>OX388313.1:4687850-5013324 GCA_947579605.1 Athripsodes cinereus
ACTAAGAATTCTATTTTGTAAATATTATTTATTATACATTGATTAAATATTAGTATACAATTTTATATTCTATATAGTTATGCCGATGCGGTATGCCCGTTGAAGTACTAATTTTTGGACATTTTGTGATTGCCATATCTCTGTTCGTAGTAAAATCTCAAACTCCAAATTTTTGCCTCATAATACTATGGTACAGGTCTATTATGGGGTGATATTTCAAATTTTTATCTGGTCCCCCACCAGAGATATTGAGCTCGGAAAATGGAAAATTTTGAGAATTTCCAATTTTTGAAATTTTTTTTTGAAAAGAGGGGTCAAGTCTCAGACTTGAAATTTTGTTTATCAAACACAACTAGTACCTAGTTGTTTGTCAAAAAAAGTTTTGATGTGTGGACTCTTTCCCTTCGTCCAAAATCTTTCCGTGAAAATGGGAGTTTTTACAAAAGAGAGTTAAGAATGTAGACTGAAATTTCATCCCTTAAAATTATATTTAGGTGAAAATGTTTGTAAACAACCTTAAAGCTTATATTTTTATAAACAAACTGCCATTAATTTCATGTTGATAAAATAAATAGGACCTGAGATATTTAAGTTTTCGCAAACCCTTTAAACTGCGAAAATGTCTCCGCCTAGTAAAACAAATATGTCCGCCACACAAAAACTAAAACCAATAAAATTAAAATAATTATCATTTTGAACTACCAACATATTGGGGTGATAGCATACAAAATATCAATTTTTTCTGAGATGGTCAAGCAACCATTTTATTTATTTCTGGACCGCCTGACTTGGACTTACCCAATAAGCATTCGTATGCCAAGAAACTTACCACCACATTCGGGTTTAATGAGTATAACATTCTGTGGCCAATCACATATCATGTGATTAGGATTATACAGCATGTCAGCCCCGCACGACTTGATAACTACATTAGGGTGTTCCGGAGGTCCCATACCGGGGGCACAGTGATAAAATAGTGAGCAGTCTGACTCGTGTTCCATGTTTGGTCTGCTGGGGTCGCAGTCCAGGTGAGATCCAACCTCAGGATGAGACGTAGATGAGGGGAACACTTGTAAATATTCTTTGGTTAGCATCGTGTGCGGTGTAGTCCATTCTTCAAACATTTTCGTGGGGTATGTAATTGGTGTTGTCCAATCTATGATCATTTCTTCTATTGTTGAAGGTTTCTCTGTAAAATTTTAAGAATTAATAAATGCTTTTCAATAAAAGTACTATTGATTTTTTTCTATAAAAATCTAATATTTGTAAAGTATGATGTTGATACAGAATAACTCTGAATGGAGGGGGTGGTTTCTGCTCTACATTTTCTACAGGAACATTAAAGGGTGAAAGAAGAAAAAATAAATTGTCAAATCCTATTATGTTACCCATAATCATTTTTAGGCACAGAGAGAATGTTGTTTGTGTTTCCATATTTTTTGTAAACTCAATGCCTACCTGATTTGCAGAAATTGACATGACTGCACTATACCATTATGGTATACACTACAAGTGCGGTAGCCACAGACTAGCCACATGTAATAAACATGTAACCTGTCCTTTCTGTATCAACAAAAAACTGAGACATTCAGGACAGGTGACATATCTCTTAATATGTATAACTTAAGGTATTAGACGACTTTTTTCAAACACCTGTTTTTAACAGAACACCAGAAAACTTATGTAAAAGAGTGGAAGACCTATTTTTTACTGGGTGTTTCACCGTTGGCAAAATACGAGAGATAAAATAATATACATATTTTTTTATGTGCGTGAATTATTAAAACTAGTATGATTACATTTTAACTCCTGATTTAAATGTTTAGAGTATTTACTAATTTTTTTATTGTTTAACCGAATTTGGGTGCAGATGACAAAACCAATCAGAAACCTCGATTGGAGAACCATTTCTACATAATGCAACATTGTGTAAAATCTAATCGGAAGAAGTGAGAAAAGTTTCTTTCTATTAGATTTTACACAATGTTAAATTGTGTAGACATGGTTCTCCAATCGAGGTTTCTGCTTGATTTAAATTTTGGATTAAAGTTTGGATAAAGTTTTCTTAGACAACGCTTCTCATATTCAAAATTACATACTCTATGAATAAATTAAACTCCTTTTGCACATTCAAAGACAATCTTTTAACCACCAGATAACAACTTCAACTTAAAATATTATACTCTATGAATAAATTAAACTCCTTTTGCACATTCAAAGACAATCTTTTAACCACCAGATAACAACTTCAACTTAAAATATTATTACCTCTACACTCCGGCCTGATTTTCAAAACAGTCTGAGGCCAATCACACGTGCCCGTTACAGGATTGAAGAACATATCATTTCCACATGATTTCCTCACATAATTAGGATGCTCTGGGGGACCCATTTTCGGGGCGCACTCGTAGAACTTGGAGCAATCTTCTTTATCCATTTTCGGCATGTTGTATTCACATTCTTCTTTTAGATGGGGAGCTGCAAAATACGGAAAATTAAATACACAATAACAATTTTTTGGGTGTTTAGAGTTGGATACCTTTTTAATCCAAGGACTCTTTCGGAAAATTGTAAAACTCATAGAAAACACTATATTAATTGACAGCATTATAATAAGTATTACCTGCTTCACATTCACAATTGACTCTGATCTCAAAGTCTGGACAAGGTTTATCTTGACTCTGCCTACAGAAAAGTCCTCTTTCCATGCTGCACTCAGCATCACATCCACTCTCTTTAGCCGATTTGTGATCTCCTACAGTGCGACACTCAATTTCAACCATTTTGCTGGTATTGCAAAAAGCACCGCCAAGATTGTTCTGCAAACAATTTGGATATTATTTATCCACTGTCTTCTTCTCTCTCCTTTAATGCTCCGTTTTGAAGATAATGTGGTAACAAACCTATCCATTCAGAGCGAAGTGCAGAAAGCTAAGACTTCTATAAACGGTTTTTTTCCTTGTCAAACCAGTAAACAAAATATATATAACTTGAAAAGTAGATGAGCTGGCCTCTTAAATTTTTATTGTTGCAAGTTGTCAAAATCTTTTTGAGGACATTTAAAAAAGAGTCCCTTCAAAACCTTCTATTGAATTTTTGGTTGTTTTGTGAAGATGAAAAATGTTGGTAGTGGTTTTTGAACTTTCAATTAAAAAAATCATACTCTAGAACAGTGTTTCCCAAGGTGGGGCATCACGCTTCAGAGGTGGCGCACCGGGCTTCCACATATTATTGAAAATGTACCAACTGTTTTATTAAAAAAGAGACCGGTGGGGCATATGACTTTTGAAAAGACTACGGTGGGTATGGCATAAAGAAGGTTGGAATACACTGCTCTAGAATCAAGCAACCAGTCATCTCTATTATTACATTTATTAGCATCACACCGCTACCCTTGTAGGGTAGGCATAAATAATCGAGTGCCACTTACTCCTAACCATGCATAAACTTTTTTCTTTATGTCACTGTCATATAAATTCTATGAATTCTTGAACCTATATTATATTATGTAGTATCTGGTTTACATGATTGAGTTATTTAGCCATTGATGTTCTACTACTGTATAACCAAGCTAAGTGAAACTTACCAAAGTCATCAATGATGGCAGTTTCTCTTCTTCCACAGAATAAGCCTTGACAGATTTGCTAGACTTCTTTCCTTCCTTAACATGTTGAGGGATAGACTGACTTATCCATTCACTCCAACCGGACTTGCATTTGCTCTTCTGTTCCATCATGTGGACAGCGGGTGATGTGGATTTTGGGGGCTGAAAACAGTACAAATAAGTAAATATACCTATTAATTTTACTTCATTCACAGAGTGTGAACAAAAAATGGAAACCAGAACCATAATAATTGACTCACACATTTTTGATTATGAAAAAAATATACAAAGCCATAAGTGGACCAGCAAAGTACCAGATCATTATCAGTATGTTAATCAAAGGATCAATGCACAACAATGCCAACCCATATTAAGCATTAAAAAAAATATAGCAAAATAAAGACAATACACTACACTATAATTATTATACCCTCATGCTGCATTTCAAATAGGGATAGGTAGAGAGAATGGAACACCATATAGATCTATCCTTACAAACTTTTTTCACTTCTACATTCATAGAATTTCTCACACACACGTCAATTTATCTACATGATCAAGTGATGTGATTCTTGAACGCTCATACTTTCTGACACATAAAGATTGAGATTAACAAACCAAAATTATTATGAATGTAATGGTTATGTTATGAAAACTTACAGGTAATGTGGTGCACGGAGCTCCTTTGCACACTTTGGTTCCTAGAGAACAGTAACAAGAATGGCACTGATCTTCCTCCATGACTTCCCCTTCTAATACCACCTTACCATCTGGCATGGTCATACAAACTGGTTTGCAGGATGCGCGAGGGACACATACTTCTCCCGTAGTATTACTCAGAACTTCACCCTTTGAACATACTTTCTTCCTTTGACAACCTGAAAATTATATTTGACCAAGTATTGAAACATGTTAAGAAATATTGTTTCTATACCAATACGACATCAACCAAATTAAGTAGTAAATCAAATCAACAAATGTATAATCTCATTTAGTAAACTTTAATTTAATGAGTTGATCAATAAATATTTAACTATATGTGTTATAATAGTGATGTGGTTGTCATAGGAACGGTGTATTGTAAAAGAGGGACGCCCAGGCCGACGGAATCCTTACGGACGGAAGAACAGCGCTCTTTTTAGCCAACTATCATTGGCCATTCTCAGAACATATCCCAGCCAGGACCATCGTCTCTCCAGTATTACGGAGATTACAGATCTCTGCCGGGTGCGCCGGCGCACAGTATCATCGCATGGAATGTCGTGGAAAGAGGTGATGCAATTGGCGCAGAGACGTTCTGAATGGAGGAGGCTGGTTTCTGCCCTGTGTTCCCGAGAGGAGTGTTGAGGACAATGAGGTTGAGGTTATAATAGTACCTATTTGGATTAGTTTGAAGATATTGTGTCTCTGCGATAAATTTGCCTATTGTGAAAATTTCTTTGTATTTACCATGTTACTGCTTATTATTTCTATAAACAAATATTTGCTACAATAGAGTTTATTATTATTTTGTACCTTCTACGCACGTATCTCTAGGGCACATTTGTGTAAGTTTAGCATAGTTGAGAGTGTTGTCACATGTCTCCACAGGGCAAGTGGATATACATGGGCTGTAGTTGCTGCATGATTCGTCACATTGCATAGCTGAAAGAGTATCACAAAATTGTTCATAAAAACAGTTTAAAGTGTTCAAATACATGGCTTACTTAAAATAATAAAGTATACTTATTATTTAATTGATTATAATTATGTTACAATCTATTGTCTTTGAAATGTGAGAGATAATCCATTGTCCAGCAATTAGATTTAACAATTGTCAAGCTGGCAGTGATATATTTTTTGAAATAAAATAAAATAAAATGAAAATATTGGATCATATTTTAAAAATGTACTGTAATAGGTATGAAAAACAGAACAGTTCTATTTTTCTGTTCATTAAAATATTAAAAATGTATTTTAAATTTGTTGAATCATTCAAAAAAAAGGAAAATATGTCTAATTATATTGCCAATATTTTATAAATTTACTTCATAGAGACAAAAATTTTGTATCACTAGTCATTAAATGAGTATTTTTCCTCAAGATTGAAAGAAAACTTAGCGAAAATTGCTTGAATATGTGTGGATGTCAGACAATTCAAGATAGTTTTATCGAAACAATTTTTTTAAAAGGAATTTTGAGTTCGTCGGTAGCCTGGAGGTAGAGTCTCGGCCTTGTGAACAAGGGGTCCGGGGTTCCATCCCAGGTGCCGGCAAACTCCCCTTTCACGACACAAGCTTTTAGCTTACTGTGAAAGGTGTATAAGGTTGTATTTGTGTTTATAACAAAAACCCAGATATATAACATAACATAACATAACATAACATACATAGACAATTCACACAGATCGAGCTAGTCCCAAACTAAGATGAATCTTGTATTATGGGTACTAACACGACGATACACACATATACATATCTTTTTAAAAAAAAAAAAAAAAAGTTTTACTTACGACACAATTCCTGACTCCTCCATTTAATTGGTACTCCTCTAGAAGCGCATTCATGAGCGTAAGCTGCAAGAGCGGTACAGAGACATTCACAATCTCCTCCGAAGCCACATGCACAAGTGTCACGCTCACAACGAGATAAATATGGACCAGGGGGTACTTCAGAATGGCACATTGTGAAGGGAGGACGTTTCAGGGCGCCACAACGTTGCAACGACCAAGTTCTACGCTCAGGGTGTATGGCACAGGTATCCTATAAAAAGATTTATGAAATATAATAAATATAGGTATTAATGAAAAAAAAACATACTTGTTTTCTATTTGGTGCTATACACATATATCAGCACATCTCTGGTATGTTTAAGATTTTACACATCTTCATTACAGTAAAAAGGTTTGAAAAACTACAAAGTTATAAAAAATGATGAATAACTAACTACAGTTCGTTACCAGCTGAGATATACTACATGGTGACTATTTTTTCATTGACTCTGATTAAACTTTACTCGTAAATGGTAAGACAACACACTTGTGTGTTAGAAAAAAACCTAGAACGTAAATTCAGAATCTCAATTGTAAAAAGAAATGTGACAAACGAGACTAACCACAACTTCTGTAGCTGGTGGACAGGATTGCTGTAACTTCCAGGAGTCCCCAAAGAGTGTAGCCGACGTCTCAGTCATGCCACCAGACGGAGTCTGGAAGTCATCTCCTTCATTGTCATTATAGTTACCACACAGTCCTCGTAACTAGAAAAGAGAAACATAATTTTTTATTTTATAATAATGTGATCTTTAAAAGCAAACATTTTTGATGAAAAATATAACAAGTATAAAAAAGACATGTATTCATTTGTCCAGCACTTGGCCAAAGAGCATTATTCCATCACTTGCTAATTAGGTTATAAAAAACCTGGAAGATAATTTTGCAAGGTACAATATTTCTATCAAAATAATAAGATTTATTATGAGTAGGTATTAGGATGTTTTAGATAGTGGCCAATCCATTGACTTATAATCACTAAGAATGAAAACATTAATTATTTCCACATTTTCCTAAATAAAACAGGGACTCCACTTATGCTGTAATTATGTGGATAGATGAAATAAGAAACATTTAAATATTTACCCTTCCTTTCCATTTAGGATCCACTTTAACATAAACCCTTGTGCCTTTGTCCCATTGTACAATCAAACCAAGCGAAGGAACTTCTGCAAATACAAAGAGTCCAGCCTGACGAAGCTTGATACTGAAACATAAAGAATGATAAAAAATAATGAGGTGGCAGGTGGCCAGGTGGTAGACTTTGGACCAAGAGAACTAAGTTTGATTCCTTTTGCTACTGACTCACAAGCAAACTGCATTTAATTCTGTGAGAGATTTAGCGAAGGTATAAAATAATATAAGTATGTAAAAATAGGTAGGTAGGTCTACAAATACATTGTTGGTATGAGTCGCTGATTTATTCCAGTCAAATTTAGATGTAAACCTTTATGCAAGTAATTTCATTAACCAGTCAGGAATTAATCTAAGACATAATAAAATTAAAGCGTAGGACTGTGAGAGTTTTATCATGTTACAGTATAATCCAATTGTGTTCACTTACAGTTTAAGGGATTTGGTACTGGGCAATGGTTTATCCTTGGTGAATGTGATAGATTCTGTATCAGGTGATCCTAGTTTCAGAGTTATTGCTTTCGAACAAGTCACACCAGATGTGCCGCAAACTTCGTTCTGTAAAATCACAATGTATTTACTTTATTTTAACTAGGAAAAATAGTAGGTATACAGTTCAATAACAAGAAAAAACTATTTATTCTATCCTTGTATACTTTTTTACTTACATAAATATATCACATTAGTTAGAAAATCAAACATATACATTTCGTCGTTGGTTCTATGAAACCTCTTATGTAGGTACTCCAAATCAAATTTCACAGGGGACGCAAAAAAACTGTTTTAAAGTCCACAGATCAACGAATGTAATCAAATTTATTATCAATTTCATGTAAAACACCTAAATTTTTACATGAATTTGATAATAATTTTGATTACATTTGTTGATCTGTGGACTTTAAAACAGTTTTTTTGCGCCCCCTGTAAAATTTGGTTTGGAGTACATAAGAGGTTTCATAGAACCAACGACGATTTGTATTTATAATATAATTCATAACTTTTTCAGTATTTTCCATCTTGGTAGGAAATGAAACGCTTAACTTTTTTAATACCTACACAATTTTTCAATGAAAAAATAGACAGTTATTTTGTCTCTTTCTGACACATTATCAACTGATTCACTTCCTACCAACATATCGACTGTGCTCAGGACAAAGGCATTAAACCACAATTTAGGCAAAAGTAGTTTTCTGTTTTTTTTTGCTTATAACTTGATAGTTCCTGAATATTTTCTCTTCAATTTTTATGACATAATAAAAGAACTACATTACAATAAGATGGTAAAATAATAATGACAATAATTTTTGTCATTTTCTTTATCCCACAGTTTTTTTGCTTCTCCTATGAAATTTTACCGATGTGGTTTAAACCCTTTGTCCTGATCACAGTCGATATATACAATATTTGGTAGAAATGTATCACATTATTTACGTATACTACCACAATATCTTCCAACTGCATGTAATAAACATGTAGGTTGTCCTTACCATTCAAAATTTACTGATATATAAATAGAAGGATTATGGCATGAGGATCACAACTTGATATTCAATATCATTCAGTTTCTGGCAACCTAATTTACGAGAAATGGAGGAATAAAAATAGATGGAGATAAACTTATGGAGTAAAAGAAAGATTAAAGTGAATAATATATTTTATGTTGGTTTTCGGCTAACCTGTATTTCAATGCTAAATCCTTGATCAGCAGAGTCCAAAGATCCTTTAGCAAGCAGATATGTGCATACACCTTGGAAGTCAAACACTTTACCATCGAATGTATGGAAATGTGAATCACCCCAAGCACTACAAACTGCTGCGCATACACGCTTTTCACATGACCACGTACCTGAGTTACATTTGCTGAAAAGGATACAAAAAAATATATGTCGGTATTGATTAACAGGTACCTAATAATTGCTAAACATTTGAAAAAAATATCCATTTACTTATTACTTTATGAATCTAATGTTTAATAGTATGTGTGCTGTGGTGTGGTGTAAACAACATGTATAGTAAAAGAACCAGACACCTAATTCTCAAACAATTACTTTAATGGAAAGTTTATTTTCTTGCTAAGTATGTCCCCACACCAAATTTATACAGCATAGAAAAAAGTTGTATTTGTACTTAAAACATTATAAAACTCTTGTTTGAGAAATTTCTTTATTTCACTTCAATAATCATAAAACTATTATTTTTTTACACTTACCTGTGATTGTTGTTGAAAATGGCAACAAAACATTTTCAACATACTGGCAATACTTCAACTGCATATCCTGTTTCCTGTTGTTGATATACTTCATGTTTGTGTGTGATCTAACTGTTGTGTGTTTTCCCAAGTATAATAATAAAGTGTGTATTACAAACTACTCCTTTATTGACTGCGACCCGCTGAATTATCATATCACCCGATAATTCTAAACAATTGTTCTTTACTATTGCTTTATTACCTTGATTTAAATTGTGTTGCATGATACTATAATAATGACTTTATGTGCCTATATTTAGATAAAATTCATCTGGGCTTTATGAAAATTTGTAAATAAATAAACAAAATCGTAATTTTTTATTACCAAGTATTGCACTCTTCTTGCATGGTCTCCCCATCGGAATAACTTCTCCCACCATGATGACATGGACACTCTTCAGGCTTGATGCACCTCTTGGTGATGCTGTCCAACACAAATCCTTTCTTACATTGACATCCTGGATGACATTCTGCAACACTGCTCTCAGATGGTGGATGATGCATGTTCTGAGAAGAAATTCAGTGTAGACTAAATAAAATATGATATATGAACTAGTGTGTTTTTATCACATTTCTCAATAGAAAACAAAAAAGCATTAGATAGAAAGAACAAAAAAAAAACAAGCTTTAATTTGTAAACTAAACTCAAAGCAGAAAAAAGTATTTAAGTTATTGTTAAAATACTTCATAAAGTATGACCACTGCCTATATTTTGCTGGGAGTTTCGGGTGAAGAACGCAGTGTGCGGCGCCCTTGAGGTCATGTTATTAGTAAACGGCGCTTTACGAATTGTATAATTCTAGCGATTTATTTGCTTTATTTCCTATTTCTCTATGTTCATTGAGTGGTGACCTGTGGGTATCTTTGCCGACTCGTCATCCACTATCAATAAAACCAGATAGTCGGTTTTCTCAGCCTATTTCTATTCAGAATCAATTGCAACAATTTTTGGATTTTCTTATCACGTACCTTGCAAGTGACAGGTTCCACTGGTTCACACGTTGTAAACTCTTCATTCTTAGTGGCGCTGCATTTATTCTTCAAATCCATTGCCCGAGGATACTTGAGGATGTCTTCTGGTGTGGCTGGTTTACAGTCCCATTTTGCTCCAACACAGACACTAAAAATATACAGATTTTAATTATTTGTTCAGATATATGTATTTTGTTTAGTTATAAGTTGTTTTTTTTTATAATTATTGCTAATAAGTTTGTTTTTTTTTTTAACTTATGTGAATAATGTGATTTGTAAATAGTGTTATGTTGTGTGTTTTGTTTACATCACTCGCCGCAAAGGTGAAAACTGTCAAGGTGAGTGATGTCAATTTTTGAAAATAAATAAATAAATTGCAAGTTGTTTATATTCATCAATACTATCATCGCATATTCTAAAAGTTGGACAAACAGTAGATCAACTGTGTGTAAATAAATATGCAAGATATCTTCTATGTACCAATAAAAAATAAGCCATTCAAGATGGGCGGTGTACTGAATACAACTCAACAAAAATTTTGAATATGAACAAAGTGAAGTAACTAAAAATTAACTACAATTTTATTTATAGATTTATTTTAGTTTTTTATTATGATATTTACTATCATCATCATCATCTCCATCAGTCCCTCAATTCTGAGGATCGTGAATCATTATGCCTCATTCTAGAGACCCTCCATCTCCACCTCGAGTAATTCTTCATCCTCGGACAATAAAACATGACTTACCACAACTCTTGTTCCTTCCTTCCTGGTCTAACCTCCTTATACATAGGAGGGAATTCCATTCCAGAATGGTGACAGGGGCACATTGCATGAGAAACACACTCTCCTCTCTCATCCAAAGCATGTCCTGGGGGACAATTACAGCCTTCCACGCATGAAGGATGGCAACGTGCCTCTTCACTGGCATCCAGAGAGTCTTCCCAAGCTGTTGAAATGTCACTGCATGTACGGGCGCAGGAATCGCCACATACTTGATAGATTTGACCACCTGGGCAGTGAATTTCTAGAAACGATTTTCATTAATTAGAGGAATAACTTTGCATCATCAAGAAAATGTATTTTTTTTTATTTTTTTGATCTTAATCTTTCTTCAAAGCTTAAAGTCTAACAGGAGAATGTTGTGATATGGAGGTCCAAATATCTTGTTTTTTTACACATACCTAGAATGGTTTTGGCAAGTTATTTATTTAATTTCCTAGTTTAGAATGAAGATTTTAAATTCTCACCACATTCTTTGACATTCATTCTCCATTGTATTTGTACTCCTTGCCTTGCACACTCCATGGCATAAGTTCCTAGAATGGGGCAAAGACAACGCTCAATGTCTCCCTCGCAAGCGCACATGTCGTACATGCAATCTTCATAGAATGGAGTAACGTCTACATTCCAGTAACACTCTGAAAACACACCAATTCATTATTGAATCATAGGTTAAAGAAACAAAGGTTTTGACAGCTAGGTCGTGTTTTGACAATGTCCGATGACAGTTTACCTATAAGAATATTGTTTTCCTTTCCGTAAGATTCTGAATGACTCGGATAACCCTCATGATATCAAATAATGAAGAACATTATGGAAAAAGATACTTAGTTTAATTAACATAAAATTATTCTGAAAGAAAGAGGCTTGTTTGTTCACAATGTAATGGTTTAAAATAGGCTTAAAATAAACCAAAAAAACTCTCAAAGCAATTAACAATATGCTTAGTTTGTAAAAATGAAGTGGGTTAACAATAGAACGATTCAATGTCAGGTTCTCTCAAATGTTTCTAAGTCTAAGATCCCATCGTCAGTCTGCCAAATAACTCGGGTATATATTTTGTAGCAGTGTACTATATTAAGGGCATACTAGGTAATCACTGGGAGGTTTACGTGTAAAAACATAGAAAAAATTATTCCTTTCATGACTATTCTTTAGATAATGATATCTTATAGTTGAAAATCAACACAGTCATACCTTCAAACAAAGAGCTCTTTAATTTAGAACAGAGTTTCTCGGCAGTTGGTTTATTCTGAACATTGGTATCACAAGGATGTGGATCTTCCTTATCTGATAGATCATCGCACTTTTCTCCTGTCTTCCATTTGTTGGCAAATGGAGTAATAGCCTGTTCCACATCACCTTCGGGAGTCAGAAAATCATCTTTTTGATTGGAGTTGAAGGTACCGCAAAGACCCTGGATACAAAAAAATATTTTCATATCATTACATTTATTTTAGATACAGTAGGTACTAAAGAATTTTGAAGTACTTTTATAAATTTTACAAGGATTTTAATATTAAAATAAATTAAGTCATTCTAGCTATGGAAAGTCTCAGTATTTTAGATCAATTATAACAAATATGTCCTAAGCCTGCTTAGGATGTTAATAATTTACAAAACAATTAATGAAAAATAATAATAATAATAATAAACTTTATTGCACAAAATCAATATGTAAAGAAGAACAAAAAACATGGTATCACAACAATAGAATTTATAATTTTGTGCAATGGGCGAGTTTATTGCTGAAGCGCAATATCTTCCAACTAACCCATTAAACAAAAACAAATAATAATATATAAATAAATAAGTAAAACAAAATAAAATAATTTAAGATATATATAGATAAATATATAAATAAACACATATGTATACCAAGATAAATTTACAAATAAAATAAGATAAACCTCTTGAGAAGACTTATCAACAGGGATGTATATAAAAAAAATGTTTTGCCAATATCGTACCTTAGTTGTTCCTCGAAGACTAGCGGGAGCGTCAATGTGGGCCCTGGTTAAACCATCCCACCAAATATGTATTCCATTTGGAAGTTTAACTGCAAAATAATAACAGAATATACATAACTATTTTATTTTATTTATAGAACATCAATAACGCGGTTGTTTACTTGCTACCCAATTTGGAAATTGAGAAATGCCATTATGGTATAGATAGATTAAGACATTTATTATAATATACCAGATTTGGGGAAAATGACAATTTAATGCATTCTACATGGTAAACTGGAGGATATAAGATTATTTATTAGATGGATCAAGACAAAGACAACATCAACTGAGACCTTGAGGAGCTAAATGACTGCTGGCAATCCACTGCCCAGGATCAAAAGATTTGGAGATTTATTGTTTCACAGGCCAAGAATTTACAAGGGCTGTTTGACCATGGGAAGTTATTAATACTAACTATTAGTAAACACACTCACTGCCACCCTGCACTCCCGAGAAAGAAATTGAAGAACCAATAATGAATGCTAATCATGAATTATACATAAAATGTTACTCACCTCTCAAGAAGATAGAAGACACGAGTCTTATTCTTATACCATTTGCCTGCACAGGTAACTTAGTGACATCTTTCCCATTAACAACTACGGCTTTCCCTTGCTTCAGTTGTACCACAACTCCTTTATACCTTATTGTAAGAGCCTTGGTGCAAGATGGCAGATCATATATGTCTTTGGAGATTGGCAGATTCATTGCCTAAGAAAAAAGAGAATAATTTTCATTATCACCATCGCACATTTCCTTTTCAGGGTTGGTAGTAAAGATCGAGCGCCACTTATTCCTGTCTTTGAATATACTTTTCACTTATGTTACTGTTATAAAATTCCTCATGCATACTCTCTTATTCAATGTACTCAACACATGTCTGTCCAAGAAGATTTGGTTTATTTGGTCTTGCTATTTAATCTTCGAACGGTCACGTTTTTCTCAGCCATATATGTTTTCTTTGTCATTCTATTCTCATTCATTCTTTCTACATTCCCAAACCACTGTAGTTAGTTCACTTTCATTATTGAAATTATAGAAGATAGTAAAATTATAAAAAGTAATATGTGTAATGCATTTTATATAAATAGGTACTTTGATCTAGTATTCTATGTACATATATTAATATCGAGTATGTCCTATATTTGAATTTTCCATTTTTACTTATTCCAAAACAGACTCATAACATGAATAGTTTCATATAACATCACCTGAAGGTATTAGTAGTTGATAAACCAGGGAAGAATTGCCTTTAACAAGATATCAAAAATATTGGAATTCCCAAATATTGATTTAAGCGTGAGGAAGAACCTTACTAAAGCCTTTTAATGGAGCATTTTGCTATATCATTAATGTTGTTGACCGAAGGTACTTGTTGGAAGTCCATTTCAAGATAATTGAAAAAAAAACACAATATGTAGTTAACTTCCAAATGACTTTATTAACTTCGCGTACTAGTATTCGGAGACTCTCGTCTCCGAACACAAGTTGGGAGAAGCCCGTGTTGATAAGAAAGTAACTTTCTTTAGTTCAAATCCTATAAATACTGTTTGTCTCTGTATCTTATTTTACTTTTTTACTAATCGCCTGATGATGGAGACGAGAGTCTCCGAATACTAGTACGCGAAGTTAATAAAGTCATTTGGAAGTTAACTACATATTGTGTTTTTTTCAATTATCTTATTTTGCTATATGGTTGCGAGACATGGACCATCAGCAAGAATGAAAGCGGACGGTTGGCAGCCTTTGAGATGTGGTGCTACAGACACATGCTGAAGATCCATTGGTCGGAACACGTCAAAAACGAAGAGGTGTTAACCAGGGTAGGCGAAAAAAGTCAGCTTCTTAAAAGAATCGGCCAACAACGAGCTAACTGGATTGGCCACAACATCAGGCACCCAGGACTGCTTATCATCATTGCAGAGGGTAAGACCGAAGGCAGAAATGGTAGAGGCCGACCAAGAGACGCTTATATGGATCAACTGAAGAAGGACATGAATTGTGGCACCTACGTAGAATGGAGAAGAAAATCCAAACTTGTTGCAGACCAATCCAATAGATTGTAAATCGTTATGTATGGACGGTTGTAAGTAGTATTAAGTCAAACAATTTTTTTACCTCTGATATAGCACCCGAACATGCAACATTCTCGCCTTCAATAGAATAGTTGTCTGCCTTCATTAGATAGTAAGAACATTGCCCCATAAAGTCAAAACGCTTGCCGTCAAACGTCTCATAATGAGGGTCTCCTATTGCTGAACATCGAGCGCCACAGCTCACTTGAGTGCATACCCATTCAGCATCTTGACAGGTACTGGAATCGATAATAGATAAAAATTAGACCTGATAATGTTTATAAGGTTTGGACATGCAGGAAGAATGAATGATGAAAGAAGTACTTCCTGTGTATTGTACAGAGATGGCAAGTAACCTGATAGTCGAGTCTCAGACTTACAATTGAGAAATCTATAGGTCAGTACCAACAAAAAAAAACACAAATAGTACCCAGCGCCATGGGCATACCCAGAATGTGTGGACTTGGACCTTTTCTCTAAGTCTCAGTTTGCAATATATAATTAAAGTTATGGACAAATTTCAGCTCCTCCCCCCATCACCAGAATTTCAATTTGTGTAAAATTTTAGAGCTACCTTATATTACCCTTCAAGTCACCAACTTCTAGGGGGGGGCAGCCTTTGCTCCCCCTAAAAGGGATTAAAAATAGATAAAACACTTTTGATAATTTATCTTACCAAGTGTTACAATCTTTTGGCACGCTAGAACCAGGTGGGAACATTTTCCCTCTGAGCCTACACGGACACTGGTCTTTAGTGATGCAATGTCCCTCATGTAAAAGGGTTCCTTGTGGACAGAAGCAGCCTTCGTTGCACATAGTATTCCCATCTACAGGGAGATGTGTCTCTGGAGCCAAGGTGTCTGCAGGACTGCCACAGCAAGGCTGGACTGCGGGACCACACCATTGGTATATTCTGCCACCCGTACAATTCATCACTAGAGGGAATAAAAAAAAATATAATAAAGATATACTTCTGTGTGTCAAACAAGTGGAGTGATTTGTCAAATTGTGTGTATAAAATAAGTAAGAGTAGCTGAAGGTTTCAGAAGTAGCATTGGACAGAAATTTTTCAAGGAAGAACAGATTAGGCTCAGTGAGTTTCCGAGCCAATTATGATAGAGAAAGTAAGATGTATGTAAACTTAAAACCAATGCTGAAGTGATATAAAATTTCAAAACATTCAAATACATTTTTTTACTAAATGGTGTTTTAACAATAAATATTTCTAGAATTTAATGTTTAGTAACCAAATTCATTATTCATTTACTAAAACAATTTTAAAATATTTCATGATCCAGCTACGAATAAAATCAAAGACTATTCACATATAAAACAAATTTTTAACCAAGATATTATCTAAATATTTTACAAAGTAAATGTCTTTGGAGAATATTGGATGTTATATGGTATGAGTTTGTCCCAAATGACACTGTACACCAACACATTCAGCAAAGATCTTTTAGATCTTGTAGTCTTTGCAATACATATTGGAGAGATGGTTCTGGGTGGGTATTGAGAATATTCAATGAAAGTTGGCTAATAAGAGCACTGGTCTTTAGTCTTTCTCTTTCACAA
Source organism: Athripsodes cinereus (assembly GCA_947579605.1). Lineage (NCBI taxonomy): Eukaryota > Metazoa > Arthropoda > Insecta > Trichoptera > Leptoceridae > Athripsodes > Athripsodes cinereus. The sequence goes on from OX388313.1 coordinate 4,704,785, forward strand.
TTCACCCTTCCTATGACAATGACATCAGAGTGCTAGGAATGTTATGGGAAGAGGTTTGCACTTACTACAGGTATTTTCGTCCCTCCATTTGGCCAAAGATGTTACTCCGTGTGACGCACACTGTCCAGCATACACAGCTATACTATCACATCCACATTCTTCACGAGCTGTAAACAAATAAGAATCAAATAAAAAACAGGTTTTTGTATTTGAAAATATTTTTCATAAAGAAAAGTACTCAACAGAACCTTAACACCTTTTAGAAAGAAGGAGAAACAGTGTCCCTATATTCGAATGAAAACATTAAAAAATTGGGTAAAATTCCAGATAAGATGAACGCATTAAATTTATGAATTTTCTACTATATTCACGTAATTACAGTAGTGTGCGAATTAATGTGAACATGGGTATACAAAACACAAAAATAATCATTTTTTATATAAGATGAGATTTTAATTTAAAGAACAGTTTTTTCTTATTACTATTTTTTTATTTTAATAGGATGTATGTCCTCCTTTAGCTTTTATTACGTCCTGAAGTCTTTTTGGCATCGATTCAACTAATTTTTTACAATTTTCTTTAATTTTCTCGTCACGAAACCACACTTGAATTACCGCTTCTATCATCTTCCTTTTAGTTGTACAGTCCATTTTTCGAACCCGTTGTTTGCAAATCGCCCATAAATTTTCGATTGGATTTAAGTCAGGTGAATTTCCTGGCCAATCCAACACATTTATTTTATTTTCTTCAAAATATTTAATCATCTTTTTGGATTTGTGGCAAGGTGCTGAATCTTGTTGAAACCATAATTTATCATTAGAATTAATTTTTCCCAATTCCCCATTTAATTTTTGTTCCAATAACTCTTTATATTTGTCAGAGTTCATCATCCCAACAACAGGCACTAACGATTCTGGACCATAAAAAGAAAAGCAGCCCCAAAACATAACTTTTTGTGGATGTTTTACCGTTTGTTCTATGTGAGCAGAAGAGATTTTTTCATTTGAACTCTTTCTTACATAACGTGAGCGCTCTCCTTGGACCAAAAAGTGAGTTTCATCAGAAAACAAAACATTTTTCCATTGGTCTTCCGTCCAATCAGCATACTTTTTAGCCCAAATATATCTTTTTTTCATCATATCTGCTGTCAACAACTGTTTCTTTTGTGGTCTTATAGCCTTTCTTCCAGATTCAATGAGTCGTTTCCTTACTGTGGAGTCATGAATTTTCACTCCGTTGGCCTCCAAATCTTGCTGCAGATCAAAACTCGTCATCCTAGGGTTCAGTTTACTTTTTCTGATTAAATATGCTTCATCCCTTGCTGAAGTTTTTCTTTTTCTCCCACATTTTCCAACTCTTTTCACATTAACAGACCCAGTTTCCCTTTTCTGCTTAATAATTTTATTGACAGCACCCAGACTAACCCCACACTGTTCGGCAATCTTCCTTTGACTCATTGAAGTATGCTCACATAAAGTGATAATCTTTTCCCGTTTTCGTGGAGTGATATCCATTGCACAAACTTCAAAAAATCACTAATAAAATCTTGACAAAACAGACCGTAGGTAGAAATTGCTTTAAAAAACCTTCAAAATCGCTTTAACTGCACCAAACTCACAACCAAACGACAGCTAATACTCTACACGACTGAAGTAGATACACAAAATTCAAAATGGCCGACATATCGTGATTGTGTAGTGTTGCAAACACGGAAAATGTTTTAATTAAGTCATGTTCACATTAATTCGCACACTACTGTATATAGTTGGTAAACATATCTACATACTTAATAAATTTGGACGTATCTAAACGTCAATTATTTTTATGTAAATATGTAGTATTTTACCTGAAGAATAAGAATCCGGTGGAATTTTGTGTTTTTTTTTCAATTAATTATTTGCATTTTTCGTATGCGTTTTACATGTCACAAGTAGGTATTTAAATTTTTACATTTGACTGATTTGTAGGTTAAGTTAGAGTTGGTCTGGTGTTATTTTATCCAAAAGCACATTTATTTCATTATCACATCATTTCTTGGATGAAAAACTATATTTATTTATTCATTTACTTCTTGGTTACTTTAATTTCATATCACTTATTTATGAATTAGATAACTTCTTTGCAAATAAGTCAATCTTTTGACTAAATTAACGTAAATAAAACTTACATTGTTGTGGTGGACATCCACAGTAGTCCCATTTACAAGATTCCAGTAGAAGAGATATATTGACAATCTATAAACAAAATAAAAAAAGGATTCATTATATATATGTCACAACATGCCAACAAAAGTTCTTTCTTTTTTGCTTTGCAAGACATTAAAAAGAAAAGAGAAAAGAAACAATACTCTGATATCTTTCTCTTTCTTCTCAGCAAGAAAGAAAAATATCTTTTTGTCTGTGTTGTTTTTCTCAAACGAAATCAGAGAATCGACAATGTTGTGGGAACAGTTGAATCAAGTGTGGCTGTCATATTATTATGCATATTTTAATGTCTTTTGTTTGTAAGTTTATGTAGTTGTGAACAATATTATTTGAATAAAGAATTATTATTTCAATTAAACACACTCTGAATAGAAAAAGCTGGTTTAAGCCCTGTGCTTCTGGGAGAAGTGTTATAGGAAAATTTATTTTTATTTATTTATTATGTTATTTTCTTCAACAGTTACAACAGCTTAAACAATGGATGATAAAATAAACCAATTTGTGATTTACATTGCCAATTGTAGTTTCTAAAATGTAAATATTTTAACAGCACAATATTGAAAAAATAATTATAGAGAGAGAAAGATAAGGTAGACAAAAAGAAATACAGTTTAGTACAATGAACAATGTTTTAGCACATAGTAACTCATTACATATAGATATACATAATACAGTGTACAAACAATGTACTGCAGCTAGGACAAAAAAAAGTATATAGCTGCAAAATGGTGACAATAATATTATTTGAATAAAATATTCCAATAAAGAATGTAAGCAATTATTAAATACCTACCACTGGATCTAAAAGTCGATAATTTAAACAGATTTTTTTATATAACAAAAGCTTGTGGTAAATGGATCCAGGTACCTATGGATTGTTTTTACAATTCCTGTTAAAACTGGTACAAGCTCTATTGATGATCAAGAAACTTGTAATTTAAAAAACCAATAATGTACATTTACCTTATTGCAAGCAGCAAACTGTGGCTTGTTGACGAGGTTAGAACAAAATCTTTCAGCTCTGTCCACCACAGATTGTGGTTGAAGGCTGCAAGCATGCTGCTCTGAGGGAGTATCTTCACAAATCTCATCTGAAATTAACACAAACTAATATTGAAGACTATTTTTTATTCAGATAATAGAATAAGTTCTCAAGATTTCTATTTGAAAAGAAAATGTGATACAATAGTCAATAAGAAGACAATACTCTATATTCTTTTTACTTATGAAGTTTTATTATCATACTAATTTATTCTCAAGTCTAAAGTACCATAACGTTGGTAATATCATAGAAAAAGTTGATTGCCACATTCCTCTGAAATTATGAAAAATTTCATGAGTGAAATATTATACGGAGAATGAAATAAAATATAAACAATTTTACCATTTTGTCTTTCCTATATAAAAATGAAGACATTGAAGAGATTGCTCCAGCATACAGGTATTTACAAACGTGAAAAATTTACTTTGACAATATAAATACCAATTTGCAAAACAAATAATAAAAAAAGTTACCTCCAACTTTCTTCATCTGCCAACTATCTGCCAAAGTCACCATAGACCTGGGTATAAGTCCTTCTTTAGTTGCGACATCATTATAAGCGTGTCCATCCAGTTTACCACATAATCCACTAGTCTTTTCCCACAAGGATTCAGTGACATCAACTTGTACCAGTTGTTTAGTGTCCCACTTGAGTGTAAGTCCCACTGCTTCCAGAACTATCTGGACTTTGTGCCCTGCCATCAGAGCTCTGATACCAGGAAGCTGAGCTGGTATTGGAAGCAATCTTTTGCTGCTCTTGAATATTACACCTCCATCCTCTACAAAAACACAGATTTAAAACATATTTATAATACACTTATACAATTGACATAATATGAACTCTGTCCAATTTTGAGGGCATGAAAAATGTTTATATCTATCTATACCCTCACACCGTGTCTCAAGTGGATGGAATGAAGGTCATGTATTGTGATCTATCCTTACATACTTCTTTTGTTTCATCCATATTCATGCAATTTCTCATAAAAACAAACCAATTTCTCTCACTCAACATGCGGCCATACATGTAAAATTATAAGATTTTGTGTAAGGTACCTGTTGCTTCTAAAGTGAACTCTTTCTCTTGAAGGAATATTGATATTTTCCTCCTTCCTGCAAAGTTTTGTATGGCAATAGTGAAAGTACTGTCTTGTGCATCTCTCACCAATATATGGCGACATGGAGAATTGAAACTAAAAATAAATATAAACAATTATTTGTATAGTAATGAATGATATATCAGATTCGCTATTACAAAATATTTTTCAAACAATTGATTTTTAACTCAAAAAATAGACATTTTGTTGTCTATGCAGAGTTGTGACATCTCTTCATGCTGAAAAATATGATGTGCAGGATGGTTGGCATACGTCATTGCTAAATTTAGTAGAAGATTTAAAACATCTTTGGGTTGGGTTCAAGTTTACACACGATTCGAGTACCTCATCTGTACAACCAACAGATATTTTTATTCATGCAAATATATTTTATTATAGCTATGAATAAATGAGTATGTTACAATAAAAAATAGATTTATATTATATGATTAGTGCATACATTTTCATTGCTTAGTTTTTTGTTACTTAGGTATGCGGTATTTGACTTTTAAATGTGTTTTTATCTTGTTCTTTTATATTAAAAAGAGTGCAAAAAGACTTGTCGATCTGTGATGTCGATTCGAGAAATGCTGTGATAATATGAATTATGAATGAATGAAAAAAAGATTCTAGTAGAGGTAACTCAATGATATAAAAGAATAAATAAATTCAACCCAAAAAATAATCAAATTAACTTCATTACCTGTAGACTTTTCCATCAAATGTTTTGAAATGTGCTCCTCCCCAAGTGAAGCAGACTCCAGGTTTGGGACGATGCATTTCTACAGCTTTAATATTCTTATTCAGTACATTTGGATCTATAAAGTGAATCCTGTGATCCTGTAATAACAAAATATTAACTTTTGCATTCAAATAAACACATGGTGAACACATTCCATCTACATTTAAAGAGATTTTGTATCGATTGAATCACATCATTCACAATGTTCATATATTAATTGTGTCTGTGCACACTAGTGATGTAAGGAATGTGAGATTTTGGATATTCGTGAATGCAAATGCGAATATTTGTTGCCGACATTCGCAAATGCGAATAGCGAATATTGACTTGCTTAAATTTATACAATTGCTCAAACATTAAAATTTCTACTCCCCCGTCGCCGAATTTTCAAAATGGTATAGGAATTTAGAATATTTCAAAACTCCTCGGTTTTCTTATAGAATATTTTCTTGCTGTACCTTTTTCTACAATGTACTGGGTAAGTATCCGGTACTTTTATTGAATATCCGATACTTTATTACCAAAATAAAAGTCGCATTTTTTTTTTGCGAATACGAATGCGAATACTTTGAAAACTGCGAATATTCACAAATGCGGATACGAATATTCGTTACATCACTACTGCACACGTAGTAGAATTCCAAGTGTTTTTTTCTACTATAAGTTATTGACTACGAGAGAGGCATCTTTCCACTTTATCATTATTATCAATCCAGATTGATCAATAACTTGACTCTCTCATGATCAATAACTTATAGTAGAAAGAAACACTTGTTTACCAAATGTTCATATAAATTATAATGGGTTTCTCATTCTTTTTTGCAATGTTCTTAAATTACGATTTATAAGCATTTAGTGTTCACAAAATTATCATTCTCTACAGCAGTAGTTTTTAACCATTTTTCTCCAATTCCCCATTTTTCAGTTAGCCAACTCTCCATTCCCCACCACAGTATCGGTCTTTGACAAATTCAATTTTAACCTTGTATACTTTTTGATTTTTTGCGACATTTTACAGCCTTTGACTTGGACACAAACGTACGAAATTCCCCGCCTGGCAACTCCGCCATTCTGCATTTCTGAGGAGGCAAAGGAATGGTAAAAATCACTAAGGTCTGCAAACACAGACTCTGTCTATAGATTTGTGGTGCCGCGTAGGGGGGGGGGTCTGGTCGACTATGTTAACCGTGCCTTCTGTATGGCTGGCCGTTGCTGTGGAACAAAATTCCATATGATTTGCAAACTCTGGAAAATGTGGAGATGTTCAAGACGAGGTTAAAAACCCTATTGTTCAGGAGGTGCTATGATTCTTGAATGGGTCCTTGCGGTGGTTTTTACACAAAACGGCGCATTAGTTATTATTATTGTATAATTAATATATTGACTTACATATATTCCAGATGCTCCATATGTTCCTCCCATACTGGAGTGAGACCATCCTCCAGGTTGCTTCACATTTCTCCCCATCTTCTCATTGATATCCGTATAGTTCTTGGTTTTGTAAAACAGTTGAGATGATCCACCCATTGTTATGATGTGATCACCTATTTCAAACAAAAGATTATCAGTCGTATATTTTTAAATAACAATTTAATGAAACAAATTTGATTTAATGTAATATATGTTAAATAAATTTAAGCATATATGGAAAAAAACACAATTGGTTTTAGTTTTACTTAAAAGATTTTAATGAGCAGTGACCTGGTTTCAAATTCTTAAGTCATTGTCCAACTGATGACTTTAGAAGTCAAAACCAGGTCACGCTCATTAAAATCTTTTAAGTAAAACTAAAACCAATTGTGTTTGTTTCCATATATAAACATGGAGTTTTACAAAATTAACATCGACTCAATAAATAAATTTAAATATTTGATAGCGAACAAGTCGTCACCTATGTGCCCTAAATATTTTATCTAGACTTACCATAGATACACTGTGGTACTGGTTGGGGCATAAACACTCCAGTGGAGTACTGACACGTATACAGGGGTGCAGGATTTGTATCAAAGTTTATCCCTTGTGGACAAGATAGAGTGCAACTCAGGCCATCATTATTTCCTGAACAGTTGTAGCCTCCGTTGAATCCCAATTTGGCAACAGCACAAGCACTGGATGCTGGAAAAAATCAAATATAAATTAAAGATTATAATAGTCGAGCCATATGCTAACCCTCCTTAAGAGCCCTTGATAGGTAGGGAACTCGAAATTGTCACATGATTTTACGCAACCATTTTTCAACATTGATTATTAATTAATTGCAATATTTTCGTGATCGAGATGATATTTTTACTGTTTGTTTTTGATAATATCAAAATTTTAACATATTTTAATGTATTTTTAATAATAATAAAAAAAATAACCGAGAGATTCATGTAGAAATTATCGATTGAAAAACACCTTCCGAAATTTCATCACGACTAGCAGAGGTATTTTAAGACAATCATCTTAGAGGTTACATAAATGATGAAGTAAATTTTGCTCCAAGGATGCTTTAGAAAAAACCTATTTTTATTAAATTTGGGTAATATTTAGCCGTATTTTTTTTAATATGCGAAAAAAATGGGATTTGTGACGTGCACATAAGAAAATATAATTTTTAGTTCGTCAAGTTCGAATAAGGAAAACATATTTAAAACAATTTTAATTGAATAATTTGTCATATGATTATAATAGCGTGATGTGTTATTTATATTTTGAAATTTTCATTTTAAATTTTCCGCTTGCGGGAAAGTTTTTATGAAAATTTCCGTAGAACTCAAAAATCGGGTTAGTTCGGCCAGCCGAGCCAAAGAGTCGGCACGCTGTTGAATCTGCGTCTGATTATTTATTTAAAATTATTAAAAAATAGAGATGGTTTTATGCTTGAAACTACATAATTACAGCACTAGATTACTTGATTTTTACCAAGGAAACATATTTTTATATGTGTCATCAAGTAATCCCTATATAAATGTTTTTTTTTCATAAAAAAAAACATTATAACTTAATATACCTAAATAATATTTATTTCCATGTCTGTCAAAATGCGAATCGACGAATACGAGAATGAGTGTTCAGTACTATAGATGAGGAGTTCACAAGTAAAGGCACACCGATCCATTTTTCACAAATATTTAACTATGAATGAAGTAAAATAAATCAGTGAAGTTGATATTTTCAACCGACGGTTCTCGGTGGAAATTCATGTTGAATTACTTACAAATAATAAATCACTTATTTATATTATATCCACTGTGACTTTTAATCAATAAAAAGTCACAGTTTAAACACTACAAATAAGTGTTTTATATAATTAATTCAAATAAATTAGTATTTTTTTATTTTTAATTTAATGTTGGTGAACTTGTTTGTGTACTTAATAAAACTGTAGATTGACCTCAGCATATCCGCCTATTTCTCTTTTTGCTTATTAGTTGCAACATATTTCTTGTCTAATGATAAACGCAAAGTGCCAGCTAATATCCAATTATTAAAAGATGAATACAGAAAATATGCTCTTAACACTAAATTACAGTTCGTATACCTTACAAAGACTATGATAAAATAATACAAATACATAGAAATATATCCGGTATCAGGGATCTAAATTGCTGCCGGTACCTACTCTGCAAAGAATTCACCAAATTTATTTAGGTATGCTGTTTTCTTAGTTTCAATGTTCTAGAGTTGATGTAGGTAACTTTGTGTATGAACTCCTCAGAATGACATTCACCGATGTCAATATTGTTGTCATAGCAACATTTTGTTATTTTTGTGAGTATTAGTATTAAATCAGAAATATACTAAATACACTGATTTATAGTTTTATTTTAATTTTTTCATTATTTAAAATGACGAAAGAGTCATTACGAATGTTAAGAAAAAATAAATTAGCTACATATTATTCACATGATCAAAATGAGTGAGTATATTATAATGGTTGATTTATATTATATCGTTTTTGACATATTTTTTTTTTTGTAACGTAACCTTTCCTAAAGTAATTATTAAAAATAAAATATTTTAATACGCGTGAGTAAGCAAACAATGCAGCATCACTCATATATTGGGTGCAATGCCAAAAAGAGAGAGAGAGAGAGAGAGTAAGCAAACAATGTTTCTGATAGAATAAATTAATAAATTCTTTATGTTTTATACTTTCCAGATTATCAGATGATTAGATGATTAGTGACATTAAAACGGTGATGGAGAATTACTAAGACTTGAATTATCATTTGCAAATGTAAGTACATAGTTCTTAACTGATATCCTGATATTTAGGTATATAGTAAAATCAGCACGTATTATCTTATTTTCATGTTACTATTTCAAATAAGCTGATATATGAATACACGCAACATGTTTGAATCTCGGATACATTATGTATGTTTTAAAACAAGCTTTGGTACAATTATTATTATTTTATTTTATGTATTTATTCATGATGCCATTCACTAGTTTGCGAATGATTTAAGTATTCCATAAATGTACTAAGTAATAATATAAAATTAGTTTGTGAATCAATAGTGAGAAAATGGTTTAATGTAAAAATAGATCTCAGCATACATTTGATTTTTAGATTATTATGAGTATTCGAAGTTTTCTAAATATGCATATTATATATTTACGTATTTGCAGAAACCACTTTGCATGTATGGTTACTATGGAAACATATAATATTTATATTTTGACATTCCATTTCCACGTGAAATTTTAGCACAAAGACATTGTACTTTAATAAGACTGTGCATTATTGGCCGGTTTCAATAATCTATCTATCCGCTCCTGTCGATTGAAATCTATTGTGTTCTATATTTTGAATCATACATTTCAATCGATAGTCACGGATAGATAGGTTATTGAAACCGGCCATAAGACATGATTACACATTAAATCACTTTATTGCTATAATTTTGTTTTATTTCGATGATGAAAAAATACTCTGCAAATATATGGACAGATTGTAAATTTATCCTTGGATTATGATGACTCAAATCTTTTTTTGTGATACTAAAGATGCATGAATCATTCTCTCCAAATCCCGGCCTTTTTGTTGTTTGCAATTTAATGGTGGAGTCAAAAATAATAAACAAGGGAAAAACATATTAAATATTCTTTTATACTTTTGCAGCACTGGTGCCACAGTCGCCGTTTCTTAAGGCAGCCATCATTGTCACTTAATTTGACGTCCCAGAAGAAAGAATAAATTATGGTCAACTCAATGCAGAATGGTGCAACAAATTATGGATAAACTCAAATATACCTACTTTACGTGTACTTTTTAAGGTGTATAATATAAATTATATAATTGTTGCAGAATAAAACTGAGTATTATTAAAAAAAAAGTATTTGAGTACTTTATTGGAAATATACCCACTTATACGCCCACATATATGTACATACAACAAGGTAGACATGTAAAGCTAATAAGCTTTTTTATGACCAATGATTTGATGAATCTATCTATACCCTCACGCCACATCCCATGTGGAGTAAGCAGAGAGAAGGGAACGCCAATTAAGTAAACACCTACCACTATCCAGCAAAAATAATAATAGTCTACCTACCTACGTGTTTGCTATATTCATGTATAGGTATATGTAGGCCTATTTATAACTCTTGGGGCATGAATGCTCTCTCGCAGGTGGGCCTTGTTGACCTCTGGTGCATCAATTGCATTATACATGCCGTTTTTTCAATGGAGTGCACAATCTTGTTAAAAATTATGTCTTTGTACGCAATGATTTTTGTGTCATTTGGTGTCATAGATAATGAGTGAAATATACATCACGTACGTCGCATTTTTTATCTCCTTTTTCACTTACCGCAAAAAGAGAGACAGTGATTTTTTAATGTTCGTAGTTTTTCGGACATAATATTAACTATATTTACGTGTGTTAGTGACCAAGTGGTGTATAGATAATGAGTGAAATATACTTCATTTCTTTATCTCCCTTTTCACTTACCGCAAAAAGAGAGACAGTATTTTTTTAATGCTTCGTAGTTTATTGGTTCGTACGTAGTTTAAAAGTTAAAATTTGGAGTAAACACCTGTTTTTAGGCAATTTTTTGCATATAGTCGAACGATTTCAAATTAAATTCTGGCTGTGAAGTCCTGTTAACAATATAATTTTATTTTTACATATTGGTGATGCACCCAAATTAAAATAATTTCCGCTTATGTATTGTAATCTAAATTATATGCGATATATAATATAGGAATATGGTGTTCCATTCCCTCTGCCTATCTCCTTTGGAACATGGCATGTGCCTCTGTCGGTATATCTGCGGCCCATCAGCGAATTATATAATATAAAAAAAAATTGACAATACCAGTGATAATCGGATGTTGGGTAAAAGTACCGGATACTTAGTAATTCGAGTAAATATTCTTTAAGAAAACTGAGGAGTTTGTGAAACATTTTAAATTCCAATACCATTTTGGAAATTTGACGACGGGAGGGTAGAAATTCAAACACGTGACATTTTTAGTATCCGGTATTGACTCAAACAATTGGTACAAATACCCGGTACATTGTAGAAAACGGTACCTTCTGCGAAAAAATATTCTTTAAGAAAACCTAGGAATTTTTGAAATATTTCAATTTACTACACCATTTTGAAAATTCTGTAACGGGGGGGTAGAAAGTGTGAGCATTTCTATAAGTTAAAACTTTTAGAGTTAATTTTCTTATAGCGGCCCGTCCTTGGCTCATAATCTTCCCGAGTGGCCCCTGTTCCCTATAAGTCTGTGCATCCCTGATATAAAGTATAAAAATAAATAAAATAAATTTGACAACCGGTGTGGAGCGGAGGCTAACGCACTTGCCTTTTGAGTCACAAGGTTCCGGATTCGATTCCCGGCCAGGGCAAAATGAAGAATGACCTTTTTCAAATTGTCCTGGGTTTGAGTGTTACATGTTATGTGTTTAGTGCATTGTATATTTGTTTATCATCGTGTTAGTACCCATAATACAAGTTCATTTCTTAATTTGGGACTAGCTGTGAATTGTCTAGTGTGAACTAGTGTGAATTGTCTGTACATGTTATATTATGTTATGTTAAATGAATCGACTTACGATATTGACATTGAGGTCCTCTGAAGTCTTGTGGACATTGACATGTGTTAAGTGACAAACAATTTCCTCCGTTCATACAAGGTGGTTCACATATAGGCTGGCAGTCTGGTACAGTAGACATGTCTGTTCTGGATGGGATCCAGTTACCTTCCTTGCAGATTAAATTAGTGATGGAAGAACCATCCGGAAACTGGTATCCTTTCATGCAAGAGATAGCGCAAGATCTGAAATATTTTATTGACATATCAAATATTTATTGACGCAAAATTAAAATTCACCTATTCTTGGGTAAATACACTTTAACATTGATTTATTGTTAACTCAGCTAAGACCTATAGTTTCCGTAACATGTTTAGAGAATTTCCAATGGCTGAACACTGTTCAATGTTCTTTTAAAGGTTTTCAATTTTTTTTTTATACACAGGTTCTATGTCAGTTACATTAGAGCAGCGATGCACAGCATGCGGCCCTTTGTTGGTGTGTCTATGGCCCCCCAGCGAATTATATAATCATAAAAAAAAATATGTCAGTACCAGTGATAAAGTATCAGACATTCGGTTAAAGTACCAGATACTTAATAATTCAGGTTAATATTCTTTAAGAAAACTAAGGAGTTTTTCAAATATTTCAGATTCTATACCATTTTGGACATGGTAACACTTTTAGTATAGTTTCCGGTATTGATAAATCAATAGTCGGTACAAATAACCGGTACATTGTAGAAGAAGATACTGCAAGAAAATATTCTCTAAGAAAACAGAGGAGTTTTTGAAATTTTTCAAATTCCTACACCATTTTGAAAATTCGGTGACGGGAGGTTAGAAATCGTATAGCGGCCCGTCCTTGGTTCATAATCTTCCCAAGTGGCCTCTGTTCCCTATAAGACTGTGCATCCCTGCATTAGAGTGGAAAAGTGATTACTTACGTTGATGTACAACTTCTTTTACTGTTCATAGGTAAAGCAGGGGTATTGAGACAGGGCTTCTTCTCAAACTGACACTGGGGCCCGCTGAAATTTTCAGGGCAGTCACATTGCCCTGGAGCCATACAAATACCATTGTGCTGACAGGGAGGAAGGCACACAGCTGAAAATACAAAATAGTGAATAATAATAGTAAATTGAATTTGATGAATAGTAAAAAAAATCATAGAAAATCAAAACCATTGGATGGTTTCTGAATAGACAGGAATCCAAAGAGTGAAACAGATGTTTCAACTGGCACAGAACAGGAAGGCATACATTAGAGTAGTGTTTCCCAACCTTTTTTGTGGCATGCCCCACCTTAGCCTTTCTAAAATTCTTATGCCCCCCCTTCTATGTAACATACATAATTTTTAATATTAAAAAATGAATTGTTCACTTAAGAAACTTTTGATATTATAAAGATATTTGGTCTCATCGAGCGAAATTATACCTAAAAATATTATTTACCGCATTTATTTAGGAATTTGCTTTTTTCGTTAAATTTGTCACCAAAATCTAGCATTGCATTTAAATGGCCCGGAGCGAAAGGGTTTAATTCGTGTCGAGTTCATTTTCGAAATGCCCCCCTTAACAATCAAATCGCCCCTTGGGTTAACACTGCATTAGAGTAATGATCAAAGTTAGGGAACTCGACACCCCAATAAATAAATAAGACATTCAGGATGGGTGGCATATCCCACCACTGAATCGTAGATGTGAACTGACTCATATGTGAGGTTTCGCAAACACCTATATTTTTAGGCAATCAACATGACCAATGCAAATTCAAAATCATCTGATTAAGATTTCCTGAGATAAGAAATAAATAAATAAAATATGTAATCATTAACATACGCAGACAGCTAGGAATGGTGGGCCATCCTTCTACAGTCCACTTTCCTTCTTTACAAGTGATGATGTGGTTGGCCTGTCCATCTTCAAACTTATAGTCTGGATTACAGGTAATACGACATCCACTGTACATGGAACAAGTCATCCTGCCATTCATAGGGGGCTGGAGACGAGGACAATCTACAAATAAAATGGTTTATTTAAATAGGCTAAACAGCAAACACCATTGTAATAAGAAATTAAAATCTATCTTAAAAAATTCAATTACATATCAATTCCTAATTGAGTTTTTAAATACAAGTAAGTTTTGTGAATACAAAATTGTTTATACGCTTCAAAGACCATTCTATTCACAAGAGTTTTCTTTTCTTCATGCCAATAAAAAGTAAGACATTCTGAATGGATGGATTGCCTCGTTGCTGAATTTTAGATGTTTCATAAATTTTGTTATATGAGAACCGCTTTTGACACACAGAGTGGAAAACCTATTCTTTGCCAGAAAATCCATGGAAAAAAGATATGGAATGTTAAGCTGGGTTATTTCATTTGTTATCAAAGCTATCCTAATATAACAACATCCTTCTCAAAAACTACATCTACTATACCATCACGGCACATCTCACAAGTGGGGTAGTCAGCAGATCAGCTGCATGTAATAAACATGCAAGCTGTCCTGTCCGTGTCAAAAAAATAAGATAATCAGGATAGATGTCAAACATCAACGCTGAGCTTGAGATGTAAAATAACTTTACTTTTTTTCAAACACCTCCCTTTTAGAGGACATTCGAAAACCTGTGGAAAAGGATGGAAGAGCAATTCTTTGTAGAGTGCTCCACGGAACATCCTACATATACAACATCCTTGAAAGAGAAGGGTAGATGGTGCTCTTGTAGCTGATGAACCCATAATTTCTCCAATTTTTTTATTAAATTAGTATAATAGTATATCAATTAAGTTTTTATTTTATTTTTATTTTCCGACAAAAATAAAGTGTTTTTTTATTTGATAGTTTTGTTTTTTGTGTTTGTTTCTTAAAATTAAGTGATAAATTTTAATAAAATTAAATCTAATACCTAAAATTTGTGACAATAAAAATAGTTTGCATGATTTGTATTTTAAAATTTTTAAATTTATTATTATTTTTAAATTTATTATTTTTAAATTTTTATTTAAAAATAATTTAAATTTTTATTTAATTTTTATTTAATTTTTAAATTTTTATTTAATTTATTATTTTTAAATTTTTATTTATTTATTGGGATGTAAGGAACAACTAATAATAGATTCCGTAATACTTAAACAAATACCAACGCGTAATCTGAATTTAAATATTTGTTATATCGATTATCAAAAACATTTGATAATCGAAAATCGAAAAGCTCACTCGTGGCTAATAGAAATTTTCAAAATTTATAAAATTAATCCAACAATCATAAATTTCTTAAAAACAGTAATGGGTTCGTGGAATATCGATTTAAATTTAAATCTTAATAATAAATCTATAACTCTAAAAGATATTCCTATTAAAAGAGGTATCTATCAAGGAGATTCCTTAAGTCCACTTTGGTTTTGTTTGGCAATAAATCCTCTATCCAATTTATTAAATGAATCCAAATATGGAATCAAAATTAACGGAAATACTCGTTTGTCAACAAAAATATCGCATTTAATGTATATGTACGATATAAAAATATACGCTAAATCGGATACCGAATTAGAAAAACTAATAAGTATAACAAAAAAATTCTCAGACGACATAAGAATGTCTTTTGGGCTAGATAAATGTAAAACTTTACACATTGAAAAAGGAAAAATTAAAGAATGTCAGGACATAGTTTCTAGTTATCAAATTAATAACATGAATAATAACGAAATATACAAATATTTAGGTTTTCCGCAATCTAAAAATTTAAATCACTCTTTAATCAAAACTCAATTAAGAAATGATTTTAAAGATAGACTTAATAAAATATTTAAATGTGATCTATCGGCCAAAAACATAGTAAAAGCAATAAACGCGTGGGCAATCCCATTATTAACATACTCATTTGGCATCATAAAATGGTCTAAAACGGATCTAGATAAACTAGAAAGACTTATTAGAACACAATTAACAAAAAATAGATATCACCATCCAAATTCCGCGAAAGAAAGGTTGGTTCTGCCTAGGAGTATAGGAGGAAGAGGAATTGTTAACATTTCCTCTTTACATAATAATCAAATAGAATCCCTTAAAACATTTTTTAAAAACAAACAAAATAATTCTATACTACATAAAATTATAATACAGGCCGATAAAAATCATACACCTTTAAATTTAAATGACGAAACAGTAGGTCCGCGATTAAACTATTTAAATATTTTGTTAGAATCTTGGGGTAGGAAGGAACTTCATGCTAGACACCTCAATGATCTCAACCAATCTTATGTTGACAAATATGCGTCAAACAGGTGGTTGACCATTGGGGAATTGTATGGGGAAACCGAGGGTTTTATGCTAGCAATTCAAGATCAGGTAATAAATACAAAAAATTATCAAAAATATATTATAAAAAATCAAAATATAATTGATGATTCGTGTAGGAAATGTCTGGCCAAACCGGAAACAATTCAACACATAGTTTCGGGTTGTTCCACTCTCGCTCAAACTGAGTATACTTATAGACATAATCATGTAGCAAAAATTATACATCAAAATTTAGCTATTAAACATAATCTTTTAAACTCAAATAATGTAATACCTTATTATAAATACAACCCGGAACAGGTATTAGAAAATCAAAATTATAGGCTCTATTATGATAAAACCATAATAATAGACCCGATTTAGTATTACATGATAAACGTAATAAAATAACGTACCTAATCGACATCGCTGTCCCAAATACACATAATATACAAACAACCGTCGCAGAAAAAATACGTAAATATACAGAACTAGCAGGAGAAATAAAAAATATTTGGCATTCTAGGTCCGTTTATATAATACCTTTAGTCATGTCAGCTACAGGGGTAACTCCGAAATCTTTAATAAATAATTTACAAAAATTAGATTTACCGGTTAATTTGTACATTAAAATTCAAAAATCTATTATAATAAACACTTGTAATATTGTAAAAAAGTTTCTGAACACAGATATTTCAGGCACAATGCTGGTATTTTGATCCCGCGTTTTGAGCCTAATCCTTCGATATCCTGTATATCTGGATAGGTGAATTTTTCCCGGCATTAGACTGTTAAGTTTTTGTGTGATCATGACTGATCATATGGAGACTTATCTGGTTGTATAATGCTGAGAAGTGTGGATGGCAATTCTGCCGCCGCGTAAAAAATAAAAATAAATTAAAGTTACAAATAATATTGTAAATGCGCTCTTGAAGTGATTTCATTACAAAAACAGCGCAATATATGTAAGTGATCCAATAATAATAATAATAATCCTTCCTCAAAAACAATAAACAATATCACGGATGCTTTATCAAAATTATGTCTCATATAATTACATTTATTAAATAAACACCGCGAGTTTTCCTCAAACTACATAAATATTACACACATATCAGTCTGAATTCAATAATACTATAATTATTATCAAATTGTAACTATTATCTAAATATACACATACGCAAAATAAATACAATATTACTAAAGTAGGTTATAGTTAAAATAAAATTAGAGATAAAATGAATGTCAGATGGATAAGGTAACTATCCGGTATTTAACCTAATTTTAATACCGATCAACAGTAGCTTAATATTGGTATTTAGCCTTATTTCAATACCGATCAACAGTAGCTAAATATTGGTACTAAGCCTAATTTCAATACAGATCAACAGTAGCTTAATATTGGTATTTAGCCTAATTTCAATACAGATCAACAGTAGCTAATTTCAATACCAATCAAAAGTAGCTTAATATTGGTACTAAGCCTAATTTCAATACAGATCAACAGTAGCTTAATATTGGTATTTAGCCCAATTTCAATACCAATCAAAAGTAGCTTAATATTGGTATTTAACCTAATTTCAATACCTATTAACAGTAGCTTAATGTGGACACTAAGCATAATTTCAATACAGATCAACAGTAGCTGAAAATTGATATTTTGCCTAATTGCAATACCGATCAATAGTAGCTTTTAATTTGTCCAAATACCAAATTGCTATTAGATAAGATAATTTTTATGTAATCAACTTATTTATCGATCGAGTAAATATCTATCTATACTATCACAATATCCCCGTATATAGGGTAGCCAGTAGACCAAATTCATGTAATATACAATATGTAAGTTGTCCTCTCTGTGCCAAAAAAAATTAAAAAATTCAGGATGAGTGGCAAATCTCATTATTGTTGAAATGAAGATGTTAAATATCTTACTCATGACATTTTAGGAACACCCACTTTTTACAGCTTTACACAATGACACCCTTGAAATTGGGTTACTTTAAATCAAATAAATGATTTTTACAGGGTGAAGAAAACAAACAGAAAAAATCGGGACGTTTAATATAAACTAAACAAGTCACGGATATTGCTAACCGGATTCAAGTCTCACGGGATATCCGTTATTCAGCCAAACCGCAATCCGTTTCATATCTGATTATAACTGTACCTATTATTATTAAGCGTGTCAAAACGAAACAGTCATAATATTACACTTTGCAAGGATTTTATCTAAATATCCTAATTAGAACAATTCTCATTTGTTGAGTTTCCTGTCGAGATAACCAAGAGTAACAAACATTACATACGCAGTCATTAATAACATTATAACCTTTGCTGGATTGCAAACAAAAAATATAAACATTTTTTTCAAAGAAAATCGCTCATTGTAGGGTTGGTAATTAAAAGCTGTTATGTAATTATTATTATGTAAAAAACATACACAATATTACGAGTTGATAAAGTAATTATACTTATGTATATAGTTTAAACCAGTGCGAATGCGGTTTAAGCCACAACCAGTTAATTAATAATTTCCGTTTTACAAAAAAGATAGATAAACTGCAAATTAAATTAATTTGACCCATTACGTCATTGAATTATGCATTTTTATGATTCACAAGTAATTTAAAAAATGAGAATATAACACGGATTAGAAATATTTTCACATCTTCGATTCAACAATGAGATAATTATGCTACCTAACATGAATGGCCTTATCTTTTTGGCATTTAGAAGAGAACTTGTATGATTATTATATGCAGTTAATCTGCTGGCTATCCCATTTGTGAATATGCCCTGGTAGTATAAACAAAGATAAAAAAAGAATATGAGAAAATCAAAAATATTTTCTAAATTAATTTATACTTTGATCCAAAAGTATCTCATCGCCCTCAACGCTCCTCTCCGAAGCACAGGGCAGAAACCAGCCTTCTCCATTCAAAGCGTCTCTGCACCAACTGCGTCACCTCTTTCCACGACATTCCCTGCGCTCTGATATCATTGTCATAGGAACGGTGTATTGTGAAAGAGCGATGCCCGGGCGTAAATATTTACGGGCGTAGTATAGGTACATGTAAATACTTTTAAATTTTTTAGCTTATCATATTATATAGAAAGCGATACTTTTCGATAAACAAACAAAAATTGAATATTTTTTATATAACATGCACATATTTGTTTAAGGTTTTGGTAGACCACCGTACTGCTTTGAAACTGACAAGCTGTGTCCCAAAATATTACAATTTCAGCTATTGGCTTAAAGAACTCAATATTTCATGACATATTTTTCTGAACTCAATATTCCAAATAATTCTTACCTCCTTTATAACTTCCGAGTTGGCTAGAAGTCTCTCGACTGGAGAATATGTCCATATCTTCTCTACTAGTAGGTCCATAGCTGAAAAATTATGACGTACAAAAAAATAAATAAATAAATGTAATTATATTAATCTACTTAAGCTTTTTAGTCTAAAAAGTTGTTTACTAAAAATCTGTTTGCTAACTGTAATATTATTCTTCGAAAATGAACCATAGTTTTGTAATAAATTCATTTCTACCTATCTACCATCACCGGATCAATCAAAATTAGTTAAGTCAGGATAATCATGCAGAAGTCTTCTCTGTGCTAAAAAACATTCTGGATTTCAATTTAGTACATCATCACTAAATTGAAAATGTTAAATAATTTGTACATGGGAAGCCTGTCTCAAAGGAATTTAATGTTACAGTTAAAATGTGATGTTAACTTGAGAGTTAATTACATTTTTAGTGGAGGTTAATTAATATGTTTATCTTTAATGCAAAATTCTGTTTGTATCTTATAAAAAAATTATGTAAATACAGTGACATTCGTAGTATAGACTTGTAAGGCAGTACTAATTTTCTCAGAAAACATATGTTAAAATTAACAACAAGACAAAAAACGTCTGCTATTTCACTCCACAACATTAAAAGTGTACCTAATGATCTCCCTTCCTATAATATGTAAGTATTATACATCCTTTACACCTGACAAAATCATTAAAGGACCCCTACAACAAAAAAATCCAAATATTCTTCAAGTAAGGAAAAATTCTAAACACAAAACTATTCAAAAGGTGAACTTTTAATATACAGTCGATTCCGCTTAATTGGGACAGTTACTTATTTGGGACAAATATTAAAGAACAGAAACCAATAGTAAATTTATATGTTTAATTGGGACAACATTCCGATTAATTGGGACAGTAAATTTAAGATCAAAACAAAAGACAGACTACACTTGACTCATTTTTGCATTGAATTAAATTGTATGTACCTACCCATTTATTATTTTAATTAGGAATTTATTTTTTTCTTAAAAGTTTATGTTACATATTTGTAATTTATATGATAATTTATATTACCTATATGTAATTTACAGTTTCCAAGAATTTATAAAATAAAATTATTGAAAAAAAAATGCAGTTTAATTTTATGTGTGTATTACTGGTTAACGGCCTTAGTTGCCAAAACCAAATAAATTAATTTTAAAAAATGTGAAATCCGCTTAATTGGGACAAAATGCCCAAGTCCCGATGTGTCCCAATTAAGCGGAATCGACTGTATTTTGTAGCAAAAGTAACATATTATTATTAAACGACTAGTAAAAAGGTGAACTTTTAATACATGGACCATCAATATATTTTGTATCAACAGAAACATACATTTTTAATTGCAACCACGAGAGAGATATGAATGTAGAAGTCTATTTATGATATGAAATTAATTTGGCCGCACAATTTGATTGGCTGCATTACCAACATACTATTCATTTGAATTTCTAGTCTATACTATGAAGGTCAATGTATAAATACAAAAAACTTTTTGATATATAGGTGGAAATTATTTCTGATGGAAATTATGCCAACATCAGAAATCAATTAATTCCAAAAATAATACAAACTTTTGCGCAGTAAAAGCAAATGAAATGATTTGTACAAACATTGAATAGAACCACTGACCAAAACACAAAATAAAGTGTCATAATTTTTATTTACTTTGTAGTACAATAAAACTCAGGGGACCGGAAAACTTGGAAGATGAGGACTAGGAGAGCCGACCCTAAGTAAATGGGATAAAGGCGAGGGTGAAGAAGAAGAAGAGTACAATAAAACTCGAATTAGGTTTACAGCTGTGGTTTGCCAAACTCATATTGCAGATTATTTCATTTTCAAAGAAAAAACATTGAAATTTTTTCAATAAAAAATTCTAACAATAATCTCAAGACTTGTGTTAATAAAATTAATCTAACCTTTTTCCTGTTTTCACTCCGAATTTCTTCATGTTGAAGTTCTTAGGGAAATTCTCAAAAAGTGGTGATACATGTCCAGGCAATCCTACGTCAGACATTCTGCATGGCACAAAAAAATATTTTGTATTTTTTTTATATTAGGATAAGCCTAAACAACAATATCACTCGTGGTGACTCTGTGTATATAATTTTGGAGAAAATAATTATTCAAGTTTTAATATAATTAATTAGAGGAGGAGAAAATCATCTCATTTTCAACAAATCGCTACCTTAGTGCAGAACTATCCTAAGTATTTTAGGGTGATTTTTCAAATGAGCAGTTTAAATTTTTTTTTGTAATAAAACTAAAAATATATAGCATATTTTGACATGTCTTATTACAGTAGTGGCCATAAGTATGGAAACGCTTAACAAAATATATGACAATGGTCAAAATCAGGTAATTTTCTCTTTTTGTGAGGATTTCAATCATAAAGGGGCATGCATCTCATAATAGGCTATCACGACTCACAAATGTTGGTGGTTTTCTGAATAAATGCATTAAAAACCTAACTTTTCTAGGAATTTAAATAAAATTCTAAGCGTTTCCATACTTATGGACACTACTGTATATATTAATCTAATTACTCAGATTCATTAAATTATCTCGTATCTGTTATTATCATTTCATATTTCTTAATACGTAACTCAGTTTGACCAAAATTTTAACTTAGGATAGTTATGCATCAAGGTAACGAAATATTAAATATCATATTCATGAGTAGTAAAGTTAATTGTATATTTTTTACAGGGAGTTGGTCGCTGGCTACCCCAAGTGTGGGACACCGTTGATGGGACAGTCAAATGGATGATCCATGACTTAATTAAAAAAATGTGTAATATAAACTCGCCCTCTGTACATTGAATAACTGATATTTTTATGATACTTTGTATTGACTTGAAATAATGTAACCAATGTACAGTGAAGAACAAAATAAATAATAATATATATCCATCTATACCATTTCAGCATCTCCCATTAGCAAATAGCCAGTTAATTTACTGTGTAAATATCTTTCTTTTTTGAGCTAATACAATAATAAATTTTTCAGGAGGGATTGTATAACTCGTCAATTAATTGAATGCTTGTTAACTTCAACAACCTCGTATCTAAAAAAGTACCATTTTGCAGGAGACATTAAAAACTCTATAACTTTTTCTACACAACAAATATTTATTTTCTGTTAATGTGAACTTAAGGTTCAATTAAGGTTGCATCTAATTAATCGAATAATTTTATTAGTTTAATTCCTTAAAGCCTTTAAAAACATTGCAACTTAAGAATGAAAAATTGATCAAAATTAGATACGAGGTTGTTGAAGTTAACCAGCATAATTATGCTTTATTCGTCATGACACGTGAAAAAATAAAAAGTTATGCAATCGATATTTTTTAAAATTGATTTATACTTTAATCAACACATGGTAAAATAAATAAATAAAATAACAATAAAACAAAAAAACTTACTCATGATTTTCATATTTATCTTTGATATTTCCCAAGCCATATCCACAATATACAAACAAAAAGTTATTGTTCCACAAAAAAATAAACAAAACTAATGAATTATACTTCCACATTTTGATAGTTATGGTATTAAATTCCTCAATTAAAGCGACATTGTTGTCGGTGCGATTCTAATGACCGCCCAACAACTAATAACAATAAAAACAAATCCTGAATTAGATGTTTTTGCAAAATAAGGGTATTTCCCACGTCCTTATCAAACGAACCTGTAATTTTTACCAGTGGTGTATCTTTCAAAATATCTCTACAGTTGGCCAATGCAAATTTATTCATACCATCACGACATTTTCCGCATGTGGGGTAGCCAGCAGATGATGACATGCAAGTCGTTTTCTCTGTGTCAATAAAAATTAAAACATCTGGTATGAGTGGCATGCCTCATCGCTGATATGTCTTAAACGCAATGTTTTACATGCCTTTTACAGGAAACCCGAAAACCAACAGAAAAGTGTGGAATATTAATTTTTCTCCAAGAGTTCCAAGGCTCAAATTCACAAAAGCCCATAGAAAAGGGAACACTGGAATAGAAGTATGTCGGGTAGAACTTGAGCCTACATCGTTCAGTTTCCGCGTGACAATCGTACCAGTGAGACTACTGATCAGCTACAAATAATCATATTTCTCTTCTAAACTGCAGTTACGTCCCCTCGCATACTATGCCAACTCAATAGAAATGGTGCACCCATTTTTATGTATGGTTACAATTCATGTTGATTGTCTACTTAAGCAGTAATGTCACAATTATCTCGAAATAAATAAAACAAGTGTTTTATTCTACTATTGATTTATTCGATGAGAGAGACGTCTTTCGTCTTATGAGGACATTGTCAAGATTGACAATGTCCTCATAAGACGAAAGACGTCTCTCTCATCGAATAAATCAATAGTAGAATAAAACACTTGTTTTATTTATTTCGATATGGAATTCTACTACCTAAACACCGACACAGTGAATCACAATTATCTATTTCACTACTTAGATAGGCTCCGAATATTAGAATTATATTGAGTTGTTAACCTACAGAACTGGACAATCATTACATGTGTGTGTGAAATATAAAAATATAACGTCATTCACACCTTCATTACAATAAGTAAAAATTATTTTTCACATAATAAATATTAAAAAAATTTCAACCATTGCAAACAAAGGAAGGGTAATTTAATTTTTTGTTACACCACTGATAAAACTGAGATAATTTGAACTAATTAAATAAATGTAGAAACATATTGTAATATTAATTACTCCCTGGAAATCTAATATATAAAATCCTCGTGTCATGGTGTTTGTTATCATACTCTTTCGAAACGGCTGAACCGATTTTGATGAAATTTTGTGTGCTTATTGGGTAGGTCTGAGAATCGGCCAACATCTATTTTTCATACCCCTAAAAGTTAAGGGTGGTCCACCACGATTTTTTTATTTTATTTTTTGTATAAATTTTTTTATGGTGAGGCATTAAAAAAATACAGCCCTAAATTTTCACCCTTCTACCATCAACCCCTATTTTTTAATAGCGATATTAGTAATAATGTATATGGCAAAACAATGTTTGCCGGGTCAGCTAGTATATTATAACATTTGTTATCCCGAGTATGTACAGTTAATTAAAAAATTATAAAATCTCTCAGATGATATTAATCGAGTACAGATTAATTTTCAGTTGAAATAAAGATGGTTAACAGGTAATACCTTGCAACCCATAAAAAAAAACAACAAAAACAAGTTGAGTATTCAGAAATGTGTAAAATCGGTTACTTTGTCTACCGACAAAACCTCGTAAGTCTCAGAACACTACAAAACGGGTAAAAATTAAAATAACAACACCTCCTAATTTAATTATTTAGAAAATTTAGAGCAATATCAACTAACTCACAATTGAGAAAAAATGCTTCAATATTAATCAACAATATTCCAAACAACAAATAATCTATTAAAATTAAATTCTTAGTGAAATTTTTTTTCAATCTATCAGTTATTGTGAATTCGAAATGGTTTTTATGCTCTCCTCTGTAATATTTGGTCAATGTGGGATACAAGGTATTGCATGTTAACCATCGATAATTTATATTTAAAGACATTATTTTCATAATTAACCACTTAATGAGTATACTCCAAACTAAGTCCAAGTATACTCAGTCGGTAAAACCCACGTAATATCCCATACCCGAATAAACTCAGGCAAACGTTATCTGCAGAAAAGACCCAAATATACTTGGGAGAAAACATTTTAAAAAGCCATCCACTCGTTTACGAGTACTCAGGAATACTCGATGAAAATAAATACTAGAAAAAACAAAATATTTTTTTGCATTTTTTTACCATATAAAATTATTATATAAAGCATATAAAAGACATCATCACCTTATTCGATAGTTTACCTAGTTGGGACTTAGAACCCAAAATCTATCTTTTTCGTGAAATGTGCTTTGTCCAGTTAAGCTGCCAAGCGACATTCCAAAAGCTTCTAATTTCTGTCTTAAAAGATGACATTGTATTTTATAAGCCTTATATGATAGTTTCATGTATTAAATTGACATGATATTTAATAATTGCTTTGACGGAAAAGTAGTGGTAGTTTCTAAACGTATTGATTAACGTTTAGAGCAAAAAATAAAACATTTTAAGCAGCCAGTTAAAAATGGACTTACCACGTCTATAAGTGTGATTTCTACGAGAGTTGTGAGCAATATGTTTCGGTTGGAGTACTAGTCGGCAGGGAGAGAAATCGAATCCAGAATCTTTTGTTTAAGAATCCGAGACTTCACATCAAACTACCGACTACTTATTTACAGTGTAACAAATAATAAATATAATAAAAACATTTATTTATATAAGGTAACAATTTTTTATTAATGATATAAAAATTTACAAAATTAAAAATTTTATACATAATCACAATGAATTCAACATACAATATTGTACATCGTCATCACATTTCTAACTGGTTAACAACCAACATAAGGCACTAAAAAATACAGATTCAATACTAGAGACCAAATTATTTGCAAATTATATTCTTTGACGAAAAAAATAATGGATTCTTGAGTTTTACAAAGAATTTTACTTGCAGTTAACAAAGTTTCAACAGTTTAACAAAAGTCGCGTCCATACTGCATGGCAAACGAAGGGAAGAATAAAACAAGTCTCCCTATCCTCCTCTCCATTGATATACAAAGAAAACAAAAGTGAAAAAAGACCCATTTGTTCCGTCAGCAAGTGTACATACAGCTAGTGACATTACATGTTGGTTTATCTACAAATTAAGTTGGACTACAAATAAAATTCTTGATAAAACTGTAAGAGCATATTTTATTTGTTATTAGGGAGTTTTACCATATAAATATCAGCAAAATATATATTATGCTCTTTGTCCAAGTTGAAATTCGTTACGGAGCATTTAGGTGAACCGTATCTTCCATCAACAAACTGAAAGTGTAACAAGACCACAATTTTTATTTGATAGAGCCTTCAGCATTATGGGTTCTCTAACATATAACGGGCTGTTTATCATTTTAAAAGCAAAATGAAAACTGCGCTTTTCACCAGTACCCCTGAAATGGTTGAAGAATCCTTAAATAACACCAAAGGAGCAAATCATCATCACATGCATATTTATAATGGTGTGATAATTTGGACAATAATATACATATTTTTGTTTGCATATTTCTGTCTTAAAGTTGCATATAATTTGGTCTCAATTCATTAAGAAGACTAAAATTGGAAGGATAATTCAAGCAGTGTCCTGAATAAGGGTCTATAACATAAAAGGTTTGTATAAGGAGCACATCAAACATTTTTTAGAAAATTATGATATTAGTAAAAGAAGTTTGACTTCTTTAAAAATATCTCATTCTCTTTGTATCGCGATTTGAAAATAAAATAAAATATTTGAGAATATTATTATTATACATACAAAGGGCAAATATGTTTTAAAAGAAGGATATATTTCACTTTTTTAAACAACTTCTTTGTGCTACAAATAATTTAATAATTTCTAAAATTGATTTAACTAAAAAAAATATTCAGCTTTCTTATAAAACACCAACAATTAGTTAAAAACATAAGTAGCAAATAAAGAGGTTCTTATTGGTTTAACATATTAGTTACAATGTTAACATATTTTTAATATTTATGGGTGCCATCAATAAAAAAAAAATACATATAGACCCTTATTTATCACTTATTGGTGCTAACTATTTATAAGCTACAAACATTTTTTCACATATAAACTCTTAGTCATAGCTTATTGAAGCCACCAATCTATTTATTCACTATATTGGTGTTTAGGTCCAGAATTTCATTTACAATGAAATAAAAAAAAAATGTTTATATGTATGTATATATATATATGGACAATTTGTAAAGCGTCGTTTACTCATAACATCAAGGGCCCCGTATACCGCGTCTATCACCCAAAAGGGCATATAAACCTTACTGAGGGCACTGCTTACAATAAATATATTATATGTGCACCTATCTAAACAGGGTGATCAAAAAACACTCTATGTTTATCAACATGCAAAAGTGTTTTAATTACGCCAGCTTACAAATTGACACCTGAGAATAAGGTTTCATCCAAAAAGCAAGCAAGATACAGTCTGGCTAAAAAGAGTAGAAAATAATTGAGGGCGCTGCTGTCGTTCATATGGCAATCTTCAACAGAAAGTCAGGGTCACTCTACGGTTTTACAGTAAACATATGTAAGCGCCATTTTTTTGTTGATTAAAAATAAATCGAATATCACATTTTTATAGATTTTCTGTGTAACAAAAATAAATTGAGACAATACCAGAGGGATTAGATTAATTCAATAACCCGGCAATATATAAAAATCTTTGGGACAAGATTCTCATGCTTATGAGGGTAGGCAAAAAAAAAAACATTTTTTTTAATTTTAAATATAGCCTCCTTTTAGCTCAATACATTTAGTCCAGCGGTATTCTAACTTTTTTTAAGCCATCCTAAAGAGATGATTTGTCGAATTCTATAAAATAGGTCACTGTTTCGCCGATGATTTTCTCGTTTGACGAGAATCACTTCCCGCGAAACCATTTTTCCATGTTGGGCAACAATTAAAAATAAAAGTGTTATGATTATAATAATAATTAAAATCTTTATTGCATGATAAAAGAACAATTACAAATTTAAAAAAAAAAAAAAAAAACATGCTATGGGCGAGTTTATCGCATGAAAGCGATATCTAGAGCTGTGTAAAGCTTATTTAAAAGAATTTTAAACTGAATTGGGTCGATTCGGCACGTAAAACGATATGAAGAGAAAATATACGCAAAAACTACTCAAAGAATCTATAAAGGACACTGGGTATACCAGACCCTAATAAAACTCAATTGGTGCTTACATTATTATAGCCGAACTCCATAGATTTTCGTAAATGTCATCTAAATAAACATAACCTATACTTTATTGAGAGGTTATTAATATCGCGGATTCATCCATAAAAATAACATCGTAAACATATTAAAATGAATAATACTTAATTTAATATGAATTTGTTGTAATACTAATCGGTTACAATCCAACGATTACGATTGTAATACAATCCCGAAAAGAGAGATGACGATCCTCCAAGGAGACATGAATGCTAAGATAGGGAACACGTGTCAAGATGTGAATGCAGGCACAACTGTAGGAAGGTTTGGACTAGGCAACAGGAACGAGAGAGGGGACCGCTTTCTACATTTTTGCATAGAAAATAAGCTGACCATAATGAATACTTGGTTCAAGCAACACCCTAGACGACTATATACCTGGATCTCACCGGGAAACAGATACAGAACACAAATTGACTACATCGCTGTACAGTCAAGATGGCGTTCCTCGATCACTAACACCAAAACATTACCTGGTGCAGACTGTGGTAGCGATCACCAGCTTCTTGTTGCCAACATCAAAGTACACATAAAATGCATTAAGAAGAAGTCAGATTCCACCAAACTGTGCTTAAGCCCCAACGCTTTGTGTAGGTTTGAGGAACTTGTTGCTCCGAAGATAAACAACACAGAATTCGATCCTTTTGAAACATCTGATGCTGCATGGGTGAAGCTAAAATCTGTCACTCTAGAGGCAGCAAGGGAGGCACAACAGAAGGAGCCCAGACCAACATCAAGCAGCAAAGCATGGATATCAGAAGAAACATGGTCCTTGATAGATAGACGTAGAGTGGTTAAGCAAGCTGGACTCACAAATAATACCAACCGTGCAGAATATCAAACTCTTCACAGAGCTGTAAAATCTGCTTGCAGAAAAGACAAAAACTCTTACATCAATGCAATATGTCAGGAGATCGAGAACCTTGCAGATAAAGCCATGACTAAAGATCTTTTCAAGCAAGTTAAGGTGTTAACCCGCGACTTCAAACCAAAAACATGGCTCATTGAAGACACCGATGGAACCCTGATATCCGAGCAGGACAAAGTAATTGACAGGTGGCGAAATTACTGTGAAAACCTTTACAAAGACTCAAAAGACAATGGCTCGCAGGGGGAGGTGACACAGAGACGCGAGGTGGTTGAACAGAGAGAACCAGATATTATGCTAGACGAGGTGGAACACTCTATTGCCCGCTTGAAAAATAAGGCTGCTGGTGGTGATGGCATCACGGCTGATCTGTTGCAGCATCTGGGTAGCGAAGGGACTCGTGCTATTCATTCCATCTGCCAAAAAGTGTGGAGGACCGGACAATGGCCAGAAGACTGGGCCGAGTCCACGGTAATTCCACTGCACAAAAAAGGCTCAACAAAAAAGTGCGATAACTTTAGAACTATCTCCCTCATATCTCATGCCAGCAAAATTTTGTTGGACATAATAAATAGGCGACTAGCAGGACATGTAGATTGGCAAATTGCCAGAGAACAAGCAGGTTTTGTCGTAGGTAGAGGTACCAGAGAACAGATCCTGAACATGAGGCAGATAATTGAAAAATGCCGTGAATTCAATGTACCAACTGTTTTTTGCTTCATTGATTACACTAAAGCTTTCGACTGTGTGAGGTGGGAAGAGCTGTTCGAAGCCCTAAGCGGGATGGGAGTTCCAGATCACTTGTTATTCTTAATTCAAAATCTGTATTTAGAAGGGAAATCACGAGTAAGAATAGAGGACTCCATTTCGGAACCATTCAAAGCAGAGAAGGGAGTACGACAAGGATGCATACTTTCGCCCAAGCTCTTTAATCTTTATGGAGAGAGCATCATGAGAAGAGCCCTAGATGGTTGGAATGGTGGTGTCACAATAGGAGGACAGAAGATATGCAATCTCAGGTTTGCGGACGACACTACCTTAGTCGCTTCAAGTGTGCAGGAGTTAGCAGAGTTGTTTCGCCGTGTGGAGATTGAAAGTGAAAAGATGGGACTGAAGATCAACTGCAGTAAAACTAAGGCAATGATAGTTGATCGCTCAGGCAGGCTCGCAGACACGGAACATTATCTTCCAGGAATTGACTTTGTCAACGAATTTATCTATCTAGGTTCTCTCATAAATAATAGAGGCACAAGCGACCAAGAAGTGAACCGCCGCACACAGATGGCAAAGAACGCAATGGGTCGTCTTGATAAAATTTGGAAAAACCGTGAAATTATGAGAAACACAAAGATAAGACTAGTCAAGACCTTGGTATTCAGCATATTTTTATACGGAGCTGAAACGTGGACGCTGCGAGCTAGCGAACGCGCGAGGATCGATGCGTTTGAGATGTGGTGCTGGAGAAAATTGCTCCGAGTGCATTGGACGGAACACAGGACCAATGAGTCCATTCTCAGGGAGTTAAACATTTCGGCGCGACTCTCAACGATTTGCAGTCAGCGCGCTTTGCGATATTTCGGGCACATTGCAAGAAGAGAGCCTGACAACCTAGAAAAAGTGATTATGACTGGGGTTGTAGAAGGGAGGAGAGGAAGGGGCAGAGTGCCAATAAGATGGAGCGACCAAATTAAGGAGGCCACACAGAGCTCACTTCATGGGGCCTTACACATGGCAGAGGATCGCTCAACATGGAGACAGATGGTCTACAGAACGAGGCATGATGGTCACGATCCTCAGGATTGAGGGACCGACAGAAATGATGACTAATCGGTTAGAATCGATGTTCGTTTGTAAACATCGCTAAAATCAGACAATGATATGTTGGACATGCAATCCGCCAAACACTGCACGTAAACATTGTATATAATCTCTCTTGCTCCACTGCGAATAGTTTTATTACTCATTTTATTTATTGCCACTGATTTTAAAACAAAAATTCACTGCCTTTTTTACCAATTACGGCCGATTTAATTAAAATAATGATGTTAAGTTTGTAAATTATGATAACAAGATGTATAATCTTGGATATGTCAGTGAGAATGACAATAAATATTAGTGTTGTCAGAGTGATAAAATGTTAGTTCACCAATAATTAATTTCTACTCTTTTTAGCCAGACTGTAGGAGAGATGCTAATGCTATGGTCTTACTCGCGTTACGCCGATGCAATTATTTTGAGTTATATCTCTAGTTGGACAGACCAAACTAAATATGCCGTTAGTTTAACAGTGATGGAAGCATTAAGGACTGCGGTGTGTCGAGAGGATTGGAGAGCTATGACTGATCAAGTAGTAGAGGCAAAAAGACCGACAGGTCACGGCCTCCAGATAGAGGAAAGTGACAAAGAAGAAGATATCTCTAATATTAACATTTCTATGGTCAGTAGAATTTGCTTTCCACTGTGACCCCATCCATCTAGGTATATTTGATATTTTAAATTTATATGCGAAAATGTTTTTAAGAGACAATCATCATCATCATCGGCACTACAACTTGGCGTGGGTCTTGACCTTCTCAATGAGTTACTTCCACTTCTCCTTTTCCATTACCTCTCGTCACTAATTGGTTACGCTCAGAGTTCGAAGGTGTTTTATATGCACATCCATCTATCTCAGCTTTGACTTTGTGAAGAAAATCCTTTTTATTGTATCTCCCATCCTTTTTACATGCACCAGTCATCACAGTCGGCAAAATTTGATATGCTTGGACACCTACAAATCTTTAAGATTGTGGTTGTAGTTAGTTTGCCAAACTCATATGACCATAGATACATCTAAGGATTTTCCTCTAAAAAATCTGGTTCAAGAGACATTATCTACTATAAGTACAATAAAAATAGGTCCAAGATACATTTATATGTATTACTTTAAAAATTATTGGTAGGGGAGAGTGGGGGAATCACGGACAGCGGGTAATGGCGGACACGCCAGTTTAGCTAGGTTAGAAAAGAATGGAAGACATTTCTAATGACACAATCGCGAGTCGAGCCCGAACGCAGTACCAAACAGTGAGTAGAGGAGTGAGGTCGCGCGCGCTGTACAAGGTAAGTTAACTTGATTGTTTTTCAACAATTTCATCTTATTTTTTAGTAAAATTGAATAGGTGTATAATATTATAGGCAAAACATAGAATTTTTGTATTTTTTTTGTGTAGTAACGTCTAATTAAAGAACGCTTTAAAATACTCGGCACGTGCATCACGCGATTCCAACTTCAAATAAAAATATAGTTTTGCATTTTTGTATGTGTGGTTTAATGGCGGACGATGTGAGTGGGGTAATCTCGAATGTCCGTAATTACCCCTAAACAATGAAATTATTATCTTTATTGTATAATTTTATTTATTTATTTATTTATTTTATTCTTCTTGCACATCATCATTCATATAACAAATAAAATAGGGCAATATACACAGGAAAAAATGTGATGATGTGCAGTGGCGAGATTATCACTATATAGTGATTTCTTCCATCTAACCACGGTTTTTTTCGGTCAGCAGTCTGCTGTGATGGCCATCATTTATATAATGTTAAAACATGTCACATATTAATAAAATATCATCAAAATAATGTCATTATCAAAATAATATTATTTTCAAAATGAATAAAACTACTTAAATATATTTCAGATGCCACGAAATTACCAAAGAAAGACAGAGACCAAATACAAATTAGAAGACTTAAAAAAAGCCATTCAGGATGTCAAGGACAAAAAACTTTCAATAGGAAAAGCAGCTATTATATATTCTGTCCCAAAAAGCACTATACCTGACCATCTCAAGAAAGACATTATAAAGACCCCAAAAACTGGAAGAAAGGCTATATTTTCTGAGGGACAAGAAAAAGAATTAGAAGAACACATTTTCGATTGCAGTAAACTATTTTATGGTTTAACTATAGAGATGGTGCGGAAAATTGCTTTCAAATTTGCTGAAGTAAATAAATTAAAGCATAATTTTGACAAAATCTCCCAAATGGCGGGAAAAGACTGGTTCTACGGATTCAAAAAAAGGCATCCTAACATTTCGCTACGTAAACCTGAATCTACATCTATTAATAGAATTACAGCTTTTAATGAAACGGAAGTGAAAATGTTCTTTAAAAACTTGGAAGCTTTACAAACAAAATATAAATTTGATGCTAATCGAATTTACAATATTGATGAAACCGGCATTTCCAATGTCCAGAAAAATTCTAGAATTCTAGCTCCAAAAGGCCAGAAGCAAGTCGGTATGGCAACAAGTGGTGAAAGAGGCACTACAACAACAGTTGTTTGCGCATTCAGTGCTTCAGGAAAGTATGTTCCCCCATTTTTCATTTTTAAGAGGAAGCGAATGAATGCTCATCTATTGCATGGAGGCAACGCTGATATGATAGCAGCAGTTAGCGATTCGGGTTGGATCAACGAGAACCTGTTCGTAGAATGGTTACATCATTTTATCTCCTATACTAAGCCAACTGTTAAAGAACCTATTCTCCTTGTTTTAGACAACCATGAAAGTCATGTTAGCCTAGCATGCTATCTGCTTTGTCGTCAAAATGGAATAATACTGTTATCCCTTCCACCGCATACGTCACATCGTATGCAACCATTGGACTTAACATATTTTGGACCCCTTAAGACTGCATACAACAGAGAATGTGATTTATATATGGCTTCAAATGTAGGCCGAAAAATTACACAGTATGAAATTGTCGAACTTTTTACTAAAGCTTTTAATCGCATCAGCAATTTAGAGAAAGCAGTAAATGGTTTCCGGGCAGCTAGTATTTGGCCATTGGATACAACTAAATTTGATGAACATTTCTTAGATGCGACATTACCTGATACACAGATACCATCGGCATCAAATGTACAAAGACCAGCGATACCTGATGTGCAGAGAACATCGACATTAAGTATGCAAAGAGCATTGACACCTGATGCACAGACCCTACCAACATCAAATGTGCATCAGACATCAATAACTCCCTTATCTGTGTTGAACGAGTCAATTCCACTTCAAGATATTGTCGTTGTTCCCCAACTGCCACAACCAAGAAGTATGCAAAATTCCAGAAAGAAACATTCAATCATAATAACTAGTACCCCTATGAAAGATGTTCTAGAGGAGAAAGAGAAAAAAAAGAAAACAAAAGAGATGACAGAAAATGATAAGACTGCAAGTACCACAGGTGTGAAGAACCTTAAAACATTTGCAGATGACATGATTTCTCAAGACAGGCAAATACAGCGCAAGAAAAAGTAATTCGATAAAGATGCTACGGAGAATGATGAGAAGTATTATTGTCTAATTTGCAATGAAAAGTATATCGATCCTATCACTGAAGATTGGATAATATGCTATCAATGTAAACTATGGGCCCACGAAAACTGCACGACTGGTGAAAGCACATCAAGAGGATTTCTCTGTGACTTCTGTGCCAATTAGACTATGTCCGTGATTACCCCATGTGCTGTCCGTAATTACCCCACACGGTATGGGGTAATCCCGGACACCAAAGGTTTTGTTTTTTTGTTAGAATTTGATTTTATATTAAAAATTTATCTACGTTGATTACGAGAACTTAAGATTGATTAATTTATGTAAACATTAAGCAATAAATATCTTTTGTAACCTAATTTTGTTTTGTTTTATTTCAATTCTTCCTTAAGTGTTCGCAATTACCCCACTCTCCCCTAAATAGAACATTGTTATTCTTAGATGTCGAAATGTTGTTCAAGATGTTTTTATAATTTTTAAATTCTAAGTATGATATGCTTACTTTCTACAACAATAAAAATGGACGGAAAATATAGGAATACTTAAATTAACATACACTTATATAAAAATTATTTGAGTTAAAGTTACCTCAACTCGAAATTATGTAGGTACTCAATATAAATATTTTTTAGTTAAATTTTCACCATCTAAAACGATACGGCTGAACAAATAAAAAATAATTAACGCTATGGCTGGAACAAGAGCCCATTAGCCAAAGTTTGCAATTGTATCTCCTTCAATATTATTCACATCATACGACTTGTTAATATTACGAAAAATACATGCAAAATATAAATCACGACATATCCCACAAATGGGGTAGCCAGCAGACTAACTGCAAGTAATAATCATGCAGATTGTCTTCTCTGTGACAGTACAAGTTAAAACATTCAAAATGGGAGACAAACCTCATCCCTGAACTGAAGATTTTAAATATCTTCAAATGTATCTTTTACGAATTCTTGCCTTTTACAGGACACTCGAAAACTCATAGAAAAAATTGTAAGAGAGTCAAAATAAATACAACTAACATTGAAATTGAAATCCTAACAAAATAAACAACATCGACCCTTCAAACAAAATCATGCATGTGCATAGACAAAACCGGGGAGAATTAATTTTTGCATTAACTGAAAAAAAAGACGCATGGGTTCTTGTTCTAGCTGCCACCTCAAGAATTAAAATTTCCTAAAACGCTATCCATACAGTCCATTTTTAACAGAAAGTTTTTACCATCTAAAAACCATCTTCTTTTTTCTTTCTTTAATAGAAGAATAAGAAAAATAACATATTCATGTAATTGTTACATACACGAATATGTTATTTTTCTTAATTTTAAGTTATGTTATTATTTATAGTCTAATAAATGCCAAAGATTTGACAGGGCATAAATAAATAAAAATATATAATACCATTTTTTTAAGCATTCATTCATCCTCATCCTTCGTTTTAAATATTACCAAATTAAAATCAAAGTACTTGAAAATGAATGAATATATATTGCAAAATGATTTTACTAAAAAAAAAAAATAGGAATTATAGGATACAATTAAGTACAAGAATACTAAGGTTACTTAAAAAACAAAAAGGAAGAAAACTTTAAGACTTCAGTATCAAAGTCAACCAAATCCATGTTTAGATATTTTTGTGATAACTTTAAAATTGCTATATGATTGGCTACATATTATTATAGTGCACAAAATACTATGCCCAGATACGCATTAAAATGACAAATCTTTACCTGAATAAACTATGATATTTAAACTTTACCAAGATTTTGTATACTGCTATATTATGTATATATCGATGGTATAAAGCACAAAAGACACATGTCACATTTTAGGTAAAATGAGTTAATACATGTACAAGATCGGTTGCAACGCCATCATGTCCTGACTAAATATTACCAACAATCTTAATATCATTATTGAAATATTTAATAAAAACCAAATGTCACACGTCCACAAATGCACTTTGTTTTGTGCACAGATGTAACATGTCACATAATAAATGAAGATTCTAAAAAACAAATGTCCATCTAGGACGGACATGTGTCATCTGTGCACGCATAAACACATCCAAAAAGTCGCAGTGAGCGGCACTTCCATCACACTTCCAAACACATGTCCATGACCATCATCTAAAAATGCTAATTTTTGACATTCTGGTTAAAAATATAATAAAAAATAAGCAATGAATGACATTAAAAAAGAACAAAGATTTTGATTTTCAACATCTTCTGCATTAATTTGAAGTTAGTGAATTAATTGAGAATTTCAAACTTTAAAAACCTGTTTTGAAAGTGTCAAATGTGGACATGTGTCTTTTGTGCTTTATACCATCGAATTATTATTTATACCTACTACCCTGTTGATTTTATTATATGAATGATGATGTGCAAGAAGAATAAAATAAATAAATAAATTTTTATGTTGGTTGTTATGCCTTCGTCAAACTCGTTTGAGTTTCAGGTAGATGAAACTCAAATATCATATTTAAATTATTCTTTTGCACATCATCATTATAATAATATATAACCAAATCAACAAGAAAATAATAATAATAGTCTTAATTGCACAAAATTAGTATACAAAGAAAAAAAAACATGGTATCATAACTACAGAACACATAATTTTGTGCAATGGGTGAGTTTATCGCTGAAGCGCGATATCTTCCAACTAACCCATGAAAAAAATGAAGCTTTATATAATAAATACCAACCAACAAAATTTTAAATCCTTTTACAATCAAAATATTACAAATTTAAATCTTGCTTCTGGCTTTTTTATGCCAGATTCATAAAGAAAAAGTGGCTTTTATTTTAAGTCCGAGATGTCAAAATTGTAAAAGTTACTAAAAGTTTTCTTTATGCAAAAATTTAAAGAGACTTTTTCTTTTCTATGGAACCGGTCGTTAGACCGTTTAATATGCTTTTTATGGAAAATACACAAAAACTACAAAATATTATAAACATTATTTGTGCAACATTTAAATATTAAATGAAAAATAAATGAAAATTATTGCCAAAATTATCAACATAATTATATTCCATTAAACAAGGTAGTCTGCAGACACAGTACTACGCTGTACATGTAATTATAAGATAGTTTTATAATATGTATTAACAATGCTTCAAGCCACACCAACCTCAAATTGAGATAATCAATATTTTCAATTAAAACTAATTCCAACAGTTGTATGTGCAATAACTAACAAATGGTATTGAAACAGAGAATTGGTTAACTTTAGCTATTTAATTATTTTACCTATCTATAATATCAAACCATTTCCCACAAATGGGGTAGCCAGTAGATTATCTGTAATAAATATTCAGGTTTTCCCCTGCAGATCAATAAAAATAAGACATTCAGGAAGGGTACCATACTACAAAGCTGAATTTAAGATATTTGGCACAAAGAGGACACCCTGTGTGGTTACACATGAATTTAGTCTATTGGCTACCCCACTTGTGGGACATGCTGTGATGATATAGTAGTAGTAGTAGTAGTAGATACATTGATTCAATTTAACTACCAGTATGAAAATCTCTTTGAGATGTAAAATTAAATAGCATAGACTCCAAAACGTCTGGCATATTTCTAGGCATATTAAAGAATGGCTTATCAGGTCTTACAATGTTGGTGCTGCCGATTTTACGATACCATATTTCCTCGTATTGTGCACTGGAGACGTTCAATGGTTTCCCTTCGCTCAGTAAGAATTCTTGCCAGACATGAGAGTCTGGCATTGCGGAGATGGGTGGTATATTACCATGGTTGCCGCTTTCGAAAATTCTCATCGTGTAAATCATGTAATAGTATGTGTACATCTCAGTAGAACTCAGCACCTAAAATTTTAATAAAAATAACTACAATATTGTTTTATATATAAGTAGGCCGGTGTGGCGCGGAGGTAATGCTCTTGCCTTTGAGTCACGAGGTCCCGGGTTCGATTCCCGGCCAGGGCAAAGCGAAGAATGACCTTTTTCAAATTGTCGTGGGTCTGGGTGTTACATGTATATGTGTGTAGTGCATTGTATGTGTGTATCGTCGCGTTAGTACCCATAATACAAGATTCATCTTAGTTTGGGACTAGCTCGATCTGTGTGAATTGTCTATGTATGTTATGTTATGTTATATTCCTTATGCATAAGACATTCAGAACTTAAGTATCAAATCCCATTTTTTCTTAAAATTAGTTATTAGTAGATTTTTGTTCTCCAAGCATTGGTTTATTCAATGCCAAAACAAATGTTCGAAATAGAATAGGAACAACAATTGACTCTAGTCTCCTATGATACTGCGTAATAGTCAGCAAACGTTAGTAACAGAGTGAATAAGTTCGTCGGTAGCCTGGAGGTAGAGTCTCGGCCTTCAGAACAAGGGGTCCGTGGTTCGATCCCAGGTGCCCGCAAACTCACGGCACAAGCTTTTAGCTTAGTGTGAAAGGTGTATAAGGTTGTATTTGGGTTTATAACAAAACCCAGATATATCTTTTTTTTTTTAAAAAAAAAATAGTCCTTTTCAAATTTGATAGATACCTATTTATTAATTTTTATTTCAAAATTTTACCATTTGTTTTTCTGTTTGACATTTAATATTTATATAATTTCAATTTTAAAATTATTTTTTTTTAAATTGAGTCAACGTTGTTCTATTATTTAATTGTACTCTTGTTTTGTGTCTTTTTTAAAAGAAAAATATTTTTTGTATGCATGTATTGTATGTATACTAGTTTTTTACATGTAAAAGGCTTCGGCCGTGAATATCTGAATAAATAAATAAATAAAAGAACACACTTACAATGTCTTTGAACTGTATTCTCGGCAGTAATCTTGGCACATTGTAGATACGTATTTTTACATTAATTTATACTTGTACAGATGGATGGATATATACTTGTACAGAAATTTGTCACAAATCAACACATTACATAGAGAGAATATTCAGCATTTCAGTTATCAATACACCCAAATGAATAACCACAATGATTTTTCTTATTATAGAAGACCTTCTATAATAAGTTAAGTTTTACCCAAACTATAAACAAGAACATATTCTTTCAGAAAAGAATGGTAGTTTTATTACATACCTGATCATTAATATTGTTAAATTATTAGAATAAAAATTGAATATATTATCTTACAGGAAATGTAATGGTACTAGTTCCGCAGCACTTGACTGGGTAGAGTGCCCGGGTGCTGAATGTTGTAAAGTGCTGTGTGGATCCCGGGAACATCATCTTATCCAAGTCATATCCCAAGAAGGCTGTATACTTGTACTTGTCTCGAGTATCCACTGGTGTTATATTCATACTCTTCAAATGCTTACCTACAAACAACAATTATTAAATATTATTATAAAGAACATCACTATTTAATCCAATTATGAGATATGGTATACAACATCAGGCACCCAGGACTACTCATCGCCATCGCAGAGGATAAGAACGAGGGGACAAATGGCAGAGGCCGACCAAGAGAAGCGTATATGGACCAACTGAAGAGGGACATGAACTGTGGCTCATAGGTAGAGCTGAAAAGACTGGCTGAGAATAGAGACGAATGGAGAAGAAAAACCAAACTCGTTACAGACCAATCCAATGGATTGTAACTCATTATATATATATGAGATATGGTGTAGAAACAAGAGCAGACAAGGTACGAACAAAAAACCTACTAAGAACATCAGAGATGAAAACATTACATGTTATTGCAGGCAAAACTCTCAGAGACAGAATAAGAAATACTGAGATTAGGAACATATCTCAACCCATAACAACCCTACTCATATAACAACCCTCCTTTACACGGGACTTGTCTCTATAAGGAGGATGTTTAGATTTAAGTTTTATCAAATAGTCTATGTATTGTAATGTCTGTATAATTATTGTTAAATAAAATAAATAAAAAAAAAAAAAAAAAAAATATGCAACACGGAGGACATCGTAAGATGGAGTAGGAAAAAGAGACGATTCTGGAGAAACCATGTAAATCGGATGGCTGAAAACAGAATCGTACATATAGCTGCTAAAGAAACACCAGTCGGTTCACGTCCCCGAGGAAGACCACCAAAAATATGAAAAGACAGCTGGTCTTCAGCATCACAAGAGGCATCAACTTCTGACCTAACAGATCGATGATCTACATTATGAGGAAGAAGAAGACTATTTAATCCAATTTAAATTTGTTTTATGTCCAATTTTTTTAACTGAGTATGGTTATATTGTAACCGAAAACTTTCTTTAGAAAACTAATTAAAAAAATTAAAACAGCGTTGCTCTTTACAATAATGTTAAATTAGATAATGATTTCCACAAAGTTACACTTGAAAACATTTTTAACAATAATAGTTATCAACAGACTAGTTCAGATATCCCTTATGCGGGTAGCCAGGGGACTAAATGAATACAATGAACATATATATGTGTGTGTACAACATGCCCAGAGTCCGAGGCTACTCTGCATGTAAGAAATGTGCAAGAATGAACCAGAACCTCATTTTACACAAACGGGGTAAACATTAGACCATATTATTCTTTTAGACCTTTTAACCAACAATACAACATTCCTTGCAGAAAATTATTTAGAGATGAATACATTGAAAAGCAATAAAAATCGTGTTCCATTAAAATAGAAATTGGTAAAAGTATGTCAGTAAACTCACCCAGATACATATCTTCTTGTTTCCAATACTTTCCACCTGCCATACAAGCTGTGGAATTGGGGAACCTTTCAACAAGTTTTCTCATCGCCCCACGACTTAAAACATAACCAGAAAGGGCCACATTATATTCCACACCCCAGAAGTTGATAGCATGTCCCAAATAATGACCTTCGTCAGCATCTAATGGAGCTACCAATTTCCGCAAATTCTCAGGAATTACAAACATGTCATTATTGACAAACAGAGCCCATTGCACATCAGGGTAATCATTAACAATACGTCCTACGACATTGCAAAAAAGATGAAAGGAAGATGTCGTGTTGAACTTGTTGCCAATCCATGTTGTTGCTTCATTTTCTCGATGTCTAGAGTAATACAACATTTGATTACAAGATGTGGCCCACGTTTCATTAATTGCTTTAGAATATTTAGGATTTGTAGTATAAACAGCGCAAATTAAAGGCACCTTTTTAAACAAGTATTCAGATTCCACCTGTCGACTGATGTTGGTGTACCGTAATTCGTCATTATTAACTATGTGTTTCTTCAACCCAGATTCGTTAAACCACGCGTCGTATTGTTTCAAAGGAATCTCTCCGATCGTGCTGTGTTGAAAATTTAAAGTATTAACGTGATATACTTTGCGCTCTACAAAAAAATCAAACCCTTTTATACTGTAAACCAGAACGAACAAGACAACTCCCAAAACAAATCCGATGCAAAATGTACGAATCACAAAAAACTCTGGAGCCATATTCACATATAAAATAAATAACACTTATTGCTAATCAATTTTATGCAGACATTCTTATACGCTATTTTATTAATAATTCAACAGAAACATTTAGACAAACACAGCGAAGTAAACCCGCACAATACGAAACTTTCAAAACAAATAATATTGTCATCCGCAGTCCGCACCAAAGATCAAAATTCCACAGAGCAATCCAATTCCATAGTGTATGAAATGCATAGACGACAAAAACTCTTTTTTCTTTATTTTTTCCGTGAACTGTCTCCATATATTTACATATTCCATGCGTACCATATATTCATTTTGGAAATTTTATTTTATTTACCTACTAAATTCAAATAAAAAGTTTTAATTTAAGCAAATTAAATGTTACAATGTACTAACGAAAAAAACACAGCCACGATGTGCTATACAAGATAAAAACGGCAAACTGCTGTTTGAGGACGAACTGATCGTCAAAAGATGGAAGGAATACCTAGAACAATTGTACAAAGGAAAGAGCATACTCCAGGAAAGCAAAGCACTGGAAGCAGAATATGAC
Organism: Athripsodes cinereus; assembly: GCA_947579605.1. NCBI lineage: Eukaryota > Metazoa > Arthropoda > Insecta > Trichoptera > Leptoceridae > Athripsodes > Athripsodes cinereus. The sequence goes on from OX388313.1 coordinate 4,747,574, forward strand.
GTAGAAAATAATGGAGATGACATCTTAAGAAGTGAATTTGATATTGCATTAGCAAAGCTGAAAGACGGCAAAGCACCAGGCATCGACCTGATTCCATCAGAGCTGCTTAAATGCGCGGGAAAAGGCATGCTTGATACATTGTATAAGCTCGTCTGCAAAATATACGACACAGGAGAGATACCTGAGGACTTTGCCAAATGTCTGATACGAGCGCTTCCTAAGAAGGCAGGCACGACAAAGTGCGAACAACACAGAACCTTAAGCATGATATCACACGCTTCTAAGATACTCACCAACATTATAATGAAAAGGGCGGAAAATAAAATAAACGAAACACTTTCAGAAGATCAATTTGGATTCCGCAAGGAGACTGGTACAAGAGATGCAATCCTGAGTCTCAGACTTATTCTAGAAAAGAGAATAACAGTTAATAAAAACACATATATAGCATTCATCGACCTAGAAAAGGCATTCGATAAAGTAGAATGGGAACAACTTTTTAACCAGAGATGTGCAAAATACTTTCAAAAAAGTATTTAAATACAAAATACAAATACTTTTGAATTTTTGTATTTCAAATACAAAATACTAAATACTTTTTCAAAATGGTATTTAAATACAAAATACAAAATACGTATTTTCAAAATACTTTTTTAAAATACCTTTTTAAAATACTTTTTACAAATAGTCGAACAAGGTGTAAGACAAAAGTATTTAATAATATTTAAACCATTGATGAATGAAAGAGAAATTAAAAACTGGACAAAAGTATACATAAATGGAGAAAGGGTTGACATGATTCGAAATAGCATTGCTTGCAGACAATTGATGAATGCCATTGATGAATGAAAAACTGGACAAGAGTATACATAAATGGAGAAAGGGTTGACATGATTCGATATAGCATTGCTTGCAGACAATTGATGAATGAAAAACTAGACAAGAGTATACATAAATGGAGAAAGGGTTGACATGATTCGATATATCATTGCTTGCAGACAATGAGGATGAGCCTTAGGAAGAACTGTCAAAATAGAAAAAAAAAAAATTAAGTCATGACAAAATGTACGGCGATGAGATCTTCACCCATAAATGCCCTCCAAGTGGAGAGTGGCGAGATGCCACTCTTTCTTCGACGTAAATATCTAGCATTGAAATTCCTCATTAAAAAAATTAATCAGAGCAACCACCCCATTTTTAACAAATTACAGTTATTGAGAGATAGGTGCTTAGTGGATCGCTCCTGGAGAACAAAAATTTACCCACTGTTGGTCTCATCCTGGGAATACTTACACAGTAATTTTTCAGATTCATTATCTCCAACTCTTCCCATATTTTCAATCCCTTTTGCTGCAGTTGTCCATTCTCCAATAATTGTTCAGTCAATTAGTATTGATAAATCAATTTCTAACATTATGCCACACGCAGTGAACAAATTATTTGAGCAAGAGGTACAAAAGAGATGGCCCTCATCTATCTTGGCGTTTACTGATGGCTCGAAAAATTCTGGTGGAGAGACTGGTGCTGCCTTCTGCATCCCTTCATTCAACTTAGAAAAAAGTGTTCAACTTCATCAGCTATCCTCAGTATTTACCGCTGAGTGCATAGCACTCCGAGAGGCCCTGGTATATATCATCTCCAATAAAATTACTCCGATTGTAATATTTTCAGATTCTAAAAGCCTCTTGGACAAACTTACATCTTCTGTAAAAAATTCAATAAATGATAACTTGATCTGTGATATCAAAAAACTGTTACATATGGCATCAATACGGGATATTGACATAACATTGGTATGGATACCTTCCCATGTAGGTATATATGGGAATGAGTTAGCTGATAAGTTGGCCAAAGAGGGCTGCTCATGTGGTATTGTTCCAGGCTGCTTCGATTTACCAATGGGAGATATCATCAATACGATAAAACCGTTGATGATGACTGAATGGAGAGAGATTTATATGAGTACACCCACGGGATCACATTATAAATCTATCCAGACCGATATTCTGACAACTCCGTGGATTTGTACCACAAAAATGACAAAAATCAAAACCTCCCTTCTTTCTAGATTGAGAATTGGACACTGCGCAGTGGCTTCTCACTTGTCAAAAATTCATGTAGTAGAATCTCCACTGTGTATGTGTGAACAGCAGGATGAGACAATAAACCATGTTTTTTTTAATTGCCCTCTGTTACCAAACGAGGACCTTATTAGGGACTTACGGAGACTGCGTGTATCTTTTCCCACTAGTATTGAAAGTCTCCTTTTAATGAATTACTTCAAAGTAAACAACTGTATTTTAAATCACCTTATTAAATATAATAAAAAGTTGAAAGTAGATATATTTCAAGTAATAGAAAGTTTAAAAACAGATTGGTTGTAATGTATTGAACCACCCTACTTATAATTATAATGGATTGGTAACTAATTGTGTTGTTTTGAATTGTGTTCATTGGTTGACGAATAATAATATTGCAACAATATTCCCTTCCACGGCGTGTGGTGAGAGGGTAGTGTGACTTTTTTGTTTGTTTCATGTCTAGTGTACAATGAAGTAGGTACGTATTTGTGTTTACATGATGAGAATTATTTCGAAAACAGATAGTTGATGGAATACAATTTATTATATTATTGTTGGAGAACTTTTGATTTGAATTGTAATACCTACATGTAGATTGATAATGGCAGCATCACTCATATATTGGGTGCAACGCCAAAAAAAGAGAGAGAGAGAGAGACAAAATGTACGGTTGTTAGAAGAGATAAGCCGAAAATTGTCATAAATGGATTGAGTATCATCAAGAAGGTAAGAGAATTCCTGACTTGGGCTGCAAAATAAATCAGAATGGATAATCCAAATCTGAAATCGTATGGACTACTGTAACATCATACATACAGTATACAGGACTGCTCCAGACTCTTCCTTATCGTCTTCATATGGTTTTTAGTGTTGCCTCCGGATCATTTACAGAGAGAATAAGAGCTGCCACATAACTGCACTACTAAGAAGTCTACACTAACTGAGAGTCCTAGAGATAGTGGTGTTTAAACTGTGTCTCACTGTCCACAAGGCAGCACACTACCCACTGAGCTGTTCCGCTGACGAAAATGTGTGGCGAAGGCTGTGCTCAGCTTCTTAAACTCGTTGAACTCAAAAGGGCAAATACCTCTAAATTTGCAGAAAGAAGAAACAAAGTCGCAGCGTCATCTGCCTGGAATAGATTGCCTTCAGACAAAATTGAAAATGCTACCATTCAGGAGAAATCACAGCGCCCTTGAAATGGCCATGGATCGTTAAACGGTGTCATGTATAATTTGTTCAATCATCATTATTATGTGTGTATATCTCAAACATGGAGTACTCTAATGGAAACGTTGTATTTGTAATTCAACAAATTGGCAAAAAAAGCTTGCGTACGCGCATATCAATTAATGGCAGAATTTTGTTTCAAACAATAAAAAGGTATTTTGTAAAAGTATTTTGTGTAAAATACAAAATACTCAAAAAAAGTATTTCAAATAAAATACAAAATACTTTTTACAAAAAGGTATTTGAAATACAAAATACAAATACGTATTTTGTATTTTGTATTTGTATTTTAAATACTTTTATTTGAAATACGTCACATCTCTGTTTTTAACATCCTAAACGAAATAGGAATGAGTTTCAAAGACAGAAGAGCAATCTGGAGCCTATATAAGAACGAAATGGCCGTAATTAAAAGCGGAGAGAGCTGCGCAGAAGCAAGGGTCGAACAAGGCGTAAGACAAGGATGCTCAATGTCGCCAGCTCTCTTTAACTGCTATATACAGCGAGCCATTGATGAACTGAGAGAAGAAATGAAGAACTGGACAGGAGTCAAAATAAATGGGAAAAAGGTCGACATGATCAGATATGCTGACGACATAGCACTGCTCGCAGACTCCGAGATGGAGCTGAACGAAGCCTTAGGAAAAATGGAACGTATTCTGTTGTCAAAGTACAACATGAAAATAAATAAAGAAAAAACAAAATGTATGGTCGTTGGAAAAGAGGAAGCGACTGCGAACATTGCCATAAATGGAGTGAGCATCAAACAAGTAAGTGAATTCGTGTACCTGGGCAGCAGAATAAACCAGGATGGACGCTCCAAATCGGAAATTGTAAGCAGAATAAACCAGGCAAGGATTGCCTTTAACAAAAAATCAAAGATATTGGAATCCCCAAATATTGACTTAAGCGTAAGGAAGAACCTTACTAAAGCCTTTGTATGGAGCATTCTGCTTTATGGTTGTGAGACATGGACCATCAGCAAGAGTGAAAGCGGACGGTTGGCGGCCTTTGAGATGTGGTGCTACAGACGCATGCTCAAGATCCATTGGTCGGAGCACGTCGAAAATGAAGAAGTATTAACCAGGGTAGGCGAAAAAAGGCAACTCCTTAAGAGAATCAGCCAACAACGAGCTAACTGGATTGGCCACAACATCAGGCATCCAGGACTACTCATCGCCATCGCAGAGGGTAAGACCGAGGGGACAAATGGCAGAGGCCGACCAAGAGACGCATATATGGACCAACTGAAGAGAGACATGAACTGTGGCTCATACGTAGGGCTAAAAAGACTGGCTGAGAATAGAGACGAATGGAGAAGAAAAACCAAACTCGTTGCAGACCAATCCAGTGGATTGTAACTCATTATATATATAATGTACTAATGGTAGAATATTATGAAATTAATAATAAAGTTTAAATGTGAAAGGAAATAATAATATTACTTTCTTAAATCTCCTTCATCCATAAGAACGAGGAAAATTAATTTGGCGGGAATTTTTATTTGTAAGTTTTCCAATACAATCTTCATCTATGAAATTGATAGCGCAATAATTTGAGTGTGTGGAAGTGCAGTGAATGTTTTGTTTCCAACTAACAATGAAAATTACGAAAAAAAGGGAGGTAATTTACTTTATTAAATTGATTTATTATTATGTCAAGAAGTATTTTTTTCTTATTTTCGACGAATTTAAGATACACGCCACAATAGATAATAAAATAATGTACTTTTTTTCTTGCTAACATAACCATATAATTCCAACTTTAAAAAAGTTTTTAAATATGTTCCATTTCATATTTATTCCGATATTTTCATCAACCATTATAAGCTTATATTGAAAAAGGTTCCATTTTCAAAGAATTGCAGAAAAAAACAATACTTACATACTTTATGCATTCATTTTATCATGACAGAATTTTTTTCTAAAATACGCATGTGAAATACATTGGTGAAATATTTTTTTGCAATGATAATATTTTGTGTGCATGATGTATTATTTGTTTTTTTCTTCTTATATTTACTAAATTTTCCATGCTTGTGGTGTACCTATAGTACAATATGACTATATTTATATATTGTAACCTTGAATCTTGTAGAACTATAATACAATTTTTAAATAAATAATAGCCATGGTCTAATTCGAGTTTTTTCTGCTTTAATGTGGAAGAATAATTTATAGATTGGATTTCACTAAGACCTTCTTCACCTTAATATAAGCAACTGCTTGATTTCACAATGTTCTAGTTGTATTTGGGCATTTTGGGCTCTAATGAGAGTACCCAGATCCATAATTTATTATTATGATAGTTTCAAATAAAATATAATATCAGAATAGCCCTACTTATATATTTATCTATACCATCACAGCACATCTCACAAGTGGGGTAGCCAGTAGACTACTAAAGTTTTTCCATCCATTCCATCACGGCATCTCCCACAAGTAGGGTAGCCAGCAACAATTGCTTGTAACAAACATGCAAGCAGTCTTCACTGTGCCAATAAAATTAAAGACATTCAGGATGGGAGCCATAACTCATCGCTCAACTGTTCTTTGTTGCTGAAATTTAAGTTTTCAATACTTTTTTATGCAGCTATTCCTGTCCACTGCTGAACATAAGCCTCCCCCATATGTCTTCAGGCATATCTGTCCTGAGCTGTGAGCGGTCTTCCTTTACTCCTTTTATCCTCATGAGGTCTCCACTCCACCACCCTTTTTATCCATCTTTGGTCTTTGAATCTAACAACATGACCTGCCCATGACCACTTTAACCTTGCCACTCTTTCGATGCCATCTGCATAACTTCCAATCTTCTATGTATCTCATGTTTTTAATAACATAACAATAATTTTTAATTGTACCAGGTTTGCAAACCAGCTGGTTTTTGGAAGAACAAAAGCAAACAAAAAAACACTTCAGACGATGAAAAAATTAAAAAATATCAAAAATGGATATTTGATGTCACTCAAAAAAATGCTAAAGGAATACCACGTACGGTAAGATGACATTTCTTCTTGGTAAATTTTAGATAAGTTGCTAAAAAAATAGCATATAACAGAAGCTTAATGCATAGTCTCAGACTATCAACTGAGGGATCCCAGGTTCAAATTCTTTATCTGCTCACTTACTGTGAAGATGTTTCATAACACTGGATTAGATTGGTGTACCCATACTGGATTTACTGGGGTTCGAACGGGTAGTAGGGCTACGATGGGGTATACTTTGCTGGAAAGTGTACTTCTATAAAATTTCGTAATGCGCCATGTTGCAATAACACCTGCAACACTACTACCAAGTCCAACTCATTAGCGTCCTCGAGTGGTCACCTGGCCCCGCGAACCCTGGGCAATGTGGCCACTGACATTACCATCAGTGTCATAGCAGATAATGAGTGGGCGAATGGCGAGTGTCCGGCGCCATAAAACCGGACCCCCCCAGCTAAGGGAAGGTGACCCCTACAGAAAAACCCATCAGAGAAGGCAACGGGAAACCACTCTGATTACCTTTTCCCGGGATATTCACTATGGCGAGGAACACAACAACGGCCCCTAGTCCCGGGCAGCCCTTCAATGGGCAGGGGGTGCTAAGAATCTCCCGGCTCAAAATAGTGAAGTCGCAACTGAGAATAGGAACGTGGAACGTGAGAAGTTTATATGCTGGCAAACTGGATAATACCATACAAGAGATGAACAGATTGAACATTGGTATTCTTGGTATTAGTGAACTGAGATGGACAGGTAATGGTATACATCAACACGAGAAAGGGAACTTATATTACTCAGGAAGTGACCCACAGGATAGAAACCATAGAAATGGAGTCGCTGTATTCGTGATGAAAGATTATATAAAATTTGTTAAAAACTTTATCCCAATCTCTGATAGAATAGTCCTGCTTCAACTACACTGTCAACCAACCAATGTAAACATCATACAAGTGTATGCACCGACAGCAGATGTAAGATACGACAGTGATGTGGAGGCCTTGTATGAATCACTAACCAATACTCTCAATAGCTTGAAGGGAGGTGATATAAATTTTGTCATTGGAGACTTTAATGCCAAAGTTGGTAACGGCCGTCGCTCTTATATTGTTGGCGAACATGGACTAGGGGTGAGCAACCAACGAGGTGAAAGATTATACGAGTTCTGCCAGGAAAGAAATATGGTAGCAATGAACACCTGGTTCAAACTTCCAAAAAGGAGGTTATATACCTGGAGGTCCCCTCAAGATGGAACTATATATGATGTTGTAAGGAACCAAATCGATTATATTTTAGTGGACCAACGTTATAGAAATTGTGTAAAAAGGGTTACTACATACCCTGGTGCCGATATCGGTTCTGATCATGTGCCATTAGTAGCCGACGTCCAGCTGAAATTGAAACAAATAAAAAAGCCTAAACCATCAATCCGAATAGACACATCCAAAATCCAAAATGATGTAATCAGAAACACAATCTCACAAGCAATCAACGGTGGAATGAGGCAACTCCGTCAGGACCCTCCTGAAGAAATACAAACACAGTGGGATGAATTTAAAACACTAATCAGCGAAAACTGTAAAACTCATCTTAAAGCTGATGGACATAGAAAGAAAAAGAATTGGATGACGGATCATATCTTGGACCTGATGGATGAGAGACGTAAATGCAAAAATAGTGAAACACAATACAAGCGATTGCAGAAAACAATTAGAAATGAAATAAAAAAGGCTAAAGAGGAGTGGATGAAGTCGCAGTGTGATGAACTTGAAATGTACAACCGTAGCCATGACGCATTTAAGCTACACAAGAAACTCAAAGAAATGACAGGCACTACAAGAAAGAGTACTCCATCATGTTTGGTTGACGATTCCAATAAACTGATTTTGGATGAAAAAGATATTCTACAAACATGGGAAAAATATATCTATGATATATTTAAGGACAACAGACCTGATACTGATGTTTCTACCAATTTGTACGGACCACCAATAATGAAATCGGAAGTTCTTCACGCAATGCAGACCTCTGACAATCGTAAAGCATGCGGCCCAGACGACATCCCAGTTGAGGTGTTGAAGCTCATTGACAATGACAATATTGACTACCTATTGAGACTTTTTAATGCAATATATGACACGGGGAACATACCCCACGACTGGTTGAAATCCACCTTTGTGACGCTACCTAAAAAACAACACCCTAAAAAATGTGGAGACTACAGATTGATTAGTCTCATGAGTCACGTCTTGAAGCTATTTATTAAGATAATACATGCCAGAATACGTGGTAAATGTGAGCAAGACTTAGACGATACACAGTTTGGTTTCAGGAACGCATTTGGAACACGCGAAGCACTATTGGCTATCAATGTATTGTTACAAAAGTGCCGGGACCAAAGAAAAGAGGTAGTTGCATGCTTTATTGACTACGAAAAGGCATTTGACAGGGTAAAACATACTGACTTAATAAAAATGCTTGTCGAATGCAATATTGATACCAAGGATTTAAATTTTATTAAAAATCTGTACTGGCTCCAAACAGCCGAAATAAGACATGGATATGAGAAATCAAACGCAATTTCCATCCAGCGAGGCGTAAGACAGGGTTGTATCCTTTCTCCGTTATTGTTTAATCTCTACTCCGACTATGTCTTTAAAAGAGCCCTCACCAACACAGACAGGGGACTGAAGGTCAATGGCGTTGTGATAAACAATATTAGATATGCCGACGACACTGTTTTACTGGCTGAAAGTGTCAATGACCTTCAAGACCTCCTTAATCTTGTTGACGAGTCCGGTGAAAGACTGGGGCTAACCATAAATATCGGCAAAACCAAATGGATGACCTTCGGACGGCTTGATTACAGTGGGTCAGTATTGCATTTGAACGGCCGTAGCGTTGAAAGGGTGGAGAAATTTAAATACCTCGGCAGCATACTAACGCAATCTCTTGACCCAGATGTAGAGATAAAATGCAGAATTGAGGCAGCAAGAGCTGCATTTAACAAAATGAAACCACTCTTCTGCAATGACAGCATAAATCTGAAGCTCCGCCAAAGAATGATTAAGTGCTATGTATGGTCTGTTTTATTGTATGGATGTGAAACATGGACCTTAAAAGTCAATACAATGAACAGACTGGAAGCATTTGAAATGTGGCTCCACCGCCGTATGCTCAGAATTCCCTGGACCGACATGGTTACCAATACCGAAGTCCTGAGGCGAGCTAGAGTTGACAGGGAGCTGTTATCAATCATCAAGATTCGGAAGGTTTCACATCTGGGTCATGTTCTGCGTGGAGAAAAATACCACCTTCTCCAACTGATATTGAAGGGGAAAATTGAGGGACGCCGAGGTCCCGGTAGGAGACAGATGTCCTGGCTGCGAAACATTAGGGAGTGGACCGGCATCCGAAGTGTGGAAGAGCTGTTCCGAGCAGCGCAGGACAGGGACAAGTTCGCCGAGGTGATCGCCAACGTTGGGGGGACCCGACAAGGCACTTGAAGAAGAAGATACTGGATTGGTGGTTTTGATTTCTAGTAATTAAGGATTTTTTTTATTTTTTTACTTTTACATTAACTTTTTTAAGCTTTTTGACTTTTGCTTTTTTTCTTAAGACTAATACATTTCTGGTAAGTGTGGAACCTTTGCTGGTCCACATGTTGAGTGTATTAATTGTTAACATGTTATGTTATGACTGCTTGATTCTCTAAGATTGTAAAAATAAAATAAAAAATAAAAATAGGTAAATAAACACTTCTCACGAATGGGTAATGGATGGATTGACTGCATGCAATATACATGCAGGTTGCTCTAAGCATGTCATAAAAAATGAGAAATTCAAGATGAGTGGTATATATGTTTTGTTTTCTCTGGGACCGCATTGGCCGAAGGCTGTGATGGTCCCAGTAGAGTATGGTGTTGTTGAAATAATAATAATATCAGTGGTTTGGGATCGAATGTGGACAATTCCAAAGATGTCATTTTTTTAACTAATTTTAACTAAGCTATGTAGAAATATTCTTCGTATTGACTTCTATAAAACTGCATTTTCAAAAGTAGCCAAGTTGTATGATATTTCTGTGAAAAATAGCAGAAAGGCTCTAATTAATCTTTAGACGCTACTGACATTTCAATACAAATGGATATGTCTAGTTTCGATACAAACCACACAAATAATATCATTGCTGAAAATTGAAAATATTAAATGTGTTAAAGATAACGTTTTATGAATTTCCACATTTCACAATAGATTATTTTACAGTATCACTGTCTTGATATTCTATCAAGATTTTTTATGTAATAATATCTCATTCCAATTCTGATAAAAAGTAAATTATATTGACATTTGCAGTTGGCAACTTTATAGGAGAACTAGCTGACCCGGCAAACGTTGTTTTGCCATTTACATTTGCCATATACTAATATTGCTATTTAAAAAAATAGGGGTTGATAGTAGAAGGGTAAAAATTTAGGGCTGTATGTATTTTTTAATGCCTCACCATAAAAAAATAAAATTTTGTCCAAAAAATGAAAATTCCGGGTGGACCCACCCTTAACTTTTAGGGGTATGAAAGACAGATGTTGGCCGATTCTCAGATCTACCCAATAAGCACACAAAATTTCCTCAAAATCGGTCCAGCTGTTTTGGAGGAGTATGATAACAAACACCGTGGCACAATAATTTTATATATTAGATTATAATTCAAAAAATTGTCTCAGCGTTCTGCGAGTAAAACAATATGGATACCATCTCTACATTATCTACTACTACTTTATCTTTAATTTATACATTTGTTTGCTTTGCATTCTAGGAAAGTGATATTCGTTTATATTTGGAAATGTTAAAAGAAATTATTTTTAACCATATGTTCAAACACCAATTTATTTCCGTTGTACGAGCCAAACACGTTCTTGATAAATTGGATTTACTCAAGAAAAAATGTGAAAAATCTCCTGAGATTAAACAGGTAATTATATTATGTTATCTTATGAACAATTATACTTTTCTGTACAACTGGTGAACTTATATTATATGAAATTACAAAACAAGAGAGACGTCTTTCGTCTAATAAGAACATTGTCAATCTCCTTGCCCGACAATGTCCCTTATAAGGGGAAAGATGCCTCTCTCAATAATAAAATAAAACATATAGTAGAAAAAAACATTTAGTTTATAATTTCATATGTTTTTTTTTAAGTTAATACTTTTGGGTTAGTTGGAAGAGATTGCGCCTTTGCGATAAACTCACCCTCTGTATATTGATTGTATTTAATTTGAATTCTTCATTCTATTCTTTATTCTTTTCCATCATGCGTAGGCTCGAATTTGAGCACTTGCACTCGTCAGTTAAGCATTACAGTTATATTATATTAAAAGAGAATAAAAAAAGGCAAATAATAATACAATAACGGGCACCTAACACCCAGAGAAATATCAATGGCAAAATTAGAAATATCAATGGCATTTCGTCAGAAACTGTAAGTAGTCAATTTTAAGCAGACAAGTTGTGAGAATAAAATCGAATGCTGAAATGAGTGTATAGAGCTCAGATCAGCACTCACGTACATTGATTATCAACCACCCATACTGGCAGTAACACCCGTTATGATCAACCAGAGGAAGCTTACATTTTGTAAAGACAATCAGAAAAACCGCAAAATCAAAGCACATGTAAACAATTTAATCAAATAATCAATGCTATCTGGGATCCCTGGTCCCAGAGAGCATCTCGTCGACTGAATAAAATTCCTTATCAACAAGATACTTTTTCACCTCTCCTCGAAATGCATCAAGTTCTAAATGCTTCAATCCTTCTGGTAGCACGTTAAACAAACGAACGCTCATACATAAAAAACTTTTCGACATCTTTGACAGCCTGTGAGATATGGGTCGGATAAGATTTCCCATGCGTGTATTATAGCTATGACTATCCGAGTTTAGTGGGGTATTTATCAAATTTTCATGTGCGTACCTCAGGCACTCAAGTATAAACGTGCTCGGAAGAGTAAGTATGCCCAGATCCTTGAAAATGTTGCGGCATGTGTCTCTCGTCCTCATCCCAAGCAGGGTTCTTATTGCACGTTTTTGTAGAGTAAATACTCTTTTGGCGTCCGCGCCCATACCTCAAAATAGTATCCCGTAGGTCATGATACTGTGGAAGTAAGCAAAATAGATAGATTTCGCCGTCTCGAGGCCACATGTTTCTTTTATCTTTTTTATTGCGTATATAGCAGAATTGAGTCTCTTACAAAGGCCTTCAATATGCGGCGTCCACTGCAACTTCCTATCAACAGTCACGCCTAAAAATTTACATTGGTTTGCTACTTTTAAGCCTCTTTCAGAGAGTGCGCAATTTACCGGGTCAGGCTGGTCAGTTTGCCTCAAGGAGTGTATACCTTTTATATAATTGTTTTTAATCAATGTACAGTAAAGAATGAATAAATAAATAAAAATAAATAAGAGATTAAAACATTAAATAATTTCTAATTAAACCGTTTCCAAAACAATGGACTTGCAAAATGAAACTTCCAAACTCATGCAGTGGTTCATTAATGTTTCTAACATTTAGTTCTTCCAGATCTCGGTTGAATTTTTTTTTTAAAAAGATGAGTCTGGAATTGAAATAATCCCAAATGCACCCAGACACCGTAACACTAAACAATATGCTTATATTATTTATTGTTATAATTATTATGTTCTATTTATCTTTATCATTATGGCATCTCTTAAAAGTAAGATGGCAAATGGACTAATCGGATGTAACATACGTAAAAATTGAAACTTTTTGATTTTCGAAGAGAAAACACTATGAAAGTTCATTTTAATTTAGTAATAAAATTATGCAAAATAAAAACACTATTTACTTTCACTGATTATTTTATTATTATTAGAAGCTTTTCGGACATACGTCTATCATCAGTAACAATGATTTACAACTAATGTATATAATGTAATTAGTTGTAAATCATTGTTACTGATGATAGACGTATGTCCGAAAAGCTTCTAATAATAATATAATAATCAGTGAAAGTAAATAGTGTTTTTATCTTGCATAATTTTATAACTTATATTATAAAAATTGTTTTTTCCATGCCATAAAAAAATGACACTCAAGATGAGAATAATCACTGCTAAATTGAAGATATCTCATATGTGATGAATAATTAAACAATAAGATAATTAAATACCTCATTTGTGGTGTTTAAAAAACTAATATGTTTACAGGTGTGGGAAAAACTAAAAACTCAGTTTGCATACATTGTAGAATGTGAATGGGAATCCTCAACGGAGAGTGACATATCTATTGATTATAAGGGGAAAGAAAAATCAAGCTCAATAATTAGAAACGTTCCCGCCAGTCCACCGGAAAACATTTTTGAAACAATCAAACGATCAAGTGAAGAAACTCAGCATGAAGAACAGGTTTCACAAAGTCTGTTATCAGAAACATATGGATTACCAAAACTGATCCTACCAACAGATCCAGCATCTGGTACATCCAAATTATCAGTGGAACTACCTTATTCCATTCCATTGCAAGAATCCATTCAATCGCAAAATGTATCTTCATCAACTGATAATTTGCTTGATAATTTTACCCAGAGTAACCAGTTAACAGAACCAATAAGTAATTCAAATGATTCACCAATACTTGAACAATTATTAACAAAACCAACATTGAATTCAATAAAATTAAATAATCCACAGAAGCCATTACCATATTCTGTTTTATCGGCTCAATCGAAAATTGCTCGTTCTTCTAATCAAGATTTAAAAAAAACTAGAGGAGTACGCGCAAAAAAGCCATCAAAAACAACAGTAAAACAAAATCTGATCGATTCACAAAAACTGACCGTGTCTCCCAACACTAATTGTCAGTTAGTAAATCAAATCCCAGCAACTAATTTGATACCCAACAAGAGCCAGTTACCAATTTTAAAAGCCCCTCCAAATTCATCTTTATCACCACCAACATCAAATATATTACCAGATGCAAGCCCAACACCAATCCCAAATGCAATACCGAATTTGAATGCATTACCAGCTGTAGTTAGCCCAATACCAATTTCAAACAAATTGCTAAGTCAAGAAGAAGCAGATTTTGATAGTTGTTGCTATAAATGGTTAAATGACATAAATGACATAAAAATTTTTGGTGAAGTATACAGAGAAAGTTATTTGAATGAAGAAATAGATTGGGATAACGATTTTAAATGAAAAATATGAACGACATACTAAGTCTTTAAAATTAATACAACAACAAAAAAATATGTTTCATCTGATTCACAAAGCTCTAATAAAATTAGATATTGTCATATTTTATTAATTCTTTTCCAAATTTAATTTTTCAGTTTTTTTTCCTCAAACTCTACAAAATAATTCTGTGTACTAATCTCACAATATATAATGAAAACGATTGAAATGTTTAAAACTTATACTCCGATTCTGACAAACAATAGACCTTATTATACTTCTATAAAATTTGCCTACCGTTCTTCTTCGTACCATAAAGAGATAAGATTGAAAAAAACACAATTTGTAGTTAACTTCCAAATGACTTTTATTAACTTCGCGTCCTAGTATTCGGCAACACTCGACTCCATCATCAGGCATTTAGTAAAAAGTGAAATAAGATACAGAGACAAACAGTATTTATAGGATTTGAACAAAAGAGTTTGAGTTCGTCGGTAGCCTGGAGGTAGAGTCTCGGCCTCGTGAACAGGGGGTCCGTGGTTCGATCTCAGGTGCCGACGAACTCCCCTTTCACGACACAAGCTTTTAACTTACTGTGAAAGGTGTATAAGGTTGTATTTGGGTTTATAACAAAACCCAGATATATCTTTTTTTTTTAAAAAAAAAGTTGGGAGAAGCGCCCGTTTGATCTCCCAAATTTCTTTGTTCAAATCCTATAAATACTGTTTGTCTCTGTATCTTATTTCACTTTTTACTAATTGCCTGATGATGGAGTCGAGAGTCTCCGAATACTAGTACGCGAAGTTAATAAAAGTCATTTGGAAGTTAACTACATATTGTGTTTTTTTTAATTTTATTTTGAAATGGACTTCCAACAAGTACCTTTGGTCAACAACATTAATATTGTAACATAAAGAGAATATTATGTATTTAGAACAATGTCATGACAAGGAATGTGGTATGAGATACGTACTACAAATGAACAAATTTAGTTTTAATGTATGTATTTGTATAATTTGTACTAAAATTGACCGATCACTTTATGTAATATTACTTCAAATATGTGTAAGTATATTGAATACTTATTAACTTTATTCAACTATTTATATATTTAAGTTAATTATTTTAGATATTGCATGCCCAGTTTCACAGACTAACAACTCAAAATTTCACTTAATCTAAGTTTTCGGCCTTATCAAACTATGTAGAAAGATGTTTTTCTTTCGATTCAACAAACAAAAGAGAAAATTAAAATATTTTTTCATTAGAAGCACATAAGAAGACTGCCTTCCTTGAAAAACCCTGCCACCTGAGAAAGCATGTGTTAGAGTATTGTCTCTTTCTAACACATAATCAGTGCTATATCTGTACGCCGGAGTGAAACTACACTATTTCAATGGACGCCATTTTTCAGTATGGCCGTTCAAAGTTTTTTCAACAAAATTATATTTGCTTCTCACATGTTAGCTAACACGAAATTACTCTTAAAAATAATTGTGAATGGTTGATATTAATCATATTTCTCATTTTTTTTTAAAATTTCACAATATTTGTTTTGTTTAGCTTTAACAAAAATTTGTCATATTTTTTTTGTTTTTGGATATTTCAAATTATAACTCGTTTTTAAGACATACGAATATGTCATTTAAAAGAGCATAACAAGGACTACAATACTATGTTTAAAAGTCATTTCGGCCAAAATTCGACATGGTGTAGTTTCCCTCCGGTGTACAAATATAAACCTACTACGATTGTCACTATTTTTATATTCTTGAATAATGTTAGAAAGGGAAAATATCCTAACATTTTCCCTCTCACTTGGTACATTTTACTTTTTTATAGGACTATAGAACTTATTGCATCAAGGGAAAGCATATTTTTGCTTGAAATTGATCAAAAAGTGTGATCTCATTATGTTTAGTGTCTTTCATTATAAGCATGACATTCCTTCATATGCTCTTATGTAATAATTTTAAGTTGACACAATTCCAAAAAAGAATAAGAGACTTTGTTTGATAATAATTTGTATTATAGATATATTTTATTGTAATTATATGTTTAAGAAATTATTGTAAAAAAAATATTCAGATAAATAATATGTATAAGATGACCGGAGTGGCACGAAGGTGATGCTTTTGCCTTTGAGTTATAAGGTCCGGGACTCAATACCCGACCAGGGCAAAATGAAGAAAAATCTTTTTCAAATTGTCCTGGGTCTGGGTGGTACATGTATATTTTGTTTAGTTCATTGTATATATGTCTATCGTCGCGTTAGTACCCATAGTAGAAGATTCATATTATCTGAATTTGGGACAAGCATGATATATGTGAATTTCCATACGTATGTTATATTGTATTATAAATATAAAAAGTTGTTTTGATGTTTGAATACCACAATCTTTGGTATAGAATATTATGGTGCTATTTTGCCTTTGTAGATTTTGTGAACAAAAAAATAACTATGTTTTACATTTATATATACCATTGCACCATTTTCTACGGGTGACATAGCCAGTAGACGCACTACTTGTAATAAACATGCATATCATCCTTTCCGCGCTAATATGTAAAAGTTAAAAACGTTCTGGATGAATGGCACATCTCATCACTGAATTTATGATATTAAATATCTTACACGGAATATTTTACGAAAATACCTGCCCTTTACGGTACACACGAGAAAAGATGATTTTGTCTTCAATAAAACAAATTTTTGAATATTTCAATAAAATTCATGATAGTACATAATAAACTTTTTTATGGATAAAAACAGGAAATATACATAACATGAGTGATAATATAGTATTACAATTATATAAAAAATACAAGGGAATACCCAGGAGAAGACAGGGTGGGGACACACCCCTTAGAAGTCAGATCTTACTGGATAAAATAATATGATCATGACCTAAGCTCAAACTGGAAAAATTGGCATCTCGGGCTGACAAACGCTGAATAAACTGATTCTATGTATGCAATATCAAAATATTTGTATTGAGGATTGCAAAATGTTTTATGTTTATTATATATGTATTGTAAAAGGCAAATGCCGTATATTGATTGAAATAAATAAATAAATAATACTTTCAGAATAATATTACACAGAAATAACAAGTTCAAATAATAATTATGATGCCCCAATGAAGAGTTGTTTTAGAGTATATTGTCTAAATTAAAATTATTGCACATGCGTCATTTTAATTATGCGACAAACAATATTCTAGTGACATATTTTTTATATCAGAAAAATAAAAAAATTAATTTAAATTATTGGACCCAATTTACATCAGATAAAATGTCATTTTAAATCTTTGCCTTCTCCACTCATTAAATACAAAATCTAATTTGTATACTTTCATATTTAACTTGCATTTAAATATAGCATACTTTGAACATTTAATACACATATTTTGACCTTTTTATGTTGCACATATTTAATCCATCTTTTTGATTGAATTGATAATGCCTCCCCTACCCCCCTTTGTAAAAGTTCTGGGTATAGCCTTGAAATAATACTTAAGAGTGTAATATTACAATACACATGATAAGTTAATTTAACATTTTAATTTTTAAGTTAGGTGTAATATTGAAAAATAAGATATCAAATATATGAATACAAATTTTATTTAAATCTGAAGAATATTATAAGTAGGTATTTGGTACATAGATTATTAGTAATATATATTGATCTTTCGGTTCCATAGAACAATAACTTATAAATAATATGTCTTAACTATTAATATATAGAAAATGATGTTCTTTCCATTCCACAAACAAAAAATCTGAAAATGAAATATTTCTTATTTGTCAAACGTAATAGTGTCGCATAAGTTTTGGCATGTGATATTTTGCGATGTTAGAATTATGACCAATAGAAATCTCAATTTGAGAACCATGTTTATGAAGTTGGCAGAATATCGTTATCCACGAATACTGAAAGTAAACACTTAAGTCAGTCTAAAGTAAATTCGTAAGTGTTGCGACACTTACGCTCTCACTTCTTCCGATTAGATTTTGCATAATGTTATATTGTGTTATTGTTTTTGGACAACAATAAAGTGTTGCTTACTTGCCAAAGCACCTCAAGGACACTGTACAATTCATTGATTCTAGGACATCACATCCACGTCATAAAATAAATAAATAAATAGATTAAATGTGTAAACATGGTCCTCTATTCTAGATGTCTGATCGGTTTGTCATCTGCGGATTGTGTCCAAATCCAATTAAACAAAAATTTGTAATATTTTTAAACATTGCAATTTCAATTAAAATGATTTTCAAACACTGATTATACAGTGTTTGAAAATCATTTTAATTACAATGAATTTCCAAAGTGTTAACACAAAAACATTTGATTTATTGCAATTTCAAATTGTTTGTTTATGGAAGTGAGTGACTTATATGAATTGATAGGTATTTTGTTGTATTTTTAAGAAATTAATTATCAACATGACTAGAATTTTTTTTATTGGGACAGTATTAGTGAGAAATTTGAAATGAATACTCGTACATCTCATTATTTATTTATCGGAAAAACTTAGTTTTTTTTATATAATTTTTAAAAAAATGCAAACGTTTTTTTTTATATATTTATAGAAATAAATTTATTTATTTATTCTTTACTGTACATTGATCACAATAGGTACATTTTATAGAAATTGTATCAAGCAGATGTGTTTTATAAGTTAATAATACGTTAAGGTACACGATGGAAATATGATAAAAGTTTTCCACACGTGCCCTTTCAAAAATGAAATATTTATATAAATGTTGCCATAAATGTGATATAAAACATAATATCAAGTGCCAAAAATTAGCCATATCAATTTTTTTCAACAACAAAATTAATGGTATAGAATACTTGTATCAACACAGGGTTTCAAAAACGGAACTGACTAAGATTAATTATTATTTTGTACTACTAATTAGGAATATACAGAAATTCTATACCAAATAATTCCATGTACTAACAAACACATATTTAAATATAACAATATGTCTGTATGTTGGAGTGAAACTAGATGTCATAAGTCATTGTTTTTTAGTATTGCCGTTCAAAGTTTTTTCAAGACAACTATTACATCTACTTCTCATGAGTTGTTTAATAACCCAAAATTACCGTCAAAGATAACTGTGGGTGATTGTTTTTACCTGTAACTCTCACTTCTTCAAAAACTTAAATATTGTGTAAAAATTATGTTGTTTTGCTTTAATAAAAAACGAGATTATTTTTATCTGTAGATATCACAAAATATAAAACGTTTTCAAAAAAACAAAAAGAGAATAACCAGGAATATCGGCAAAGTGTAGATTCTTTCCAACATGCAGAATATATAAAATATATAACTAAATAAATTATGAAATGTATAATATATATATCACAATAATGTTATTTTAATAGGCCAATTAAACTATATAACAATAAAATATATCAAAAAATTTATACCAAACACAAAAAATACTTTATTTTACCCTCCTTTCCTTTAAAATACTTCTGGTACAGTGTATATTTCTCAGTTCATAACAAAACATAGTTGGTAAACAAACATTTTTATAAAAAGGCTTATTGGGATATTCTATTCTATCTTTAAAGGCCATCCACCCGTTTACAAATGATCAGGCCTTATTGCAGTGTTTCCCAACCTTCTTCATGCCATTCCCCACCGTAGTCATTTCATAAGTCATATGCCCCACCGGCCTCTTTTTTTAATTAAATTTGGTAAATTTTCAATAATATGTGCAAGCGCGGTGCCCCACCTCTGAGGCGTGATGCCCCACCGGTGGGGCGTACGCCCCACCTTGGGAATCACTGCCTTATTGGGATATATACTCCTTTATTCAAAGCATCTTTGCACCTTTTTAGTGTCAGCCCTTTTCACAACGTTAAGTAATTAGTGAATTATCAAAGAGGGATGTCACAACGTTAAGTAATTAGTGAATTATCAAAGAGGGATGTCCAAACTATCCAAAACGTTATGAGCTAAAGAACAGTTTTTTTTTTGGGCAACTGTCATTGAACTTTCTTAAAACATGATTCATCTGGGACCATCATTAATTTTTTTTGTATTGCGACAGAGATTACTACAGATTTTTGCTGGGTGCATTCGCACACAATATTATTTGCAATTATCTAATATTCTGTTAGAATATGGAGAAAATTCTGAAAGCGGATATCATTATTACCCAATGATTGGAATGATCACAGGAATGTAAAACTAAAAAACACATATCTCAAAATGAAATCTAATATTTGAACATTATTGGCATAGCCTTTAGCCATAAAATATAATTATTTATATTAAAATGATTTAGTTAAAAACACTATAACTCTCACTGTATACATTTTGTTTTTGGCAGAGGCCTTTCGGATTTACTCCATCTTCAGTGCCGATAACTTAGAAAG
The DNA here is from genome assembly GCA_947579605.1 of Athripsodes cinereus. NCBI lineage: Eukaryota > Metazoa > Arthropoda > Insecta > Trichoptera > Leptoceridae > Athripsodes > Athripsodes cinereus. Next base: position 4,768,470 of record OX388313.1, read on the forward strand.
TTTCTAAGTTATCGGTACTGAAGATGGACTAAATCCGAAAGGTCTCTGCCAAAACTAAAATTTATACAGTGAGAGTTTTAGTGTTTATAACTAAATCATTTTAATATAAATAAAAATGAACTTTCATAAGGTTACCACCAAAAAAAAATTTAATATAATTATATAAAATATAATATTTAGCACAAAGTACGGTAATAATGTTATGTAGGATGAACATACACAGCTGTGTTGCCATATAAAAACTATTAATTGATCAAGTTGAACACTAGGCCATAACTGATTATGCTTTTAATTTCTTATTGAATTTAAAATTACTATAGGAATCTTATACAAAATCTTTGGCAGTATTTTTCTTACAACTATAAAATTAAGGCAATGATATGTGCAAAGCTCCCAAAATATTTTGTAAGAATATTATGAACAATGCAAACAGTTAGAAGAGTGATAATTATCGGCAAACAAGTTTAAAAAATTACATTAAAACTTACCTAAAACCTCATTTTTCCTCAATTACTACACATAACACTCCCTGTTAAATCCTTTTTATCACTCAGTTAATCATACTAGGATATATTTGGCCACTTACATTTTAAAAGTTAAAGTGATTGGTCAAAAAGATGACATTTTGCATAGAAACATCTTTCCTAAATTTAAATCATATTTAATCTGTTCCCATAGCAGAGTTCATTTCAAATTTAGAAGCTGAATTTCCCTCTTACTTTGAAGAATCCTAAAGAGTTCTTATTGTGTATTAAAGATGTGATTCCTACGTAATTAGGCATGACTATTGGAGCGTGAACAACTTTACAGAATTCGTTACCACTGTGCTGCAATGATTCAATAGCTTCAACAAGTTTTTCTGTAAATTTATCTACATCATACAAGTCTTTGGCCGATGTATCTGGAGTATCTGTAATATAAAATGACATATTATTTAATAAGTACAGTGAAGAGATAAATTACTCTCAAAAATTCTGAGGAGTAATTTTAATTGTCAAAGTAAGCATTTTTCTGACTTTATTTTTAGCACATTCTGACCATAAAATAATGGCTTCCATGAAAAAATTCATAAATTACATTATGAAACAATATTTGTATGGACTGAAAATTTGAATAGTCAGTAAGTTCAGCGTAGAACAAACTGTTTTGTGAGTAAGGTATTTAACTATTCTCAGACTAGCCACGTCAAGTAAGTCACGACTTAATTTGTATATTTTTGGTGAGTACAGTTATTTAACTACATCAATACTAAATCCACAAACCTTTATGCCAGAACAGCGGATGTGAAGAATATGTGCACATTGGAATATCTTTGACAAACGGATTCCACTTTTTTGTGAAAGGCAGAGGCTGTCCTCGGTTCCACATTGTTCTCACACCTTTCATATTTCGACTACTGCAAGTAGATTGATTAGAAAAATTAATACAACATTGAAATGTAAAATTTAACATTGTCTGACAATGGGAGCAAAAGTTGACGAAACACAGCTCACAAATGTAATAAAGTTACATTGGAATTAGAGTAGTTATCAAGTAAGAATTACTAAACATATTTCATTTAAATTTCTTATTGCAACAAGCTTCCACCGAGAGCCATCAGTTGATAAGTTGAAATCTATTATGGGAAATATAACAAAATATATTTCATTATATGTCTTTCTACCTATACCGATTATGGCATATTCCTCAAATGAGGTAGACAGTTTAGTAATATTTCAATACTACATATTTAAAACAAGGCATATGATAAAATATTTTTTTAACACATTCTAAAAAAGAAACATTCTTTACAGCTTAAAAATCATTGCAACTTTATGTTATTATTGAAATATTCAACTGTAATATTTGATAGAAATAATTAGTTAAAAATAACGTTACTACGAATAATTGGTGTCAAAAACTTTACAAATACCACTAAGATTTTATTCTATCTGCGCTAAGGATCACACAACTGTCTTTGTGATCAAGCTATGTGGTTCTCAAACATCCATACTTTCTCATACATTAAAAATATTCACTAGCATTATGAAAAAATAGAACAAAGTGACAAGTGCAGCAATAGGAAGGATAAAATATAATAGTTTTAACATTTTAAATTTCCACTATGGAAACTATGAATATGTCTATTTTATGTACAACGTACTGTGGAAGTAATGGTGCATTCCCACACGTCACTGCAACGTCAGGCAGCAATTGCAAAATAGTATATGATTACACCACATCAGCTGACAGCAATACTACGCACTATGAATTTATTGGGGTATTTTGATTGTGAAATCTTCCATTTTATTCTAAAACAACTCCCACACAACTTCATAGTGCATAGTATTCCCATCAACCATTATGAGGTTAGCGAATGGCGTTCACGGAATCAAACTGTTATTTGCAATGAGTTGATTAAATATTTTAAATCTCAGGAATTACACTAAAACCATTATAAAACTTCATATACAAAATACTAACGCAAATATACATAGAATACCTAGAGATTTAGGATTACATATATGAATCTATCATACAGAAAATATCAAACCAAAATGTGGTTAAGCAATCTCAAAATATATGATAGTTACAAAAAAAATACAGTAGCATATATAAAACAACTTAAATACAGATCGTTAAATAAAGCAATGCAAACATTTAAAAATGAAGTACTAAAAAATAAAATAAATAAAATGGGAAATATGCAATGCACGACGGGTTTATCTGCAAATCCTATTCGATCCAAGATCATTGAAATTGAGAAAACAACACATCCTATATCAAGTATAAGCATTTTTCATACTAAATCAGTGTTTCAAAACTGATTTATTCGAAGATAGAAGAAGAAATTTACTGTATAGATTAAACAACAGTGTAGACGGTGAAAATAAGAATATTTTTGCATTCATAGTTAAAATACTACTACTATACCATTACGGCATATCCTACAAGTGGGGTAGCCAGCAGACCAGCGGCATATAATAAACATGCAAGCTGTCCTCTCAGTGTCAATATAGAATCAAGCCATTCAGGATGGGTGGCAAGCCTCATCCCTGAATTTAAGATGTAAAATGTCTTAACTTTTACGAACCCCTACCTTTTACGGAACACTGAAAATTTACGGAGAAGAGTGGGAGACCAATTCTTTACCGGGTGCTCCACGGGATACAATTATATGTAAATAAATAAATAAAAATAAATAAAATAAAATAATCTTTATTGTGGAATAAATAAAGTAGCACAAATGGCGGGTTTAATTTCTACCAACCAACCAAATGTGAATATATATGTACAATATATACAATGCAATACAATATAATATATAGTTAAAAATTTGTCAAAGAATAAATCGATGAGGATTTGCAGGAGAACCCCTCACATATCGGATAAAATAAATGTGATATAATAAAATGAAAATAAGCTCAATGTATACTTTATGTTATCCAGGAGTAGGTATCTGTTATATATAGTTAGACTAGGATCATACTTGTGAATTTATTATTTTTATGATTCACTCATTCATCATAAAAGGGCAACGACCAACTGAGCCACACATTATGCATGTTCAGAATGAGCCAGTGCCTACAGTCGAATCTTTCAGATACCTCGGCACAATATTGTCCGCAAAGGGTGGTATTGACGATGACATTGCACAGCGCTCAAAGCTTGGATGGATGAAATGGAGATCTGTTTCTGGTGTACTGTGTGACAAGAAAATGCCAATAAAAATCAAGGGTCAGGTGTACAAAACTGTGGTCAGACCAACCATGACTTATTCTTCTGAATGTTGGGCCCTAAAACATAATCACGCCCAGACACTACACACCAATGAAATGAAAATGCTCAGATGGGCTGGTGGTGTAACAAGGATGGATAGGGTGAGAAATGTCCATATCCGTGGTAGTTTCAAAGTCGCTCCCATCGGTGAAAAAATAACCGAAAACCGATTAAGATGGTACGGGCACATCTTGAGACTACCACAGGATAATATGATTAAAAAGACGATGGACGTGGAAGTAGGACCCAGAAGACCAGGCAGACCAGTGACCACCTGGATGTCCACAATTGCCAGGGATATGAAGGAGGCAAAGTTGCGCTCGGAGGATGCAGGGGACCGCAAAACTTGGAAGATGAGGACTAGGAGAGCCGACCCCAAGTAAATGGGATAAAGGCGAGGGCGAAGAAGAAGACTCATTCATCATAAAAAGTCAAAGGCAATCAAAAAAATTGATATAGTGAGGTTTCCAAAAGAAAAAAAAATGTGGACAGCTCTGTGTTTATTTTAATGTTGAAGCGTGTGCCGAAAGGAATGGCGGAGAAAAGCAGAAAACACTTAAATACATACAGATTGCCGTCTAAGAACTTCCATATACAGCTAGTTCACTACGATATACTAAAGTTTTCAGTAAGTTTCATACATAGAGACAAAATCATGTCTTCTCACGGCTCCTAACTCTGATTAAATGGGGGACTTTCTTCGATATATCCAAGTTTTATGTTCTCAGGGGAAGAGAGCCGGTTAAATTTTTTTGACATATCGAGGTTTTATCGAAAATATATAAGTATGATTTTCTTCTCCTGACCATACTCGGACATCCTGATGACATCTTAAGAACCAATACCGAAAAACAACAACTCATGACAAATAGTTTCACTCCAACATACAGGCATAAGGGTGAAGCAGTTATTAATTCAATCACTTTTACTTAATAAAAGAGAGCTGATTACACAGATATCTTAAAATCAAATGTAAAGTGAATAATAAAATTAATAAAAGAACCTATTCCAGTTATCAGGTTCAGCATAAATTTATAGAATGTATTGTACTCTTTGTCTTTATGTTGTGCCTGTTGGCATATATCTGTTATAAATAAATTTAATAATATTCATCTATGCGTTGGATACTATTGAATACCATGCAGAATACATTGACTGTAAAGGATGTGAGGTGTTAGAAGTGAATTGTGGTGAACAGGGAAAAACAAATTATAATTAATTATAAAAAATTGTTAGCCCAAAATCAACAAAGCATGCAGTTATTACTGTAAAGTACCTAGGTTCAAAGTTTTTAAGATCGATGGGTCCAAATTTGTTGTCGGAAGTTGTTTGTTGTTTGGCTTGATTTTGATATTCCGTGGCCGGAGCTGTGCTGGATGTAAACTTATCCAGAATACAATCGCGAACCACTGACGACACTCCATTTGCTAAGCCATTGATGCGACTAGTTTCCAAAATAAAAACAATCGATAACAACAAATAAAATACCAAAAAATATTGAGAAGGTCCACCACAGAATGTTTTGATTCAAACACAAATAACACTACATATATTTTTTTTATTTAAAAATATAAAAGAGCTATGTTTTGTTAATATTCTGAATATTTTCATTTTAAATTGTCTTTTAACACCTATAAGCTCTGGTCACTTGTGAACGAATGGATGACTTTTGAACATAAAAAACAAGAATAATTTCTTAAAGTAGTTCTTTATATACTATAACATAGATACTTTCAGATTAAATAAATACACAATTAAATAGATAACATAGACTTGAGGGGTTTAACCGAATTCATAAATTTAAGAGAAATGAAAAATATAACATAAAGAAGAAGATAATAAATTTTGAAATGATTGTAAGCAAACAAAATGATATAATTATTTTATATAAAATACCGATAGTAAAGTACTCACGGAACTAAAGATGCTGGAGGGTAAACAAGGTCTCCGATTGCCACCGTATCAATGAGCTCCAAGTTCACTTTACGGAATTCCATTTGTTTCAGCGCAATAAAGTCGTATTTAACTGTGATCAATGCTTTATTTGTCAAAGTGACCAACCGCTCCTTCTCGTTATCCCAAAGACTAATCCTATTGAAAAAAAAAATAACATATTTTGAACCACTCCAGATTAATCATTCCAATTGATCACACTCATCCATAGTCAACATATTTGAATAGGTATTAACTAGGTAGGTATGTTGTATATGATACACATAGATAATATGTGAACTTCCTTAAGGAGTGCACAACAAAGAGTTTCGACGCTAATGAATCGATTTAAGGCTTGGTTGAGAGTACTCTTTAAACGTAGGTAACATTCCCCTCTGTGTTGTCATGCTTATCATATGACTTGAAATTTTAGGAAGTTGTATATATAGTTCAAACTCCTGATAAACTTCCACTTTGTAATCAATTTTTAGACGATTTTCTTAGAATTACTGTGTTTTCAAATTGGAAAGACATCAACAAAATATGTTTGACATCTACACTTCTAGTAAGTAATAAATCCAGTTCCTGACATCCAATTGTGTCAAAAAAAATCATAACATAAAAAGAAAAAAATAAATATTAATTCTTATTTTTCTTTTTATTATATACTAGCTTTTATAACCCGGCAACGCTCGGGTTTAAAAACAGATATTCATCCAAATATGTGAGTTAAAACTACACAATCTTATTGAAAAAATGAACTTAAAATCTATTTAGCAGCAAAAAAAGTACATGTCATAATAATAATCAGCTCTATGCGTGCCAAAATCATATATACAATACATACAGTTTGTCAAAAAATAGTTGACAAATAATCGAGGGCGCTGTTATCTTTCACATTGTAGCCCTATTCAAACATTGATTGTGTAAAAACGAAACCTTGTAAGAGAACCTACTTTCACATTACATTCATCACTTTCAATTCTCACTCTTTCTATCAGTCTCTTTCCGTGCATACATTTAGTTGCTGACTCTTTTTATTATTCACTCTTTTAGTTCCAGACAAAAAAAAATCCTATAGCTAATAATAATAAGCTAGGACCTCTCCAAGTAAATGGACTTTTTACATACATACATATATACCATCACGCCACTTCCCTCGCGGGGTAGGCAAAAAGGATTGAGCGCTTTTTCCTTCTATCCTTGCATACATCTTTCGCTTCCGTCACTGTCATACAATTTCTCATGCATGCTCTCCTGTTCAATGTGCTCAACACGTGACCGCCCTGTAGGATTTGATTTAAATGATCTTGCTTTTGAACCTCGGACGTCCACGTCTCCGAGCACCATTCCTCTTAGCCAAATATATCTTCTTTGTCATTCTGTCCTCATTCATTCTTTCCACATGCCCAAACCATTGTAACATATTTATATTCATCCCTGTAACCACACCAACTTTCATTCCACATTCCTTTCGTAAATAACTGTTACACACACAATCTCTCAGACCTTTACCACACATCCTTCTCAACGATCTCATTTCTACCACTTTCATCCTTCTCTAAACATGTCCACGTCTCACTTGCATACATGAGTGTTGGCACTAAGATAGCAGAGTGCACTAACCATTTAGCTGTGGTAGATATGTTCCTATTTGCAATTATTGGTCGGATTGCACCATTTACCTTATTGCCAGCAACTTTTCTCCTTTCAATCGCTTTCACACTTCCCATCTCTCGTGAACAAACTATCCAAGTACACACATTCGTCAACTTGCTCTAACACTTCGTTGTCAATCATTACCTGTCATACTGTTCTCTCACTTCCTCTTTCAAAGACCATGACTTTGGACTTCTTTTACATGATAAAATCATTTAATAAATACTTAGCATTTTCACCTTCAGAAGCATATACTGGTTAAATGGCTGCATAATGATAGACATCATCTAACTAAGGATATCCTCACAATTACACATCCATGAAAATATGCTGTTAACTGTAATATTTTACATTAAAGGGAAAATAAAACAGACTCGTAATTATAATATAAAACTATTTAATAAAAACAGTAAAATAAATATAAGAAATATGTAGTGTAACATTCGACAGTGGACCGGTGTCAGAACCGTGGAGGAGCTGTTTCGCGCCGCCCAGGACAGGGAAGCTTTCTCTCAAATGGTCGTCAACGTCGGGGGGACCCGGCAAGACACATGAAGAAGAAGAAGAAGTGTAATACAAATGCACTTTTTGGCGAATGGAGTAGATATCAAAATCATCCTGGACGGCCTTCCCTATGTTTTCTTTTATAATTCTTCTTATAGAACTCACAGATAATCCTGAAAGAAAAGAACATTGAAATTCATCAGCAATACAGTAATTTAACTTCCTAGAAACACGGGATTGTCATATAAGTGAGTCATCGAGACATTCCATACACAATCATTTAATGATGCATTATTATTAAGCATCTGAGACATTCACTTCAGCTTTTTATTTAGCTTATTCTAATATTTGGTAAAATAATTTGCCTTTTTAAGTAAATTCATTACATTAAATATATTTTAAGAAGGCACAGAATTGAATAGTAATCTTGTAATAGAAATACAATTAAGAGTCGTCAAACATAAAAAAAATACAATTTAAAATATTAAGACAGTGCTTACCAGTCAAATCAATGTTTTTTGGAAAACATTGTTAATCTACCAGCGTAGTTTTTGAGCTTCAAACTCCGCTTAACACTGGGAATATTTCTTGAAAACATTTTTTTTTAGATACACTACGTATTGTTTTATTCAGTTTTATATTTTTAAAGTCTTTTAAAATCAAAACAAAGTCCAAAAAATTTACCGGATCACCAAACGCCATACAATTGACAGATCGGACAGTGTTGCCAGTGTAACTAATTTGTGTTTTATCATCGGTACAAATATCTGTTGCATTAGAAAAAAAGGGAATCGTGAGAAAATAATTATTCTAAAGTAGCATTCACATTGCTTCACACTGGATGATCATTCAGAGTGTCAGGGTCAAACCTGTTCATCGAAAGTGAACACGTCTGTTCACATTTGTTCATCCTATGCTCTCACTGCCATGTCAACACTTTCAGTCATGTTGTATTTTGACATATTTTCGTACAAAAATATAATTAAATAAATTTTAACTAATTGTATTCCTTTGAGACATTTTAGCACTTATTACTTAGATGGACTTAGCAGTTTATGAATATTCCGGTTTTTATACAGTCTGCCTAAAACCTCAGTACCCTAGAGAAAAATCATAACTTTCTTGTACATTTTTAAATTCTATTTAAATAATTTTTCACAGTGTTAATGCACCAACATTAAATTAAATTATTGAGATTTACGAGTTATTGATATTCTCAATGCTCAATTTAACTCACATCCAAATTGGTACATTAAAAAACTCACTCTGTCAACAGCCATGATCCAATAACTTCTCCATCCTGATTGGGAAATATGAGAGTAGAGTTGCACTCGTCTATAGCAGCTTCAACTAAACCATTCCGATATGAAAAGTAATCCGTTGCATTCTCAAAAGCAAACGGCACATTGTACTGGGGGATCATCACTGTGTTTCTATCATTTGTATCTGAAATAAAAAATAGCATATGAATTTTAAAAGGGCATCAGTGTTTACACTGTGAATGTTTCATTTAAATTATTTAAAATAATATAACAAGACACTTTACATGAGATAAAAGATATTAATAAAGTATTTACCCCAGTAGGTAGACTAGAATTTATATAAGAGTGCACCGCTCATAGGGTGTCCATTATTTGAATGTATGATAAATAATATTTAAATTTTTTGTCTAATAAGAAGATTTTGTTTCTAGTTTTCATTCTTTATCAGATTTCATTGTTTCATTTTAGCAATATTATGATCTTAGGATTAGATTGTAAAATATCATAATATTAAAATAATAATCAGGGCGAATTAAAATTCTAATTAAAAAGAAAACATTTATTTCAAAATCTTACAAAAATAACAAATATACATTGACATACATACAATCGAGAAAGAAACAATTAGAAAGCACTATTTTTTTTTTATTTATACAGTGAACGACTGTATATACCTCTGACATGAAAATATATATTATATACAGTGGTGGCCATAAGTATGGAAACCATTAACAAAATATATGAAAATGATCAATAGCAGGTATTTTTTCTTTTCGTGAGGACAACAAAGGAATAAATAAATATTAAAAATAATCATTTCAATATTCCTAGTTTCTTTGCTTCACTCATGGTCACCATATTATTTTACGAAATTAGCGATATATTTTTCGACAAACTGACGTGCTCCTACTTCGAGATGTAAATGATTACTAACACATCCTTTAGTGATGAGTATACTACACACCACACAATGCACCAGCCAATCACAGCGATGCTACTCGGTTACTAATACAATCACGTGTTCTGTAATACACTAATCACCTGTGACTGTGTGCGTAGTGCATTTCTAAAAAAAATCTACTTTACAGGTGCACTGCACCAGATAGAGCAACAAGTTGTAAATTAAAAAAAAAACATGTATTCTTATCTAATGTTTTAAACTCATTCAAATGTATCTGGCTTTGTATTTGAATAAACGAATTAATAAAATGTAGGTATTCAATCCTTCACGCTGCATCCCTTGTGGGGTGGAAAGAGAGGACGGAATGCCAATTTGATCTTTCCTTATACACCTTCTTCCCTTCCTCCAAATTCATGCAGTGGCTCTTTTATGAAAATCTGATTAAGTCAAATGCTTCTTTGACATCTGCGGTTCATTACGTTCTTTCATTCAGACTTTGAATTATATTCTAAACGGTGCCACTGAGGAATTATTACTTAAAAAGTGTCAAAATTACAATAAATTAAACAGCGTTTTTAATCCCTATCATTGTGACATTACATTACATCATTTATAATCTGTTAGAAACAAATCAATACACCAGCTTACTTCATTCAAAGATACATTGTGCAATCTGTATAACTTAAGGACATGCCACATTCAGCACTTTAGTAAGGCAAAACACCTCTAATCTAGCACCTTATTGTAGCACCTATACAAAGTGATTTTACCTTGGTTTGACGATTCCGACATTGCAGGAGATAAAAAGTCATAACCAGATGATATGGCTGATTGGTTTACAGACAACCCAGTAACTGTACCACCAGAAGAACTGACAGAAGGGTCAATTGTGGGTGGTGCTGGGCCCTGGCGTACTGTGTCACTGTTATTCACGTTATTTAACTGCAATGTGCCCCCGTGATACTCCTCAACATTGTCGTCGTCTATAAAGTAACTCATGACAATAATATCCGCAGTTAACTTTTACACTGTTAACTTTTATAGTTTGATAATCCAATAAATAATCGGTATCAAACAAAGACGTCGAAAATTCTATAATTTGACAACTAGATGTCAATCAATGTCAATATTATTCGTCTCAAATTAATATTTTTTCTATGGATGCCATGGAATGATTATTTTGCTTAAAACAGTCACATTTTGAAATAAAAATTTAAAGTTTTACAAGTTCAAAACTTTTCAAATTTAAGACAACAATTATATTCTTGAAGCAAGTTATAATTTATTTTTTAAATATGTTTTTAGTTTTGATTGACTAATATTATGATATTGAAAATCTCTCCAATCTTCTTTGAATTTGTTCTGTCATAGATGGGTATCTATGTAAATCTAACCCGTGCTGTTCGTTCGCAGCATCGAGTGAGTTTTAGGTTATTTTTCAATTTAAAAATTTGGATGTTTGCGCAATAAGATGGATAAAATGGGTTGGTTGTTTGGATATGGTAATAAAGCTCCTCAAATACCTGTGGATGGTGGTGAACAGCCTCCAGGAGGCGCGGGAGGGTCTGATGGCGGGGCAGCGCCTCCTCCCGATAACCTCACCAAAGCCGAGAAGAGGGCCATGGAGGCTTACAGATTCGACTCCAGTGCCTTGGAAAGAGCGGCTGCCGCGGCTAGAGAACTTGAGAGATCCAGTGAGTAATTTTTCCAACAATTTCTAAATAATTTTCTGTTATGTTTCTGTGTGCATGAAATTCTTTATTTTAATTGCGTAATCTTGCGATACAAATAAATATTTCGAACATTATTCAAATTTTCTTTATATTTCATGAATTAAATCTCGTCATGCACGACAATAATACTAATCTCTTCTTTTTTTTAACAAAGTGTCCTTACCTGTCAAGCTATTTGTGCAATTCTAAATTTAACATACCCCTAATAGAATAGGTCCTCCACTCTTTTCTGTAAGTTTTTTAGCGTTCTGTAAATGGGAATTCGTCGTAAATTTAATGCTTTCAATTCAGCAATGATGAGTTGTGTTATCCATCCTCATTCTTAGTTTTTGTGGCATGGAGAGGGCGACGTGCATGTTTATTACATGAAATTGGTGCATTCGTTACCGCATTTGTAGAAGATGCTGTAATTTCATGGATAGATAGATTGAACATCTCAATATTCAATATTGTTTATGAAGAACTGAAATAGCACTGAAATAAAACAAAAAACATTTAAAGATCTATCAGCCAACTAAAATAGTAAAAGCGATAAGCTTTTTAGCTATCCCTCTACTAACATATTCTTATGGTCATGAACTGATTCTGATAAATATTAGATTAGAATCAGTACCTACTCCATTATCAAAAAAACATATGTTGGAACATCCTGCAAAATATTGGTAAAAACTGTTATCTTTTTAGGATTAATTTTTTTTCTATAAGTTATTTAATTTATTAGGACATGCCAAGGAAGCGTTGGAACTCAGCAAGTTGCAAGAAGCTACGAGACAACAAGAACAGATGGCCAAGGTAAGAGAATACGAAGCTCACATTGAACAGGCCAAAGTTGAACAGAAAAGAATTGATCATGAAGAGAGAAGAAAAACATTGCAGGTTTGTTATATTTATAAATCTACATTAGTTTTATTACTTACGAGGTATCCACAGAGAATACACAGATAGCATCAGAATTTGACAAATCTGCCTTGACTTTGTTTAATTTTTAAGTTTTTGAGTGTCCTATAAAGGGCAGGTATTCATTTAATATTACAGCTAAGACATTAAGCGTATTCTATTTAGCGTTGGGATGTGCCTGTATTTTGAATGTATTATTTTTTATTGATACGAAAAGGACAATTTGTTTATACATTGAATGCAGTAGGTCAACTGGCTGCCTTACTGTGGAATAGGCCATGATGAGATAGATAGATAGACCAATCTGCCAATTAAGATATAATTCAAATTCGTTCATTTCCTCAAATAAGCATATACAATCAAATATAGTGTAGACATATTATTCCACTTTTATTTACTAGTTCTCAAATTATTCACAACTACTTTCCATTATACTTCCCTCCAAAACTTTCTCTGACTCCAGTCCACCTTTTTATACATTGTCCAGCTAATTCAGTCGAAGAACTTGAGTCTCAGTTCAGGGATAATTGTAGAGTTCTTAGTTTGGTTTCATAGATCAAAAGAAAACAGAAGTTAAGTTAAATAACAAAACATTTATTCATGGTTCAAATTATTACTGTCCGGTTCAACACAAACAGACACACAGTTACATTTTACACAAGCGCTTAATATTATACAACAAATTCTAAGTTAAAATTAATCAAGTCACTTATCACTATGTACAGTTTATTTTGATACAGGTTTCAATTATTGTTTAGCACTTTTAACACAAGTTATTTCTTTTCGGTTCAGCCACCGCCCAACGCAAAAGCGTCAGACGGGTGCTACCGAGGCCAGGGGCAGGGGACAAGTGAAGTTAGTTACAGAATGTTCAACATAGAGAAATTTAACGGAAGTCAAAATAGAGTTTTATTTAATTTTTGCGGGACTCTTTCCTTCAAAAAAAAGTCAAATGGTAACTAAGTAAATTTTAATATGGAATACTCTAATAATTATCTATTGTTATTTTTAACTACGACAATAGTTCAAATATCCACAGTATGCCAATAAAACTAATTCCACTTTGCGACCTCACTAGGCTAAAGCCTGTGTCGAGGCTGACAGTACAATCAGTAATATTTGTGCAAGAAACAAATTTAGACATCATAATAAACAGATTAGATACAACACATCAATAGAATATAGAGATCAGAAAACATTTGAGTATAGATCAGTGGCAAATTATAGAAAGAAATAAAAACTTGTTAGAGGATAGATAATACGACGTGCATATTAAGAATAAAATATCTATTTATTTGAACAATATAATTGTACCAAAATCAACTAAAAGTATTTAGTTAATGGTTCCATAGATCAACAGCTCGACATTCTAATATTCGACTGGAGAGTACATTAGATCTCAGTGCACAGTGAATAAATATGTATGTTTTGTTGTAGGAAGAGACCAAACAACATCAAGCTAGAGCTCAGTACCAAGATCAGCTGTCTAAAAAGAGATATGAGGAGCAGTTGGCCATGCAACAGAGAGCTCAAGAGGAGAATCTCAGAAAGTGAGACAAGATTTTGAAATACCTTTTATGATTTTGTACATATTTTCCACAAAATTTCTAATACCCGTAATTGTCATTATCTTGGGAACTAAAGAGGGACATCCAGGCCTACGGAAACCTTTTGAATAAAAGAGCAGTGCTGTTTTGTAAAAGAAATGATATTTAGATCTCTCATACTTTTTAAATTTAAAAAGGTAATATTTTGTAATGATTGGGATTAGTTTATATTTCATTTCATCTTTGTATTGATAATTTCGAATGTGCTATTTGGAAGACATTGTAATACTATAAACATAAAATAACAATCTCACTAATGTGCGCTGTTGTAAAATACTTGCGTTATTGTTTATGATATTGCTCTTTTTTTATGTAGCAACGTAAAGATAAAATAAATAAATAAATTTCAGACAAGAAGAGTCTGTGGCCAAACAAGAAGCTCTTCGCAAGGCCACCATAGAACATGAAATGGAGTTAAGAGAGAAGAACAAGATGAAGTTGATAGAAGCTGAAGCCAAGGCCAAGGCCAAAGCAGATAGGGACAATAGGGATATCACACTGGAACAAATTAGATTAAAGGCACAAGAAAATAGAACTACAGTACTCGAAGGAATCAAGTAAGAGGAGTTTATTTTCTCTACATTTATGTATGTTTATACACATATTATGGCAACAATAGACTTCTGTAAGGTCAGTTTATTGGTTGCCCCACTTCTGAGAAATTTAGTGATGGTACAAATAAAGGAATAAAATATACTATGTAAACATATTTGTAATTTTAAATAAAAACAAATTTATAGATAAGTATCAAAAGGGTATAAAAAATGTATTGGTTTTATGAATTTCTATATTTGATTATTTAATTTCTATATTAATTTTTAGAACGGCGGGCAATGTTTTGGGAGCTGGACTCAACGCCCTGGTGACAGATTGGGACAAGACTCTCACAGCTGTCGGAGGACTCTCCATGTTGGCTCTGGGTGTCTATACCGCCAAAGGGGCTACATCTGTCACTGCTAGATATATTGAAGCTAGAATAGGTAAGTGTGGCGTAATTATTTTTATGTTTATATATCTGTGTTCCAGAAGGAATCTACACTACCTCATTAGTCGTTATTATTCAGTATGACCGAAAAAGTTTTTTTTATTAAAATAACATTTGCATTACTTGTCACATGTCCATTAACGTGAAATCACCTCAATAATGATTATGAGTCATTGCTACTAACTATTTGGAACGGAATAATGGCATTTTGCTTTGACAGAAATTTGCCTTAATTTTTTTCTATGCATATTACAAAAAGTAATGCATTTTAAAATTGGTGAATATACCATCAAAAGAGCATAAAATGGACTGAATGACTTTGCTCATAAGTCACTTTGGCCTGAATTTGACTTAGTATAGTTTTGCTCTAACTTACAGATATAATTTTTTTGATATCCATGCCAACTTATTCTTAAAAGCAAATGATCTAGAGTTTGTGTGTTCACATTGTTAAAAGACATTTTAAACATATTTGATATCAAGCTAACTTGACGAAAGCGCTTGAGTATTAATAAATCAACAGTGAAAAGTAAAACAGTGTTTTATTGATATCAAATATGTTCTTAAAAGCAATTTTTTTACCTCAGTTAATTTCATGACTTCAAATGATACTAATTGAAGCATTCACCAATAGCTGCTTCCCCACTTAGTGAATGAATGGTGTAGATCAGTGATTCCCAAATTATGGTACACATGCCACCAGTGGTACGCGACAATTATTAAGGTGGTACGCAAGCAGCCATGGCCATAGGACATACACAGTAAATAATTAGATAAAACGTTTTTAAATTCAGTTCAGTGGTACGCAACTGATTTATAATTTCGTGTGTGGTACGCGAAACTAAAAGTTTGGGAACCACTGGTGTAGATGAATGCTGCTCTGTCTTCTGTCTCTCATTTCTTCTCTTCGACGATTTAGAAAAGAAAAAAGATGGAGATGAAAATATTATTATAGTTTGTTATCAGACAGGCAGCTAAGCTGATATGTCTGATCTCAACACAACTGTCACAATAACAACCATCAGGCCCAACAAAATTTTCACAACTTTAATGAGTTAAGTTTGATCTCTTTCTTTTATCTATATTTACAATAGGAATAAAATAGAGAGTTTTCATTTACACTGTTCGTTCAGTATAGAATAACTATTCTCTAACTAAAATATTTCTTTTTCATTTTCTTCTTTATGTGGGTTGTTTCATCTTCTAAACATTTGTGACCACCATGGCAAAAGCTTCATGGTCTTGTACAACTTCTCTAGTCCTGTTGCTCATGTTAGTAAATTATTTTAGAAATTAAACATCCATGTATAGTCATGATTTGTAAAGTTCATTATTTATTTTTTGCAATAGGTAAACCAACTCTGATAGGTGAAACTACACGATTCTCAATTTTGGAAACTTTAAAACATCCGGTGCTGACCTTTAGGAGGATGTACTCTTATTACAAAAGGCCAAAGGACGCTCTGGCAGGAGTGGTACTGGAACCCAAGTTGGAGGAGAGACTGAGGGATGTGGCCATAGCAACTAAGAACACTAGACAAAATAAGGGGATGTATAGGAATATATTGATGCATGGACCACCTGGTACGGGAAAAACACTCTTTGCCAAGGTTTGTTTAATTATTTAAAATTTGGTGTTTTTTTGATTTATTATGGAACTTTGTGCTTTTTCTTAAAACAGATGAATCTTGATTTATGGTCCATAATCATTTTTATATTTTTGATTGTGCATTGTCTACAATATCAATTGTTATTCAGTATCAAATCATCAGTTTTATATAAAAAAAAATAATTGCAAAATATTTTTTTTAGAAATTGGCGAATCATTCTGGTATGGAGTATGCTATAATGTCTGGAGGTGATGTGGCTCCTATGGGCAGAGATGCAGTGGCAGCTATACATAAAGTATTTGACTGGGCTAATACTAGCAGAAAAGGTAGACTATCTCTCTATTTATATATATTTACCATCAAGGTATAATTGTAAACAATGGACTAGCTGTATGTAATGAATATGCATGGTTTTTGGCTTCTTTGTGAATGAAAGATCTGTTTTTTGCAGGAGTTTTACTTTTCATTGATGAAGCAGATGCATTTCTTCGCAAGCGTTCCTCAGAGAAGATATCTGAAGATCTGAGAGCAGCTTTGAATGCCTTCCTCTACAGAACATCAGAGCAGAACTCTAAATTCATGCTGGTCTTGGCTTCCAACACACCACAACAATTCGACTCAGCCATTAATGATAGGTATAAAACATTGGATAGTTTTGAAATGACTTTCTTTTGAGACATTTATACTTTACTTACCTTCAGGGATGTATTTTTTATGTAGTATTTTCACGTCAGACCTGATGGGTGAGTAATTAACATCTAGATATTCACAATCATTTGGAAGGCATAATCTTGTGTATTTTCTTCCATATTTGTAGATGTTTAGGAAATTGTTGATTTTTCGGGCACACTTAAGAAGAAAACATGCAGTCTTCTACACAATTTAGATATTTTACATTCTTAGCATCATATTTTGTTGTGTGCTTGAGAAAATGTGAAATCTCGAAATGAATTATAATATGGCAACGTTTCCAAAACAATTACATACTCCATAAAAATCCTGTACATACTCATACTTATGTTACAAAGTGCTGATTTTTCAGTTATTGGGACACCATGATTGAACGTCAATTATTGGAAACATAATGAAAATCCTATTTCTTATCTTTTAGTTTATATATCACGGACAGTGTCGTAAAAAATCCTACGTTCAAAAAATATTATGAATATAATTCTTCATGGGAATTTTCCCTGTATTGTAATGGATTGATTAATATTTTATATCAAGTTTTTGTGGAGGGTATTAGTTTCTCCGCCACTTGCCTCGTGAAAGCAGCTATAGAAGATATAACATACTCAATTATTGCTGTGGAGATTGATTGTTGTGTCTGTGTGTTTCAGATTAGATAAGATGATAGAGTTTGGTCTTCCTGGTGTAGAGGAGCGTGAGAGACTCATCAGATTGTATTTTGACAAGTTTGTACTGCAGCCAGCCGCTGAGGGACACAAGTAAGTAACACGTCTATTCAAAAATTGAATTCATATCTAGGTACAATATTTTATAACACGCGTATTTTCCATAATCAAAATTACCTTACATATAACTCAATAACTCAAAATTGAGGAGAGTTTTTGCTTTGAGTGATATTTTTGTGACTAGCCAAAAGTGCTGACATTATGAAAGCCCAAATATGATATTAAGTTAGGCAAATAATACTTTTAAATTTATGATTATTTGTTAATTTGCCTTTTATCTCTCCTCCCGGTAATACAGGACAAAGACCAGCCTCCTCCATTCAGTTAGTACTAACTAAATCAATCTGAATAATAGAAACCTATTTTCTCCATGGATTTCTATTAAAAACATTTAAGTATAAATAAATGTAGACGACATGCTTGGAAAAGCTAAGGATGTAAGAAGAAAAATAAATGTTTATATAATTTGTTACTTTTTTGAAATTAATTTCAGGCGATTAAAAGTGGAATCATTTGACTACGGAGATGTTTGTAAGCAGATGGCGGAGATGACCAAAGGAATGTCTGGCAGAGGTATCAGTAAGCTGGGAGTGGCTTGGCAGGCTGCAGCGTATGCATCACATGATGGTATGCTTACCAGGGATATGATCATAGAAATATGTAAGGAGGCAATAGAAGAACACAAACAAAAGGTAATTTTTATTAAAATCTTATAAATATTATTTAAAATGTATATATGGACAATTTACACAGACCAAGTTAGTTTCAAACTTAGATAAATAAATAAATCTTCATTTCTATATAAACAAAAATTGTAAAATGTTGAAAAACGGGCATAATGCTTACCCAATCTCTTCCAGTCATCTTTTAGAAATTAAATTAAAGTTGTATAGGTATTATAAATAGTGTAAATATATATTATACAAACATACATATATATAGAAATAAATAATATCTAATGTGATGATAGGTATATATACCTACATGTAACACCCAGACCCAGGACAGTTAGAAAAAGATTTATGATTTTCCCCTGACTGAGAATGGAATTTAGAAACCTAGGGATTCACAAGCAGGAGTATTACCTACTCTTTTAATTTTTTATTAAATAATGTTGTATGTATCATTTCAGATGGAATGGTTGTCAAATGAAGAAAGGTACCAGGGCATGGCACATTACTTAGATCTTATTCCCGAAGCTAAGAGTATAATGCCACCAGAAGCAAAGACTAAAATCAGAGAACTAGAAACTTTAAACGTCAGTGAACAACAGCCAACAAAGTCAGAAGAAGCAGCAGCCCCTAAGGATGATGTAAATGTAGACGTGAAGACAAAATGACACCCAAAAAAGAAGGCTAACATTCAGTTTTATAAGGACAATTTAAAATTGAAATTCAAAATCAATACAAAAGAAGTTAAATAATAGCGATCCTAGTTCATTTATCAACGAGACTGTGTATGATGTGTTGAGACTTTTGTAAATCTTTTTTAATGTTTCAGTATTTTTTGAAAAAAATCCATGGATTGGTAACTGTGTTAACTATTTTTTTGGTGATAGCTGTGATTTAAAAGCAAGTCCTATTTTAAAATTTCAAAAATTTTTTAGGCTTTTAATTTTTTTTTTCATTTCAGTTATCTGCCTAATTTTTGTTACTGATGTATTAATGCAAAATTATACATGTACAATGTACATAATATAGTTTATTCTACCGATCCATGGAATTCTTAGTCACAAGAATCCATTTTTACTTGAACGAAAACATCTATTTCGCATTGTCGTTTTCAAGTTTTTATTTGCAGCATTAATTCATATTAAAGTCAATACGTACTAAATGCCATAGTCAAAAGTAATTTACCTTTTATTATGTACAAATTTTGCGTACTTATTTTAGTTACCAAACTTATAATATTATGTTGAACATTATTTCTTCTGTAGCCATTTAGGACACATTGTCCAGTACAGACCTTCCCATTATCTTAATAAATCTTTATTGAAATCAATCACAATTACAATTAAATTGTTTTATCATTTTCTATGAAAACTATTCTAATAATTATTTTAGAATAGTTTAAGAACAGTTATAGAAGCATTCAATTGTTTTTTTATTACTTAAAATTGAAATAAAGAAATTTTGTTTGTCCATAATGTATGGTCACATTTTGTCGAGTTTAAATGTTGCATAGTTTTTTATGCATTTGAAAAAAACTAACTTAACTGTATTGGACATACAGTTACATGAAAATTGTGTATGACTTACCATTTTTATGTTAATTTAACAATAATAATTAACATAATCTTAATTTAAAGTTCATCAATTTTTTTTTACAAGAGTGCACAATTTATTGACACAGATAGCATTACTCCGAACAATATTCGGAATTGAATTTTATATTTGTTACTTGATTTGAATTAGGAGAATCAGCTGCTATCATCACAACTGCCATATTGTTTTGTAGATTCTAAATTCAAAAATATTTCATTTTAACAGCGACGTCAATGCATTTATTTATACTATTTACCTTGCCGCCAACATTCTCAAACACAAAATCAACTTAAAAAAATAATAATTTAGTTGTGCTAGTCTAGATAATTAATATTATAAGTAGAATATACATTATTATATAAATAAATTGAACCAAATAAAAGCGGCAACACTTTTCCATGTTCGTTGTCTATATATTGTGACATTCCATTTTTAAATTCCTTTTCATATGTTTTTTCCTGTTAAATTGAAAATGGAATTATTTAAATATGGAATGTTTCTTATTGTTTTTATTTGAATATTATTAATAAAATAGTTGGTATGTATGTTTATTTGTTGCAATAACAGTGTTGAAGAAAGTGTATATTATATTTTATACAATAATTGATAAGCTCATTTGTGAATTGAAGCACAAAGAAAATATTTATCATGTTGAGATAATTGCAAATTGAAAATAAAAATATTTGGAGTCTCCGACTTTTTTTGGTTAGTTTTTGAGTGTTCTGTGAATAGCAGGTATTTGTAAAATAACACATAAGACTTAATACTTTCATATTCATAATGCAGCATATATTCAATGAAGTATGCCACCCTTTTTGAATGTCATATTTTGTTATGGAGTAGTGAGGTTGACCTATATGTTTGATACACGCAATTATTTTGTTCGCCATCCCACTTGTGTGATGATATGAATGAATGATTTTTTTTAGTACTTTGGGTGTATAAAAAGAATAAATGTTAAGATATATAAATGATTGTGTAAAAGGGTGTTGGGAATGTGGCAGTTAACGATCTAGTGATTGAACCATATAAACAAGATTTTTAGGAAGACATTTAAAATATAATATTAAATGGTAGAGCAAGTTTGAGAAATTGTGTTAATATGATGGGGTAAAATAAAGGAATAGGTATGTGACTTTTAATACTCTCTGACTACCCCATAAGTCCAGTTCCATGAGCCAACATCTCAAAATTCTAATATTCTGAGAAGTAGTTCATCAAATTTCAAAGAGGTAATTACGGGCATTGAAAACCGCAAACAAATATGTGCTTTTTATGTCAAAAATATTTACTTTGTATTTTGTATATAAAATCAAAAGAAAATCACTTTCTATTCGAGATTTTTTACATTGAAAAACCCACCAACCAGATTTATTGTGCAGATGTCTAGGGACTTCTATTTAACAGATACATACTAATTTCTATACTAGCAAATTTATCTATGTACACTCCCATGCCATATGTAGTTTAAATACACTCCTTGCCCTTGAGATGGATGCTCCATTAAACGGCGCCGAATAAATCATCCAACATACATACTCCTTCAATGATCCTCTAGCTGAGGGAAGCAAACATAACAATGCTATCGAATAACAAGTAATAAAGCCATCTTACTTGCTCTTTTCAATTCCGAAATTTTTTAAGTTGTGGGTCTATGGAACTGAACTAACAATATATAAAGTATACTATGTCACACAAAAAGAAATCAAAATTGTGTATGCTTTAATCATTTTTGACTGCTTCCCTTTCCACTATAAATCACTACTTTTTTCAAAGAACCTAAAGAGTAACATTTCATTTTGTACTTTTATAATTGTTCATGTTAGTTTTTCACCGATTTTTGAACAAAATTTTATAGGAAAATAATAAAACATATATATATAAAACATAGGTATATTTTCAATCATTATCTTAACATGATAAATGTTTTAGTTAGAAATTCACAAAATGAAATAAACAACTCGAAATATATCCAGTTTTTTAATTACATAAACTTAACATTACCTTTGTCCTTTTGAGTAAGATTTGCCTTGAGAAAAGCCACAATAGATCTTGTATGGTACTGATGTTGATGTGAAAAATCTCTTTCATGAGCATCAAAATGATTACCTTGATTTACTCTTGGCTTTCAAACTGAGACTTGCAAAAAAATCAAAGCTAATGAAAAAAATTACTATTATGCATGCTACTCGTAAAAATATATGTAATTTTTTATTTTGAAATTCATGTGGCCACTGATATTCGAAAATGAACTAGATAATTGGATTAACCCAGCCTGTAAAATGCTCGACATCTCCTAGCGGAATGCAATGCCGTGGTATTCGCAAAAATCAAAACCCTAGGTAGACACTGGGTAGAAGTGGAGTCTCTCCACACCTTGAATCCACTCAAGATCCTGGACTTCATAAGATGTCTGGGACTTGAGGGTGTGCTTTGACGGGCAACAGGGAACGGGGAAAGCTGAGTAGGGGGAGTACAATAGATCTTATAGGTCGCGGTGCAGCGCGGCGCGGATTTTACCCCAACAATAAAATAAAATAAGAAAATGCAGGCATTCGTAAAACAAAACCACGTGATGAGATGTGGTACCCATCTTGAAAATTCAACGTCGTCTACATTCGAACGAAAACGTAACGCTAAAGTGTGTTTTCACTACGGACCCAGAGTGGATAATCTGTATGTTTATCATCTGCAATGAGTTCTCTGACTTATTAGCGGGGAGGGTACAACTTGCATATTTATTACGTGTAGTTGGATTGCTGACTGCTCCACTTGAAGGAGATCCTGAGATGAAATATAAATTTTGTCATTACAGAATAGAAACTGCCTCACCATACTGATTTCGTTCTTATGCAATGAGTCTGCAGTAATTTTTTTTATAAGTACCTAATAAGTCCAAGTTTAGGGACATCTTAGGTGCCCTTGAAATAGTATCATTGACATTATAAGTTGCTGGACAAATTCTATTTTGTTGAGGTTGGTAAAGTTCATTAATTTGATTGTTTCTTTCTCAACATGCACCACAGCACCACCACATTTTTACATACCTTATAACTTTTCTTCATTTTATTTGAGTATAAACTGCATTGAAATCATGAGGAATTTGATCATAATAAAACTGTGTGGCAATAAAAATAAAATAATTCACTATGTTTAAGTATGCATAATATACTTTAATATATGCAAAAGATTGTTTAATTATTTCATAAATACCATAAGATCTTATCACGGGTTTATTCCGAAGCATAGATCAACGACCTTTTTTCGCTAGAAAACAAATTGTAAAAAGAAAAAAAGCAGGTAGGTATTCAGTCATAAGTAGGTAGTCATTGGCGTACCTAGGATTTTCTCTAAAAAGAGGAGTAAGGGGCAGCAAATTAGTAAATTTTTATTTTTACAACTTTTTATAGTCTCGGTTCATTCGATTCAGTAATTTGGTATACACGCAAAATTCTACCCGTACCCAAAATTCTAAATTTCCAATTTGGTAGAAGAATATGAAATGTTTTACTATGTCCTTGTTTTTGATAATCAATAACTTACACACATTCCTAATATTTAGTAGGAAAGTTAAGAATTGAAATCGTAAATACGAGCTACTTTGAATGTAAATATTTATAAATAATAACACATAACATAACACGTATAGACAATTCACACAGACCGAGCTAGTCCCAAACTAAGATATGAATCTTGTATTATGGGTACTAACACGGCGATACACATATACAATGCACTAAACACATATACATGTAACACCCTGACCCAGGACAATCTGAAAAAGGTCATTCTTCATTTTGCCCTGGCCGGGAATCGAACCCGGGACCTCGTGACTCAAAGGCAAGTGCGTTAGCCTCCGCGCCACACCGGTCACCTAAAATTGTAAATAGTTATAGAAAAACTGTAGTCACTAAAAAATAATAGTACCTCACCAATAATAATTCGTGGGCTCGACACTAGAACTATGTAGACATCTCTAAATTTGATGGTTTTGAGTTATGAGTTGTATGATATTTGCCTTTGTGTTTGAGCAAAAATGACCTAAACATTAAGAGGTTTCCTTGTACTGTAA
This sequence comes from Athripsodes cinereus, assembly GCA_947579605.1. Lineage (NCBI taxonomy): Eukaryota > Metazoa > Arthropoda > Insecta > Trichoptera > Leptoceridae > Athripsodes > Athripsodes cinereus. The sequence goes on from OX388313.1 coordinate 4,793,070, forward strand.
TCAAAGTGTTTCAATCTTTTGTATGTAATGTCGTGATTTATCCATTTTCTCATAATTATTGATTTTAAGTTGTCTAGTTATAATTTTTTGAGCCGACGAACTATTAGCTTTTATTTGTATAAAACTCCAAATAAAGAAGGCCATGTAGTTCCGAGAGTAGTAACGTTGTGTAATGAAAAGAAAAAAATAAGGAATATATAGGTATGATCACACAAAAAAACAATAAAACACGTGTAGGTGTTTTTAAATAGGTATAGGTGTGTATCAAACATTCATACTAGCACAGAGAGGACGAAATATAATACGTTATTTGTGGGAGATGCCCTAAACCCTAATGTTCCTTGATTAATAGATATTATATTAATTATCGATTATATCAAGCCAAATACTTTCGAAATCAAAAAACAAAGTGATGACGTTTTTCTTATTGTAATGTTTATTATTTGGAGAGATGTATTTCATTTTATAAGTACATTGTCAGTCTGATTAAAAACTACAAATATATTAATATATCTACATACAAACGAAGAAGTGTTAACCAGGGTTGGCGAAAAAAGGCAACTCCTCAAAAGAATCTGCCAACAACGAGCTAATTGGATTGGCCACAACATCAGGCACCCAGGACTGCTCATCGCAATCGCAGAGGGCAGGACCGAAGGCACAAATGGCACAGTCGACCGAGAGACGCCTATATGGACCAACTGAAGAGGGACATGAGCTGTGGCTCATATATGGAGTTGAAGAGACTAGCTGAGAATAGGGAGGAGTGGAGAAATAAGTCAAAGCTCGTTGCGGACCAATCCAATGGATTGTAACTCATTATATATATACCTACATATATCTAAGCAAGAGTAAAACGAGAGTTTAGACCAAAGATATACTTAGTGTTGTGGAATTCTCAAGAAATAATTTTTCCAGAAATTTACCGAGAAATTTCTCGGTAAATTTCTCGAAGTAGAGAATTTTCGGAGAATTTTTTTTAATTTTTTATTTAACAGTATAATAATAATAAATACTTGAATCAATCAATCAATTAAAATGTACAAATGTTGAGACAATTTATCACCAATTAATTAATTATGGAAACAAAAAAATGTTAGGTACCTACATAGAAAAAAGTGCTAATAACCGCTGAAAACTCTTGATGTTTGACACCCCACATGCCCATATTTAAGATAAAAAAATTACAGGTTAAAAAACAGAAAAAAAGTGTTAATAACCTCTGATTTGGGCCTTAATCAGCCCCACAAATTATTGGATCAATCAGGTTGGCTGCGAAGTGTACTGGGCGAAAGGTCATAATACCACTAAGAAAAATTATGAAGAGAAATTTCTCTTCCGTCCGAGGAGAAATTCTCGGAGAAATTTCTCGTTCTCGAGAAATCTCTTTGGAGAATTTTCTCTTCTCACATCACTAGATATACTTAATCGGTAATTCAAAGAAAAAATCGGTCATGCAGCCGATCAAATTTTGCATCCGGTTTTTACTGAAGTTGGTTGTAAGACAATACATTGCTAATGCTTGAAGGCCATCGATGTTGGAACACAAAAATTCCGTAAAAATGTATGTAATATGTCTATGGTATAGACATAAAAATAATGTGGTTGTAGTTTTTAATCTGATGGAATTCTACTACCTAAACACCGACACAGCGAACAAAACACTTTCGTTGACCGCTGGTTGCTTACGAATATTGTTTAGTTGCTAACTAATTGAAGCAAATAATTCCGCTTGAAAAATACACGATTTTTTTTACTATAGAACTTTAAAGCATAAAGCAATGTAAAGTAAAGAAAATCATTCGGTCATTCCACTCAGTTTTATGGGACACTGCTGCTAAAAATAATCAACGCTATTATCTTGGGGTCAACGGAATACTGTGTTGTGAAAATTCTGTGTTTTTTTTGTTCACTGCTGTTGAAACTGAATCAATAAAGTTTTTTGGTCGTGGGTAAGTATGTATTACACTACTAATAATAGATATAGCGGGGTATCGCTAAGTGATTGTTAACTTTTTAAATATTTAGGTAGAGTAGGTACTTACGGACAATTCACACAGATTGAGCTGGCCCCAAATATACGTGACGACACACATATAAAATGTACCAAACACATAATGTAACACCCTGGCCCAGAGTAATTCGAAAAGGAGCATTTTTCATTTTACCCTGTTTGATAATCAAGCCCAGGACCTCGTGACTTAAAGGCAAGGGCGTTACCTCCGCTCCACTCTGGTTGCCAAATTATGGAAGTGCTTGATTTATTAAGCACCTAACTACATAATCAATTACCTATAAATCAATTAACTATATTATAAAAAAAATATTTAGTTTCATGTAGATTAGTAATTTTCTGGAGTTCTCGCCAAAAAATGTGTTTCTCAATCTTTTCTGTAAGTTTAAACCAGGGATGCACAGACTTACAGGGAGGAGGGGCCACTCGGGAAGATTATGAGCCAAGGACGGGCCGCTATTACCCCCCCCCCCCGTCACTGATTTTCCAAATGGTAATGGAATTTGAAATATTTCAAAAACTCCTCAGTTTTCTTCAAGAATATTTACTCGAATTATTAAGTATCCGGTTCTTTTACCGAATATCCGATTATACTTAACTGGTATTGATTTTTTTTTTATATTTTATAATTTGCTGGCGGGCCGCAGATATACCGTCCGAGGGCCGCATGAGGCCCGCGGGCCGCGGTTTGTGCATCGCTGGTTTAAACGTTTCTCGTGTAAACAAGTTGCGATGGTTTGTACATGTTGAGCGAATGCACGATGAAAGGATGGCGAAGAGGATGTATTTATCTGAAAGAGGGGGTGTGAGGAAGCGCGGACGTCCAAGAACTACGTGGCTTGATCACGTGGATCAAATTCTTAAGGACGGCTGCGTGTTGAGTAAGATAATGTATGAGAAACTGGATAAATGTAGAAGAAGCGAAGGAAGTGTGTTTATTTTATTGTTTATTGTTGTTTATCGTCCTTAGACCAAAGTTTTTGGTACTTGGACTCGTCAATTTACAGAAGACAGGATCATACAATAGATTATATACAAAAAAAAATAAAAAAAAATACAGAATCATAGATCAAAACACAATATCATTGCTAAGCAGAGTGTAAAGGGCTCTGTTAGCATTTCGTCAAACAGTATTCAATACAGATTCCATCATCAATCATCATAGATCAAATAAAAACAAAAAAAAAACATCAGGAAATTATTTCCATGCTGAAATGAATGTAAATGGTTCAATTCAGCATTTCGTCGACACAATAAAAAGCTTTTTCAACGAGGTACAACTTCACTACTCCTAGAAATTTTTTCTCATCCTTCACGGACTTTATTTCTTCAGGCAGCTTGTTGAACAGGCGCACACTGAGACAGACAAAGCTTTTGGACAATTTTGCCAACCTGTGCTCTATAGGTCGGATACTTCTTTTTGAGCGAGTGTCGTAACCATGGTATTCCAAGTTGAGAGGGGTGTTGGGCATATTTTTACGTGCGTATAGCAAGCATTCATAGATGTAAATGCCAGGGAGCGTGAGTATGCCAAGTTCCTTAAAGTGTTCCTTGCACGACTCTCTTGGCCCCAACCCTTTTAATCCCCTAATTGCACGCTTTTGAAGTTTGAAAATTCTGCTCCAATCAGCCCCCCTGCCCCAGAATAACACTCCGTACGACTAGATCTATACGTGTAAGGATAGATCTATATGGCGCTCCGTTCTCTCTGCCTACCCCACCTGGGAAACGGCGTGAGGGTTTATTAAAGTACATATAGTAGGTAGAGTTACTAATTCAGTTGTCCACTATGGCTACCCCACTTGTGGGAAGCACCATGACAGTGTAGATAGATTATTCACCAAACCAATTTTATTTTGTTTGTGGTATTAGAATACTAAATAAGACTCCTCCACATTTATGAATTTAGAAAATATATTAATCATGTATTCATGCCATAACCTTCATGGGATAGACAGAGATAACCAAAAATATATTGCTAAATCATAACACACGCTTTTTCGTGTCCACACAAATTATAAATGTTTCAACAATTTTTTCCTCAAAACTAGTTTCTCTTTAGGTAGTAGCACTTTCATCATCGTTGTGAGATTGTTTAAATCCATCATTGAAAATAAGCCTCCCTCTGAAATTTTCAAGTCTCCTTGTATAGTAGACATTTTTCAGCCTCTTTGTTTTGTCATTGAAACAATATCTACCTTCCTTCAATATCCTTAATACTCATTCATACTTAATGTACCTCCGATGGGCAAACAATGATAGGTACAATATTAGGACATTAGGTCACCATCCAGAACTCCAGAACAAAATTACGTATTCAGTCTCCAAAACAATAGCTCTTCTAATCACTCTTATTATTTGTAGATTCTAACTTGTCTCTGGCCATGGAGTACGCCATCCATTTTTAATGTCTTATTTTTATTGGTACGGAGAGCTAAGAAAACTGTATTTAGTTTTAACATTTCCAAATGTCTAGTCTTCATCCTTTGTATTGGTCTAAGCAAATAACTAGTACCTACGTAGAAAATACGTAACTGTAAGCTAATTTTAAGTCATATTGTAAAGTAAAAAGAGTCGGTGGACATTAACGGTTGTATTTAATTTCAGGAAGGATTTTGTCAAGGGGAGCCCTTCAGGCGAACCTTGAGCCCTTCCTTAGAAAGAATTTGCTTGATGAGTATGGATGACATAGGACATTCTGTGACATTCTGTAACTGACATTCCTGTAACATTCATGGGTGAGGGAGGGTGCAACCCCTGATGTGTGGCACGGAGAGGATGACTGACATGTTATTACGAGCTGTTATCATACTGGCTACCTCATTTGTGATGGATGGGAGATTTATGTATACTTATAGGTTGTAACTTATTAATATTTTATTCATACATATTTACACCCACTTAACATTTAGTAAATATATAATATAGAAAATAATCGATCATTAAGGTCTTTGTACTTTGTATGAGGTAATAATAACATCTAGGAAGTGGAAGTACCAATAACAGGCAACCTTAATTAAATACTAAATGGTCTAGAAATTTATCAGTGGCATGTTTTCCCATACACGCAAAAAAAGGAACACTTGTCTGATAAACGTGTTTTGCTTATAAAATAATAATTTGTATTCCTCCTCCCAAGGAAACTTTGGTGTAGGCCATGGGTGGCCAACCTTTTCAGCAGCCGGGCCAAATTTCAGAATGAGACTTCCTACCGGGCCGCACAACAATATACTCCATATATGGAACATTTGATAATTTTACTTCACCTTAAAATTTCTACCCCCCCCCCCCGTCGCTAAATTTTCAAAATGGTATAGGAATTGATGTTTCAAAACTCCTCGGTTTTCTTTTAGAATATTTTCTCAAAATACCTCCTTCATAAAAGTAATGGGTAGGTACTTGTACCGACTATTATTAAAAAAGTGTGCATAGGCACTCCGCGGGCCGCGGGTTGGCTACCCTTGGTGTATGCTAAACCGACAAAAATTGTCTTAAGAAAAATCTATTACTTAATATCCATTAGTATCAAAATATAACTATCGATTTTATTTCAAACATTATTCACACTCCCCACTTGAGTAAACATTATTAATTTGTTCAGCTCTTTATTATCAGAGCATTGACTTCTGATACGGAAGCGTTTTTATCTTTTTATATTTGTGATTGTATTATAATACAATACATATTTTACTATTGATAATATTATTTTTTAACGCAGACGTCAACTGCGATGGTGGTGTAATGGTCAGCATAGTTGCCTTCCAAGCAGTTGATCCGGGTTCGATTCCCGGCCATCGCACGTTTCTTTTTTTCTCACACTTAAAAATAAATTAAATTTTTTTTTTTTTTTTTTTTTTTTTTTTTTTTTTTTTTTTTTTTTTTTTTTTTAAAAAGGATATATAATTGGAATATTTATTTAACTCTTTGCCATCTTGGATGATTAAAAAATTAGTATTTTTCCCCAAAACAATTCTAACGTTGTTGCAGGAACGGTGTAATTCGATTATTTTAAAATAAAACAACCTTATAACTTTCATTAAACTTTATTCTTTTAATATATTATATACTGTTTTTATTAGTATAATGAAAAAAAAATAGGCAAGTAAATACTAAAGTAAATAAAAATAAAAACATAGACACCTATTTATAAAGGTTTTTGAATATTTAGGATTTTTATTGAATATATTACGAAAAAATCATTCTTAATTAAAAAAAATAATAAAATTATTATCTTTGAAAATATAATGTATAAAAATCTGTAACAAAATAATGGAATACACATATAGATAAATTCACTTACACCTATATTTTTATTGTTAAATATTTTATTTATTTATTTATTCAAAATACACATAATCGCACTCATTCAAACAACCAGATCTGTCCAAAATAAATCAATATACCTAATTATCACACAAATAATTTCATTTTTCTTCCAATAATAATATACATATATGTGCTGTTTCATTCAATGCCTAAACATCAGAGGTGGATCGAACGATGTAACCCAAGTATGTATATGTGTGAAAAAATAAGTAGGCACCAAATGTTGATTGATCTGCATTTTTTGTTCTTTGTCATTCTAGCAATAATAATAGGTAATATTATGTAGGATATTCTATAATAATAGACACCTACCTCAAAATTTATAAACATGCACGAGAATGGAGCATGATAGTACTCATTTTTTACAGAAATAACAAATACCTCGGATATCGAAATTCAACATCAACTATTTATTGCTAAATTGAGTAATTGAGACAGTTTCCAAAGTGCACATAATTATTCAGATATATTTAATGTTGTATATAATGTCATCTATATAGTAACATTCACCAAGACAGTATTTAATTTTGTAGACATTAAAATGATAAATATTTAAATGAGTAAGTTTGTATTCATTATTCACATTTATATAAAACAATTGAACAAGAACTGTTAACAAGTTAAGATACATATATTCTTTCTTAATTTTTAATATATCAAATAATATCAAATAAAGTATGTTTATGTATATAATATCAAATAAAGTATGTTATTAAAAAACGCATTCATTGTAAATTAAAATTAATTTTTTCCAAAAACTATCCAAATCACACACATTTATTTATAATATACCTATTCTATATTTGAAAATTATGCTTACGAAAAAACAATATGTCAATATTTGACATTTGTAATTGAGTAGGTACTCTTATGAAATTTGAATTAGTTTTATTTTTTGTTCTACTTGTACCAGGGCGGGACCATAAAAGGAATGAAAATATTTTTTTTAAAATATTCAATACTCAAACACTACTTTTTCACAGACTCTGTTAGGTACTAATGAATTGCAAATTAATACCCAATCGTTGTGATAAGTACTCAGTTGGTTGGAAGGGTGCAAAATTTGGTTACGGTTATCAAAAACACTAATATTTCAGACAATATAAAACTTAAATATCTCTAATACGGAACCGCCACTGGCTTAACACATTTTTAAACAACGATTTCCACAATTTTAGAAATAATTGTAAATATTAAATTAAGTTAAGTAGGTAACTTATCAATTATTTTATAAGAAGACGGAGCTGATTGATTGTTGGAATCTTATTCTACTCTTGAAGAACGTCCCCCGTCGTCTTTCCCTTCATTCTTGATTGCTTGGGCAAGCCACAGAGCCAGGATGATGCCAATCACCTAAAGAAGAATAAAAAAAATGTATTGTTCTATCTACATATTTATGTAAATGACGACAAGGGCATCTCACACAGTGAGATTGCCAGTGGATTCAACTGTATTTTGTGAAGAAATGTGCCTTTTACAAGAACATTAAATTTTTGAAGAAATATTTGGAAATTTAAATAAAATCAGAGATATTCAGAACTCCACAGAGATTAATGTAGAAATAATTTGAAAGCAATAAGAAAAAGTGCCTGTAAGTATAAGGAAGCGCGCAAGAATAAGAACAGGCAAGACCATAAACCAGTCATTCGTTAGCATAGGTAAACCTGCTTCTCTCCTAAAGCTGTTTGCAATATGCTGTATTGTACAGGGAGCCTGACAACCTCGAGAGATTGATAATGACTGGGGCAGTGGAAAAGGCAGAGTACCAGCAAGATGGAGCAACCAAATTTAGGAGGCTACACAGAATATACTACACAGGGGTCTGCAGGGTTACTCTTGACAAAACTAAACACGATCTTAATCTAGTCTTGATCTTGATCATACGACGCACGAAGAGACTATGGTCAAAAACACCGCACTACCGCTAACGCGCGATCGGTTTGTGTGTATTTTTGGCCAATAGTCACTTCGTGCGTCGTATGATCAAGATCAAGACTAGATTAAGATCGTGTTTAGTTTTGTCAAGAGTAACCCTGCTGATAGTCGAAAGAATGAGGCATAATGATCATTATTATAATTTTAAAACCGTATTAAAAATGTATAATGTGACTAAACTTAGGATAAAAATTCAGTTTGAAAAGATTTTACCTCTAAGAAACAAAAAACTATTCCTGTTACTATAACAGCTATGCCAGCTCCGTGTATGACTTCCATAATCATATCCTCACATCCAGTAGTATAGTATTTCTTCTGCACAACACATTCAGAACGTTTAGCGGCATCTGCTTGATTTGCTTGAGATGGAGTATTGTGGGATCCTTCGTTGGAGTTGGATGGGCAGCAGGAAGATGGAGGCACGGCAATATTATTGGAAACTTCGGTATAATCTTCAGGACCAATCACTCCACAGCATTTCAACTAAAGGAAAAATCACAAAAAAAACATGATGAACGAATACAGATCAATGAAAAATGGTAGCTTTGGAAAGTATTTATGTAATTCGTTTCGTTTCGTTTACTTTTATAAGGTTGGGCCTCAAAATTTTGCTTGAAGTAGTTTTCCAATTATTACAGTCATTATATTATTTATAATTGCCTGTCTTTAGAAGAAGTACTTGCTTACTCAGTTAGGGACAGATAAAAATAATAATAAAGTAAGCTAAAATGGTAGCCAAGCATAGGAAAATAGCTACGAAATACTCGTAGATAGTTTCCTCAGAAGTCTGACATAACCTAAACTGATTAAAACTAAATCTCAAATTCCCTTCGAAGTTAAGTTACATTAGATGAAAAAAATACTTTAATTATGAAATTTGTAAATATTACTGAGACTCACATCACTGTTAATATTTAAGATTGAGGATGAAAAAATTCCTCCTGGATACATCCATTGTCATCTTGTCAACTATCTTGTACGTTTTGAAATAGTAATAACTTTCTAAAAAAGATTTAACTTACGTTCATTTGCAGTTTGTCCCAGAAGAATCTATGTCCAGAATCGGCCTTATTCTTGATGAAAGACTCCCGCAGATGTTTCTTCGTTTGAGTCTCTATTTGAGGTCTTAAAGCGGCTGCAGCAATGCCAACAGAGAGTTCCAAGACAATGATGAGGATCAAGCAGCCGACAAACTGAGAAAGAAAGAAAGTAACAGATGTAATTTTAATATCAAATCTACACAAATTAATCTAAATCTACTCAACTATGAACCAAAGTAGGTATACCAAAAAATAGTTATAACAGCTGCGAATTTCACGCAACAGGTGAACTGGTAAATTTTAATTTTATAAAACCATCTTGCGGCATGATAGGTTCGCTATGGAACTCTATAATCTACACATCGGTTGTCCAAGATGGAAGGATTAATAGAGTTAAAAATATGAGAGATGGGTGGCTTAAATCATCTTTGAATTGAAAACTTACAAAAATCAATCCAATTACAAAACAACAAAAAATAAGCTATTCTCTTTGAGACTTTCACGGATAAATTTTAAATTCTAATCAGAATTTCTGCAGAAAGGATTTATAACATCGGCCTGCTTGCATGATAAATGGAAATTTAGGCATGTCTTCTGTATATTTATTTGCCGCACCTTTCAACATAAATATGTATCAAATATATCTGATGGAACATAATTATCACGAAGTATATTATGTAATGGAGCGAATAGTCGTATTTGTAATACAAAAATTTGGAGATCTTGAAATATTTCAAAGTCATATACCAAATCAAAAAATTGCCAAAAGGAGTGGAAATTTGAAAAGTTGGGTGTTTTTATGAAATTGTGATGTACAAACACAAAAAAGATGAGATTATGAAATACCTATTTTAAATTCCTATACCAATTCAGTATGTTGTTGACAAGGGGGAGGGTAGAAATTTTTCGAAATGGTGAAAACTAGAGGTTCAAAAATAATGTTATTAGCATTCGCAAATATCAAAAATTATACATTCGATACGTAACCTACTAGTAGGGATATAAATATTTTAAAAGATCTATCTAGATTTTTGTTATAAACAGAATTACAACCTTGTACACCTTTCATAGTAAACTAAAAGCTTGTGTCGTGAAAGGGGAGTTTGCCGGTACCTGGCATCGAACCGCCAACTTCATGACTCTACCACCAGACTAACGACACACTCAATATATGTTAAGTAAAATTGTACAGATCATTAAAAAAAACTGACCACATTCATTCGCAAAGATGATCTGGTTTCTATTATTTTTTTTATGATATTGAAAGTAGGTTCAAATAGTCATTAGTTTCAAGCAGGAAAATTAATGTGATTTGATATTATTATGTAGGTTTATATTGCTTGTAACTAGTGGCTTGTATTCAGTGGGACATTGTCCATTTCATTAGCCACGATATCACATACTACAATCTCGCCATGACACACATTGTAATAAAACATTAATAATGTTAATTTATTTTCAACGATTTTTTCCGAAAAAGCTTTTCCCTGTAAAGTTTCCAAAATAGTATAGGTAGGTTTCCCACTCGCTTCTGTAATTTTTTGAGTGTCCTGTGAAAGGCAAATATTCTCATAACATAACGAAGTTAACATTTTCAATTAAACCTGGTTATGTCACCTACACAACCTTATTCACTTATTGTCTCAGTTTTTACAAACACATAGAAGACAACTTGTATGCTTATAACATTCAATATTAGTTTATTGGTAACTCCGTATGCGGAATATGTCGTAGTGATAGTAAAGATATTTGGCTGAGAGGAATGGTGCCCCGAGACGTGGACGTCTGAGGATTAAATGGCAAGATCATTTAAATCAAATCCTACAGGACGGTCATGTGTTGAGCACATTGAACAGGAGAACATGCATGGGAAATTATATGACAGTGACGGAAGCGAAAGATGTATGCAAGGATAGAAGGAAGTGGTGCTCGATCCTTTCTGCCTACCCCTCGAGGGAAGCGGCGTGATGGTATGTATGTACGTATGATAGTAAATATTTATCCTAAAATTTCGTTAAAAACATCCTATCTCTCTTAGACTAAAAACATAACCGCGACTTAGATACAATCACGAAATTTCCTAGAACAAAATAAAAATACCTATATCTTTTTATACCATAACAGCGTCCCATAAGTGGAGTAGATACATATATACATTGAGCTCATGAAATCTCATTTGTTTTTTTTTATAATCAAAAATTTTACATTGTAAAATATTATATCCCCAATACATGAAGTATTTTCTCTCACTCGATACCAATAATGTAATTATGACCCTATCGAATTTCATACAGAATATTATGAAAGATTATTGTTTAAAATTAAATTAAAAAACACTGTTTCATTCCACTATTTCTTTCTCATAGTGGAATGAAAGTGTTTTGAATATAATTTTAAATATTATCTTTTATAATACATTTCCACAAAGTTACACTAGAAAATATAGGATACTAGCTGACCCGGGAAACGTTGTTTTGCCATATGCATTATTTCTAGATTACTAATATCGCTATTGAAAAATAGGGGTCGATGGTATAAGGGTGAAAATTTAGGGCTGTATGTATTTTTTAATGCATCACCATAAAAATGACATTTTTTTTAAAAAAAAATAGGGGTGGACTACCCATATACTTTTAGGGATATGAAAAATAGATGTTGGCCGATTCTCAGACTTACCCGATAAGCACACAAAATTTCATTAAAATCGTTCCTGTTGTTTCGGCGGAGTATGATAACAAACACCGTGACACGAGAATTTTATACATTAGATTTAAAATATTATGATATGCTCTGCCAAAACATCGACACTTACATACCAAAAAAATGAAGTGAATATTGTCTAAAAACATGTTCAACTAATGCAAGCAGCATAGAGGGGATTGATTTTCCTGTTTCCATTTCTGGTAAACATGTATATAATCGATATATAAACATCCTGTAGATATGTATGTACTTAAATGTGAACGGTTTTAAATATTTAAGCAGATATTACGTGCACTACTTGTTATTTATTATTCTGAGCAAGCTTTGGACTAAACTTTTCTAAGTTATTTGAACAAATCACTTTTCTATGTACTCAGTTGTTTACATACCATTATTTTGTTATTGTTATTCGTTGGTGTTTACAATAGAAACATGCACTTCAGAGGTCATTAGTTATTATGGGTCATTCCATCGTAACGGAAATAGGTCAAAATATTAGATAATACCTAAACACTAGGTATATTGGTCAATTTTCTTTGCAGCGGCGGCTGGTGATTAGGTTTGACGGGAGTGCGGTGATTTTATAATAAAAAAATACATTGTTTGATATGAAATGTATAAAAAAATATATCTTCAATTCGGGATGAGGTATTTATTTACATTATTTCAACCATCCCGAATGTCTCATTTTCGTATAGCTCAGAATGGACGACTTGTGTGATCATGGAACACAGTAGGTCCACCTATTACTTCACTTGTGGGAAATGCTGTGATGATATAATAATGTAGATAGATATAGAGACCTTATTATAGGTATGGGAAACATTATTAATTTCATAATAATGATGCACTGTAATATCTAAAATATAAAATTCTCTTGTCACGGTGTGTGTTATCATACTCCTCCGAAACGGCTGGACCGATTTTGATGAAATTTTATGTGCTTATCGGGTAGGTCTGAGAATCGGCCAACATCTATTTTTCATACCCCTTTAAGTTAAGGGTGGTCCACCCCGAATTTTTTATTTTATTTTTTAGGCTTATTTTAGGGGTAGGCATTAAGAAATACATTCAGCCCTAAATTTTCCCCCTTCTACCATCAACCTCTACTTTTTGATAGCAATATTTGTATATGACAAAACAACGTTTGCCGAGTTAGCTTGTTTAAATATAAAATTGTATATTTTGAAGAATTATTAAGAAGAAGAAGAAGAATAAAAGAACTCCAATAGGAATAAGATAAAAATCAATTTATTGAATTTATAACGCGAATCCTAACGAATATTATCGCTCTTGAGGATGAACCACCATGTATCTAGTATCTATTCTTATTTGGGTTATACACATATAAACTAAAATTATTAGGTCACGATCTATTTTCACTGAGTGACATTTTGATACATAATTATATTTTGAAAGTTTTTAGTAATGATTTGAGTGACTAGTCGAAATCACTTTAAAGAAATTCAAACAAAACATGAGGGGAATGAAAAATATTCTATTTCTAGTAATTAGACAAACTGCATGTAATAAACATGAATGTCCACCTCTATGTGATGATTGATGATGTTTTACGAATACCTGCTTTTAAACGGCACTGAAAATTTACAGAAAAGGGTGAGAGACCTATTCTTCACCGACGACTCTGGAATTCTCTCTTAAAACGCTGAAAAACATGTCACATAAGAGGAATTCTCTAAGCCATCAAATTCGCTTATCAAAAATACTTCGTATTGTGTTTGCAATCAGTCGCGCAAAAATTTTGCTAATCGTGTTGAAATAATCATTTTTCACTAAATAACTAGGCTTCAGGGGGTTGGTAAATACGTTGAATAATTAATTAAAATCTACATATGAATGTATAAACATACCACCTGATTATGTATTAGCCTATTGGAGTACCGGTGTGTTTGTGTTTAAAACACATAGGTTAAAATTAGTAATTGAATCGTGTATTTCAGAAACCCCAAAACTCCATTTTTTTCGAATTTCACTTTTTCGCAGAATTTAATTGTTAATGGGTAGACACATGTTATAGTGAAGAGAAACACCAAAAATCCATCAATTCAATAGAACAAATAAACTGCCAAAAATTTCATGTATTGCAGAAACACCAAAAATCCGGGAGTTGTGGTGTTTCTGCAATACACTCTGAATATACGATAGTGAAACACACTGATGATAATGCACCTTATTATCGACCAAGATCACTCTTTTAGGCTACGCAATAGTAATAGAGATATTATTCGTTTTCCCACAAAAACAGCATACACACAAGGTTGTATACCAATAAATACGTTGAAAATGCAGGACATAAAAAAACTTGAAAAATATATTCCCGATGAGGAGGGAATTTCAGCATTTTACACAGAAATTTTTGATTGGCCGACATGTGACCCCAATAAAGATGCTAGCCCAGATGAAGATTAATTTTTATTATTGTTATTTAGATTTGAAAAAAAAAATTTTTATATAAAAACAGATTTTTTTTACTTTGTTCACCCATAAATACGTGTATTGCAGAAACACCAATAATCCAACAATTTCAAAACTTAAAAAATAAATAAAGAAACTCAAATGTGTTTAATTTTTTACTCTTATCGTATCCGTTAGCATTAAAACTATATTTCTCTCTCATACACAAAAATACGTTTTCCACAAAAAAATTACAGTATTCACTTTTTTTCGATTTCCCAATAAATTGATTCTAAGGAGTTTTGGGCTTTCTGAAATACACGATTCAATTAATGATTAAGGCTAATTAAGGATTGTTTGTTACAAATTATAAAAACGAAAGCTTAACCCGACTAGAGCTTTGCTTGTCGATAATTACAGAGTCGGAACTAAGAGATAGAAATAGTAGGTACTGAAATGAAACGAAGGGTTGAAATGTGAGTACAAATATGAATCATACATACATACATACATACATATCATCACGCCGCTTCCCTCGCGGGGTAGGCAGAAAGGATCGAGCGCCACTTCCTTCTATCCTTGCATACATCTTTCGCTTCCGTCACTGTCATACAATTCCTCATGCATGCTCTCCTGTTCAACGTGCTCAACACGTGACCGTCATGTAGGATTTGATTTAAATCTTGCCATTTCATCTTAGGACGTCCACGTCTCCGAGCACCATTCCTCTCACCCAAATATATCTTCTTAGTCATTCTGTCCTCATTCATTTTTTCCACGTGCCCAAATCATCTTAACTTATTTACATTCATCCTTTTTATTACACCAACTTTCATTCCTCATTCCTTTCGTATATCACTGTTACGCACACGATCTCTCAGACTTTTATCACACATCCTTCTCAACGATCTCATTTCAACTGCATTTATGCCACTTTCATCCTTCTTTAACCATGTTCACGTCTCACTTGCATACATAAGTGTTGGCACTAAGATAGCAGAGTGCATCAACCTTTTGGCTGTGGTAGATATGTTTCTATTTGCAATTATTGGTCGGATTGCACCATTTACCTTTTTGCCAGCAACTTTTCTCCTTTCAATATCGCTTTCACACTTCCCATCTCTCGTGAACAAACTACCTAAGTACACACATTCGTCAACTTGCTCTAACACTTCGTTGTCAATCATTACCTGGCATACTGTTCTCTCACTTCCTCTTTCAAACACCATGATTTTTGTCTTTTTTGCATTCATTCTCAATCCATTAATCGCACAATTTTCATACACACACGTCATCATTCGCTGTAGATCACTTTCACTTTCAGCCATCAATACCAAATCATCGGCAAACATTAACGTTCTTACATTCATCCCATTCATATCAACACCTACATTCATTTCTTTCAGCGGACTGAAATATGAATCAGTAGGTCATAAATGAGTTACGATTTCACCAAACTTGTTTTCTTTAGTTATTGTTACATAACTGTTCAGGAGAAGACACGGCACCCTTGAGAAGGTCACGGATCACGGATCGTTTAAAGAAATATTGTAAAGCCTTTAGAAAAATTAACGGTTGTAATTAATTGTGACAAGGTTTTGTCGATTTTCATCGCCTTTCAGGCGATCTCTGAGATCTCTCATATAAGCACAAAAAAAAATCACGATGAGTGTGGATTATATAAAATCTACCATTTCTGATACATCCACGGGTAAAGGAGGGTACAATCCTAAATAATGTAATTCTTTGTCATTTAAAATAAGATAGTTCCTTCATTCACAAAGACATTACAAGATTTTCTGCTCCACAATATTTCGGGGTAATAATCTCAAGTTTGTTGGTCTGATTCTGAAGTTCAACTTTTAACGTCATGGTAAAATAATACATAATATAGTGTGATATAACATAACGCTATTTGTTGTACATAATACAGTCACTAAGTTAGTTCTATAATATAATATACCTATTACGTATTATAGAATAGTGATAGAAATTGCCAAACTGACCACTACCCATTCCTCGACATGCCAACTGTGGCACGCTGATTGTAAAAAGAGAGATGGTAATTTTGTCATCGAATTTTCATATTTTATTATTATTAAAATTCGGACAAAAAAGGGGGGAATATGATATTATTGATTCTCAATAATTATAATCGGAATGAAACATAGAAGTAAAACAAAGTAGATGAGTTAGTTGAAAGAGGGGGCAAGGAAGGAACCTCCAAGTGGTGCCCCTGGAAGGTAACTAAATCTTATACTCGATTAAGATCTGGTGTAGGAAACTGCCGTGACATTAGAGAACGATGGGGCTTCCTACAAGACGAATCTGGAGCGTGTGACTGTGGTGAAGCACAGACCATGCCACACTTGTTGTAGTGTCCATTGTGCTCAATCACATACACTTTGGAGGATTTTTCTGACGCATCTCCACCTGCTGTGCGTTTTGCACAGTACCGGAAATCAGTTTGATTGTTTTTTTCTGGGTTTCGACACGATAAATAATAGTTGAAGAAATCATGCATGTATCCAATTCATTAACTCTGTTTACGAATATTGAATGTATTAACATGTAAAAGTTAAGAAAGTGAACTATTTTAGGTGACTAAATACTATTCTTGCTTTTAAAATAAAAATCATAACAAATGTATAAAAAATACATTTGTTATCTCAAATAATTCAATAGTTGCGCGTATAGCTACCTAAACATTATTAAAATATTGGTTATTATAAAAATATTGGTACTTTTTTGTTCTTAGATAGAGCTTTCATACGAAAAGGATTCTTGGGTAATTTATAATTATAGAAGCATACGAGTAAAATTAAGAAATATTTTAATAGATACCTAATTTCGATGAACTTTTTTTTTTACCATCGACGTATGATACACACCCCTTTCTTAGAATAGCCCATAATAATATTTCAGATAAACATCGCAATCGCGTGATGTGTAAGGAAACTAGCACGAGTCACGAATCTTACACAGGCCATATAACAAAAAATCACAAAACGAAAAGAAAGAAACATTAATATTAATAATATTATTATTATTATTCGTCATATAAGTCAATGGACATTATTAGTTGCTAGGTATATTATTTGATATAAGTACTAGCCCTAAGTCCGGCTTCAATTAGGGGATAAATATCAAATTGGAAAAAAGACAGGGCAGATAATATTCTCATAAGTGATTTATCTGTACAATTTCAAAATGAGTGGCGAAAAATGTTTATACAACGGCAGTAGGTACCATAAAAATACTTAATATGAAAAATTCTTCATTCGATTGGATATCATTTCTGAATATTCAAGAATTTACATTAATCATTTTTCTGTCTAGAGATATCAGAGATTTTTTTACGAAAGATAGCAGTAAAGAATTTTTTACTTAAATATCTTGATGTTCTCAAATAATGTACAATTTATTTACTAATAAGATATTTTAATTGTAGGCATTATCCACAAACACGTCCAAAGGACGCAAATTTTGATGGAGGGCTTAGATTTATTTCGTAAAAAAATATAAGATTATTAGCATCTTCAATTCAGCGATAAGATATGCTATCCATCCAGAATATCTTCAAATTTTATTGGCGCAGAGAGGGCGATTTGCAATAATTTATATGCACTTGGAGACTGGCTACCCCATTTGTGAGACACGCTATGATGGGAAAATAGATAATTTACAAACATACATCCATCCATCTTACCTGAAAGTTTCCTGTAAACCATAGTGTTTCTTCTTTTCAGGGCGCTTCGATGGTTACCGCCGTATACTTTATATTTACAAACGGACTATAATATTTATGCGAGGATAAGTCAACGCATAAGTCAATTAAATTGTTAGTGGTCATGTTGGTATATTATTTTGCATTAGCCACGCCATTGATATAAAAGTAGGTAGAGGTACCTACCTACTTGGATTTTCAAGGCGTTGTAACTTTTGTAATTTGGGAATCTATTAGTGTTCTTGAATTATGTGAAATTTTGAATATTACAAGAATCGATTTGTCGCTCTTTCTATGGTAGGAATATTTTTTTTCTGCGTGATTTATATTTGGATCGAGCCATTATTGGTTGAAATGAGTTTTCTTTTTTAGGTTTTTCCGTGAAATTTTTAATAAATTGAACTCGGCGAAAATACCCTTGTAAGTATATTCTTACCTCTATATTATAACACACATGTACAGGAGTTTTAATGCATTTTGTATATTTAGATACTCGTCCTGAATGTTATGACTTAGAATATTGGCACAATGAAGACAACTCGCATGTTTGTTACTTGCGTTCGGTCCGCTGGCTATCCCACTTGTCAAAAATACCGTAATGGCTTGAATGAGTATTTATTTTATTTAAGTCACTTTTATATAAAAATCCGCAGTGTTCGGTACTCCTGATACAATCTAAATACGATCTTAATATTGTCTTGCTCTTAGTCTTACGATGCGCGAAACGACTATAGTAAAAAAACGTGCATACCAATCCAACAATTGCCGCGTACAGACAGCTGGATGCGAACGTCAATCATCAAGCAAAAATCTTAGATCTTTCGGCGACAATTCGGAGCATTCTCCGAAGAAATATTAGAATGAATGCCTTCGTTACCCGTCCATGAGACGTAACGAAGGCATCCATTCGAATATTTCTTCGGAGAATGCTCCGCATTGTCACCGAAAGATTTCAGATTTTTGCTTGATGATTGACGTTCGCATCCAGCTGTCTGTACGCGGCAACTGAGGATATTCGTTTTCAACATTTACATGAGTATTATGGTTGTCCAGTATTATGTGATATAACCCCAAGAATGAAACAGACATTAATTATAGTAAATTGCAAAAGAATGACACAGCTAAAGAAACTTTCAGTACATTTATATTATCCTTTAATAAAATTTAAGAAATGTATAGTCATAAACAATACGTCACGTACAATAAAAACTCAGTAAGCAATTATGGACGAAATATTCAGCAAATGATTGTGTTTAATTACACACCATGAGGTAATAAAAGCCTTTTTAAATTAGTTTACAGTATTTTCAGAACGAACCAATGTATGAATTAATGATAAAGCTATTCGTGATATAACCGATTAAATGTTTGATTGCAATGATAATGAAATTGATACCTATACAAAGTTGCATTAAATATCAAGCTTTCATTCTTGATGTTAAGCTTTCATTCTTAAAAGCTTAATTTACAACTTTTTTTAATGAAAAGGGGGGTCGTATTCCACAACATTCTTGATCAATTAAATTTTTAAATGACATTATAATAAATGTTATCGATATTTTTGAAAGATTTCGAATTTTCCAGAAGCTAACAATCATTGTAATTTGAATTGTATTTTTACCAAATTGAGTAAATTTTTACTTAATTACACTAAAAATATCTAAAATCTTTGACACTTATTTAAAACCAGAAATATTTAAAGCTGATAACTTTATCATTTTTACAGGTGGAGTCAATAACTATCATTATTATAAGTACATTCCTCACCCTTCAGTGCTGCTCTCAACAATATAAGCTAGGATGAATGCTCATTTACTATACTCATATAATGTCTAGATTATTTCAATAAAAACTTAAACATATTTTGAACTACTACAGATTAATCATTCCAACTGATCACACTCATCAATAGTCAACCTATTTGAATAGGTATTAATTAGGTAATAAAAACTTAATTATCAGACACCTTTATCACTTCTTCTGGTTCGATTTTGCAAAAGGTTATACTATGCAAATATGACACTCCAATTGAGACGTCTGACTGGTTTTGTCACAAAGGTAACGTTATTGATTTACTCATAGAAATTTTGGGTCAATTGATTATGGTATTTCCGCGACATTCCTATTATTCTATACTTAGGTGCTACCAATAGTACGAGCTTATATGCTACGGAAAAGTATAGCATATGACGTCATAAATGTCACATCAATAGCACCACTGTGACGTCATTTAAAGTTAGGTATTTTGAAATAACGTAACACTAGCACTGGATCAAATTATGATATTGTTTTCACGTAGAAAATATATTTTTGTACAGAACCATTGTAAATTTAACACATGAAACTACCATATAAGGCTCAGAGAAGACAACGTCAATATTTTTCTAAAGTGTAGTGCCCCGAACACTTCCAAATGAGGTGACGTTGTCTTTTCTGAGCCTTATATGGTAGTTTCATGTGTTAAATTTACATATTATGTGACCTCATACAATTTTGACATGTGAATAAATTTGGATTTATTTGAAGATTACCAAAATGTCACATTTACACTTAGGTATTCCGAAACAAAAATATAGTTCATAATAATTCATACTCATTAATTTTGATTAACGAACCAATCAAAAGTAAACGATTTCATTTCAAAAGTGTGAAAAGCCTTCATAGACTATTAAAACCGTTATTGTTTCTTGCTTTTAGTTCTAGAAAATTTAATTACTTACTTGCCCGATCTAATCAACACCGTACCGTAAGTTATTGATTATTTATATAAAGCTGCGTAGCTTTACATATTATTACAACTGAATGTTTTTATACGAAAGTTCCGAGAAATAATACAAATGTAACAAAGAAATTTTAGATTAGGTATTGGCTAAGTTTTAACGCACAATTGTTGCTTTTTTCATTATCTGTGAGTTATTAGTAATACATATCGTAATTCGTGGAATTCTGTGGCAAAGAATACTACTGGTCATACATTAACTTTTATTTCGTTCACTGGCTATTTAACAGCATGATGATATAGATAATATATTCTTCTTCTTCTTCTAAGTCGGTCCCTCAATGCTGAGGATCGTGACCACCATGACCCCAACCAAGCGACAAGCTCCTCCACCGTGCCCTGTCCTCCGCCTGCCTAAACGCCTCACACATTGTACCCCCTGCAGCATCTCTCACATGATGAAAGACACAGAATAGATGCTTTCGAGATGTGGTGTTGGAGAAAGTTGCTATACGCATACCAGGGACGGCCCACAGAACGAATGTGTCAATCTTGACTGAGTTCCAGATAAAGACTCGACTGTTTGTAATATGTCAGAGACGTATATTAAGCTTTTTTGGACATATTATAAGACGTGAGCCAGACAATCTGGAAAAAAATATTTTGTCTGGTGGAGTCGAAGGAAGAAGAAGCAGAGGCCGAATACCAACAAGATGGTCAGATAATATATAGATAAATATATTTATTATTGCATCCTTGAGAAATTCTTCAGCTTTGTGTTTCATGTCTTTATTAATTAACAAATTCCATTTTGTTTTTCTGAATTATTAACCTTAATAATTTATTACTGCAATATTGAGCTAAGGTATTCATGTTTCAATTTTAGTATAAATAGTAATGTTATTACATTATCCACATAGATTATATACATTAATAACCGGCGACCGGTGTGGCGCGGAGGCTAACGCACTTGCCTTTGAGTCACGAGGTCCCGGGTTCGATTCCCGGCCAGGGCAAAATGAAGAATGACCTTTTTCAGATTGTCCTAGGTCTGGGTGTTACATGTATATGTGTATAGTGCATTGTATATGTGTTTCACCGTGTTAGTACCCATAATACAAGATTCATATCTTAGTTTGGGACTAGCTAGGTCTGTGTGAATTGTCTACACGTGTTACGTGTTATAAAAAAGTAGTTATCTTCTCAATGCCATAAAAATAAAACATATACCTAATAGAGTTGCCATATCACAGCACTGAAATGAAAACGATTAATGTCTCATACTGATATTACAGAAAAGAGTGGACGACTGATTTTTCTCTATGACTTCCCCAGTGAATACATTACAAACATCTTTCGATCTTGTTTCAGCATTTGGAATGAAGCAATTCAATTAAAAAATAGTTTCGTTTCTTATACTTCGTATTTATGTGACATGACCAGGATATTCTGTATGTCTATAACATGTAGATAATCTACTGACTACTCCACTTGTAAGAGCTGCTTTGATAGAAAAGATAAATCTGATACATCTACCCATAAATATTCGCCTTCTATTCATCTTCCTCAATAGATACATACATCTGAAAGATTGAAAAAAAATTTCAAACTAATTAATTATTTAGTACCTACTTACCAGATAAAGTAGTTTCGGACTTTCTTTGATAGCTCCAAAGCATCCGAATAGTGCCACAAGCAGTATGCAAATTCCTATGACGATTAATAGAATATCTGTCTCTATGTTATTGGCCTCTCCCATACTGTTGTATTCCTTTGCCAGGTTGATGTCATAGGAGGCGGCTGCGATGATCAATATGCCAAGGATCTAGAAATAATAAAACATCAATGTTATTTTACAAATATATTGACAACTTTATTTTGAGTGACAAAAAGGATTAATTCTATACAAATTGCCTACACGGAAAAATAATTATTGTCTGTGAATTAACAGAAGAGTCGACCAATTTGGGATATATTTTGCCTGGTGACAAATACAATGTTGGATCTGATTTTAAAATGGCAAAAAGGCATTCGTGGTGTTGGAAGAAGGTGATGATTATCACTGGGAAATAATAGAAAAAGGACAGGAACCCAAAAACTGAAGAAGTTTTTCCAGCTGGTGTAGTGTAGGGAGGCCAGAGTAATATCTGATTTTGTCGCCTAACATGACACTCATAAAATTAAAGAGGTTAGTCTAAAATATTACCTCTTATTTTGGGAACGTCAAATAAGCACTCTAATAATAAATATCATAAAAAAGAGAGGTAACTGGTCCTTTTAAAAACTATGATAGCCTCTTTAACCATTTAAAAAAAAAAGATATATCTGGGTTTTGTTTTAAACCCAAATACAACCTTATACACCTTTCACACTAAGCTAAAAGCTTGTGCCGTGAAAGGGGAGTTTGCCGGCACCTGGTATTGAACCACGGACCCCTTGTTCTGGAGGCCGAGACTCTACCTCCAGGCTACCGACGAACTCGAATTGCTTGTTTACGTTATGTAGGTACTTAATATATTTTGTGTCAAAAACTTGAAGGGAATTGTTTTTTTGTAGGGATCCTTTTATTGCTTTTTCAACTGCATAGGATGTGTAATACTTAAGAATGTATATTATTATGAATTTTGGAATATGTTTTCTGAGGAAATTGATACTGCGCTAGCACTAAGATAATCGAGTACACCAACTTTTTCAGCTATGATTGATAAATAGGTATGTTTGTATTTATAACTTCAGGGACGTTCACATTTGTTCACTTTGAGTGATCACTCTGGATGATCCTCCAAAATGAAAAGGTGTGAACAGATGTTTCATCAATAGTGATCACTAGCGATGACGGATGAATGCGATTTCTATCCGACATAATTTTGATGAGAGGGTCCTTTCGCTGAAATGACCATAAAGAAGTTTTATCCTATTACTTGTCTTATTCTCTGTGAATAAGTATTGAAAGTCAGAATCATATGCAAAATTATCATCATCATCCTGTTGAGAATTATTTTAATTTGTTTTAATTTTTAATAAGTGTTATTTTTCATTTCTTTATTTATTTTTTTACGAAAAATATACGTCAAACTACATACAATATGACCATGAGTATTGACATGGCAGTGAAAGCATATGTAGGATGTACCTACAAGTTTGAACAGACGTGTTCACTTTCGATGAACAGCTTTGACCCTGACACTCTGGATGATCATCCAAAGCGAGGTAATGTGAATGTTACTTTACTATTGGTCTAATTGCTACACATTTGTCTTATTGCTCGCAACGAATTCTATACATGCTCGTATTAATGTAATCCCACAATCATGAATCAAAACATTTCGAACGAATGTTGACAAAGAACGTCATTATCTCTATTAAATACTATATGGGTCAAAGGGTAGTTTGTTATGTACGTGTAAGGTTTATGGGTTAAGGGTGTGTTGTTCAATGGAAATAGTTCTATCACCTATCCACCAATGGCGTGTCTAAGGTCTTCATGCTGGGTAGGCTCACCCTCAATACTAAATTGGTATAAATAAAGTACTTTTTAAATTTGAAGTATGTAGGTATCTAAATCACTCGCAAATTAAGGAAAAGCCTTGAGAAAAGCGAAAAGAATTGTTCCAATTAACATTTAAAGTAAAATATAACAATAAAATATATTATAAATATCAAACGATATAAAATATATCAAATTTGATTCTTTAATACTGCGTGTATAATTATTGTCACCTGTCCATGAGCTGGCAGTGCCCAATGCAGCTTAACTCATCGCATCGCGAAAACATCGCAAAAAGCTGCAATTTTATTATTTCGCATGTAACTCAACAATGCTGATGGTGATGCAATTATGCGTGCGGTGAAACAAAAAATAATCTAGAACGCGTCCTTTGCATATCGCGAATGCAGTATGATGGTTTTAATGGTGTCTCTTTTGTGTAAGTTTTCGAGTATTTTGTAAAATGTATTCCTTAAATACAACAAAATATACAATTTTCTAGAACGTAGAGGTAATATGGTACTCAACCAATAGGTGTAAAAAAATATACCTACTTATGTAAAGTACAAAATTACCTTTTACAATATAATATAGACAAGAATCGGAGTACTCATTGGGTTGAGTCGTGGTACTGATTGAACGAATAAAATCGAATCTAATCAAACAATAGACACATACAAAACACTATAATAAAATGTGTAAGGTATAATAAAATGATTGATAGATGAATATCGGTAATGCGTAGTTTTACTCCAATAAAATCGATGTTTAAATAATATATAACGATGCTAATATGTACATGAAAAGTATGTAAAATTTTCATGATGTCAATAAGTCATTGATAATTTTGATAATTCTGTGTCTGATAGTAACACCTGGTACTGCTCGGCATTGACGTATTTTCCATATTTGCAAAAAAATCCGTACCGCATTCCTATCAGCATTCCTTAGCATAAGTTTATATAATAAATTGACCAGTAATGTTAAGGCACTCAATTATGTAGAATATCAGAGAGGTATCTTGTTGAAAAAGCTTTTTACAATATCGACGAAATGCTAAATGGGACTGTTCAGCCTAATTGGCATTGATTCAATTCATTTATTTATGTATAATTATTACAATTTATTTTTTACATACACTGACGAGAAGTTATTTTGGGCCTTTTACACTCGAAAAACTTTGATTCAATGAAATTTCTTTATTTATTTATTGTATTGTTGTAATTTGATTATTTTGTTTTTTATATAAAAAAAAAACTATATAATTGCCTGACGATTCCAAGTGCCAAATCAATGGCCTACGGATGATAAGAGAGAATAAAGAATAAAGGAAAAGATGGGTATTGTCTGAAATTGTCACACAAAAACGGTGAGATCGTGAAACATCTAAAATTAAAATTGTGGATGGGGATTTGGAAATTTGAAATGTCAAGTATTTCCTTATTTTTTTGTGTCAAATTGTGGATTTTTTTTTTCTCACTACGAAAGTATGACCTGTTTAAGAAATCTAGTTCCGCCACTGCTGCTCATGAATTAGTCCATAGAGCATAGGTATAATAAATTAATAAATACCAATGACAAAGACATCATCAAGGATAAGCACTGCAGAGTCACCTACCAAAATGTAACAAAAAAACTGTCATTCATTCATATTATCATCACGGCTTATCCGACAAATGGAATAACCAGCGGATCATATGCATGTGATTTATTTATCCAACAGTTTAAGGCATAGGTATGCGTGGAATTCCTCATTGCTAAATTGGGATGTTGTGCTTAATTTGTGACTTAATTGTTTAAAAGTTTATGTTTGTTTTTAATAATATTACTCAGCAGCACAACCAACAGATTGTGAAAACTGAATTGTTTCGGTGCCATTTAGACGGGAGATCGTGATCCATATGAGCTCTGAAATAATGATGAGATCCCAAAAGATGGTTGCTTCAATGGTTTGCAAAAGTGCTTCTCGATTGGTGGACCTTACATTGTGACAGTGAGAATGGCGGAATTGGTGAACGTTGTCCATGGACACCGAAACTGATCACTTAAGCCGGCCCAGAGTTAATACGTAGTAAGCGTTGGGACGCCTTGAGCCCGTAGACAAACCGTACTTACTGGCGAACTTTTCGACAATCTACCTACATGTTCCATATAATTATGCGTTATTGTTGCAGTTATAGGCGAAAATTCATTTGTAGTCGATCGCCAAGTGCGTGTTTGTCTAGGGGCTCTGCTCAATTCTTCCGGTTAGATTTTGCACAATGTTACATTGTGCAAACTTGGTTCTCCAATCGAGATATCTGACTGGTTTTCCCTATTGTCTGTTGAGCACCTAATATTCTAAATATCTTCACTTACACAGATGTTGAAAAATCCAGTAAAATCCGAAATCTATTTTAAACATTAGGTATATATGGTATTTTTTTTATATATGACTTGAATTGTGTTGTTTTGATGATTTGATTTGTTTTTCATGATTCTTGTTGATTTGTGTATTAATACAGTTTCAAACTGATTGATAATGATTATTGTTTATTTCACAGTTAATACTTTATCTCTAATATATATCTTTTTATATTACATGACAAACTTATGGGCTAATGAAATATATCAATTAGTTAATTTGTATACACTTTTAAATTGGGTAATGCATGGTCTCTTGTACATAATGAAATTATAATTGTTTGTATTTATTTGTATGTGTTGTCTGTTGTTTGTTTTTTTAATGGAGTGGTCTCGTTTCTAGGCTGTGTTTTCGAGGAAAGCAATTGGAGGATGAATATTCGCTCATTTGAGCGAAATAGAATATTTTTTTGTATTTATTGATCATGTCTGTAAAATCATCATGAGACATACATTACGAGTACCTATATATTTATCTATGAACAAATTATATTGACTTTATTATCACGTATGGTAATATTACATATTTAATGATGTCGGATTATTGATGTATTTTATTACATTATATTAGACAGAGCTGGGCACCGTACATCAAAATATTAGCCCAGTTGATTCGTTCCCGATATGGTTAACTTTGGTAATTATCCAGTCATTCGTTTTAACTTGCTTTACGTTATTAAATAATGAAAACATTTTGATGATTTTTCAAAGAGCAATTAAGATATCTATAAAATACTCTTTGCTGGATACTCCACTGAATTATTTTAAGTGCCGTGTAAATTCATTCCTGTAACATTCATTGGTGAGGGAGGGTGCAACCCGTAATAAATTAATAAATTAGATAAATTCTGCGGAGATATGATCTATGAGAAGAATGGTTGGTAAGATGTTGTGTAGAGTGAGAATTGACGATATTAGAAGAATGAGTGGATACAAGAGAAATGTTATGGATAGAATGCGTATAAATAAGTTACGAAGGTTTGGACATGTGGATTGAATGGAAGATGAAAGGCTGACAGAGAATATATATATAGTTATTGATTAGATGGAAGAAATCACTAATATATATAATCTCGCCACTGCATATCATCATATTTTTTTATGTAAATTGTTTTGTTCATTTTGTTATGTAAATGTCGCTGTGGAAAAAGAATAAAAAAAATAAAAATAATAATTTGATGAAGGGGGTGTGAGAAAGCGCAGGCGATCGAGAGCTACTTGGCTTGATCACGTGAATTAATCTCTCAATGACGACCACGTATTGAGTTTGAAAAATCGACGTGCGTGTATGAAAAATTGTATTAAGTAAATTGAAAATGAACCGAAAAAAGTATCTAAGATTAAATCTATGTAGCGTTTTGTTTTCTTTGCCTGCCCCATTTGGGATACGGCGTGAGGGTTAACTGTAGTATAGTACATATAATCAAAAATATCTAGATAAAGTTAATAGTTAATCGCAATTTTAACAAAAATTGATTTAGTACCAAGTTAATTTCCAACGCTGATATAATTATTTTGGTATCATATACCTACTAAGTCATGGTCAGTATTAAAAAGTAGGTAAATCAATCGTTAACATAATCATAGTTGTGACATGTTCAAACCATAATGTTACAATCACGTAAATATCGACAATATATGTAATATAGTAATGTATTAGGTAATACGAGATGGAATTATTTATTATATATACACAAAAAAACTTCTAGCCGAAATAAAAATTAAAACTTATTTTCAAATTAGATGGGCGTTTATTAGTTTGATATTATGGCGTTTGTGAAATTGGACCATAACTGGGCAACGTAACGTTTACATTTTTAGGTAGTATTTTTCACGAAGTAAATTTCACGAAGTATGCATCTCAAGAATACAAAGAAATCATGTAACAAAAGAAGAAGAAGATAAGTTCCTGTGCCATTATTGCTTCCTCGTTTCTTCCGACTCCTTCGACCTTGATGATTTATTTAATAATGTTCAAAAATCCTTAAAAATATATGCGTAATTGATATTCTTTTGTTTTTCTTTTATATTTTCAATTGATTTATAGCTTTTTGTTACTTTTGAACTTGAAATATATAAGTGGCCAGTTACTGTAAATGTTCAGGCCAGTTATTAAATTACTGTACATTTTTCTATGTTTTCGTTCAATGTTTAATATATTTTTATTCATTAAGTCCAACGATTTTAATTCTACCCTAACTAGTTGTTGAAAGATCAACCTTGTTTAATTTATTAAATTAATAACTCCAGTGCAAATTATTTAGAAAATATAAGCTAATTTTTCCGCATGATCCCTTAAAGGGCCAGTTACTATGTACGTTACCCTATTTATCTCTGGAGTCCTCGACAAAGAATAGGTGTCCCACTATTTTTTTATAACCTGTCAATATTTGTTAAACAACACTAATAAAACAAAAAAAATCAAGTAGAAGAAATAGTCGAGAAAACGTTTTCAGTTTATAAATTTCAGTTTAGGTATAGCAAAAGCTTTCTAGCTGAACTTTTAAAATGCAACAATACATAGGAAATTCCGTGATGTTATCTATAAAATAATGTGTAATAGATAATTGGCTCCTGTAAATGATGCACACTGCATGGTCACTTTATCCATGTTTATTGGAGGTCGCACGTTATAATGCATTTTATATTATTTTTAGATCAATATTTATACTGCATGTTATAATGTCTGATTATAATTTAATTGAGTTATTCGTGTTTCAATGATGACCTTAAGTGATACGCTAATGATTATAATGTATTTAGGCATATATTTCATTCAAATTCATTTATTTCGTCAAATATGCATGTAAATTCAGATTCAGTTCAAATATGCATAATTATGACAATACAATTCATTCCACTTTGTCACCTCACTAGGTTGGAGTCTGTGTTGAGTTATTGATGGGAAGTGGTTTTGTAATGCAATATTGCAGAATTTAACAAGACTTTTTCGTTCTTATCAAGATACGAAAGGAGTGTAATAAAATACTCTATCTAGCTGTTTGAATTTAATAGAAATGGTAAAACCTACAATTGCACTCGCTGGAAAACATTTTTATCCAATTACCGAAACTGTTAAAGAAAACATCTAATTGAATGACTTTAATTAAAACTACTCAAAATTACGGAATTAAAACAAATAAAAGTATTTTTAAGCGGCACTTAAGATAAAAAAATATTGAAAATCTTGATGAAAACTAAGTACTAAAATTTTCTTACCGCAAATATGGCATTGAAGATAAATAGCATGTACTTGATAAAGCTCATCCCACACGACTCCATGGTTGTAGATTGTTATCTAGACAAACAAATTAAAATAAATAATCAATTAATTGTCAATTTCATTAATAATAAAAAAGGAATGATGATTTGTTGTTCAAATAAATAAATAAGTAAATAAAATAAAAGACGCAAATAACCGATTGTAGTATTTTCTATGTATAAACCCAGTTTTCCCTGATGACTCGCAAACGACATATTCTTCCGGATATTCGCATTTGCAGAATTTAAGGTTTGTCAGTCCCAACATGCAACGGATAAAATGGCCGGTAGTCAAAACACATTCTAGCGTTACGTTTTCGTTCGAATATAGACGACGAGAAAGTGTTAATTTTCGTATGTAGCTAATTGTGTATTTTAGGCGATAAAATGGTGATAATTTATGAATATTGCACATCGATATAATGAACTGCTTTCTTTCGAACAATACGCTTAAAGAAAGCAAGTTTTCATAGAGGATATTAATTTATGTTAGCTATAATAATTATAATTATCATACATATACTAACAATTGACTCAAAAAAATATTAGATTTTATTGTTTCGTTCCACAAAATTATGCAATAATAATCAATATATTTCAAACTATTGAAAATGAACACGTAATTCTCAATACACACACACAATATAAAATTAGCTTTACAACCAGTTTAAGGTGAATAAACTGTTGATAATGTTAATATCAACAAAAGTACCTATAAGAAATAATTTATTCAAACACACGCAATGTCAATGCTTCGATCATAACTTTTTAAGCATACTTTTTCTGTACGTGCGACGGAAAAACCATATTCGACAAAAAACTAATTTTGCAGACCAGACAAATGAAGAACGAGATTTTTTTCAGGTAATATGTAAATTAACATGATCTGCTTACTATTTCAATGATACCTATAAGGTATTTTATAGTTGTAAAAGTACAGAGATTTGTTGATTTTGCACATGAGGTCAGTTGTTTAATCCCAAAATGTCCGGCAAACTTCCCTTAAACGACACAAGCTTTTTGCTTATTGTGAAAGGTGTGTAAAGTTTTATTTGGGTTTATAACAAAAACCCAGATATATCTTTAAAAAATCTAGACAATTCATTTCTCGCTTGTTTATGATAATGATGTCTACTCTGTTAACATAACGGTTTTAATAAATTGAAGATTTTAAATGTCTTCGTCCTGTTTTTAAACGGTTTTCCCGGCTTTTTTATTTTTCATAAAGTACTGAAGTATGATAGCGGCAAGTGTCCTCAGTTTATTTGTCAATTCGATGTTTATTTCCTTTGACAAGCCGAGCTTATAACTAGTTCATAATATATTCATAATGTTTATCGCATTTGTGGGAAAAAATTGTTGCAGTTCATCGAACTTACATTCACGAGTGATACATAATTGTATGTATGGACATGAGCTTTTTTTATTATATAGCGAGTACAAAGGTATTGCTTGTCAATTATGTGCACTGTGTTCAACTGATATCCCCACAATATGACATAAACAACACATTACAAGGCAGGGTGGCATTTATTCTACAAATAATTATTACTATCTCTAAATCAATTTCAACTATTTCCTGTTGTAATATTTTGGTTTAGTAAAAAGAAATCGCGTCCTTTCAATAGACGCACCCTCTTTATATTGAATATTTTCCATGTGCTTGTATTTTTGTGTAAAACTACTTGTTATTAGTGTAACAGTATGAATGAATACCTAAATAAAATATTTGAGTTTTTTAAAGTCCATTGTAAAATATTATATTATCTTTATTTGTACATATAAAAAAGACGTTTGGAACGAATGAATAGTATGAAAAAATGACCAGAAAAATAAATTGATACCCTTACGTGAATATTACATTTGTCAAAGTATTCTTTACGGTGGCTTTACGGGCGCTTATGAATTAATCTACTATTTAGTGATTACAAACTTTTATTTGATTTATCTCGAGGCATTTAATCAAATATTAACTTGAGCAACTCTTCATTGCTCCTTGCATCACTATCAAACGATAAAAGCAATAGATAAAAGAAAATTATATTGTAATTCTCGATTATCTTATGAAGTAATGTGCTTCAATTTTGAAGCAATTGTCCCTTAGCGATTAACTCGCCCTCTGTATATTAATTTTTACATGTTTTTATGTTGTTGTAAAATTGTTTATAAATAATGTACGGTATAGAATAAATAAATAATTATATTTATTTTAGAAATATATGATCAGCAAAAATGTTTAAAGCTTTAGGTATATTACATTGCCATAGTTGTTTTATCAGCGGTTAAAGAGTGTTGTTTAAATACTTTGATATATTACCTTTATTTTTCTCTGAATAACTTGTCAATACTTAGTAAAATTCCACTTATTAATATATATTGTTTGACTCCTTTTCAGGGAGTTACTGAAATAATTATTAGCGTCCCGATGACTTGACCGTTGACGCCGCACTGTAACACTGAAGTGGCCGATGATGCGGGCGTCGCGATGCCAACACTTTCACTGGCAACTATAAGAACCACCCCCATGTAAATATACTAGGGGTGAAATCACAGTCGTAAATTTTAAAATTCTAGTATTGTAATACTTTTGTTTTTTATAATGGGTCAGTTCGAGGAAGCAGTAAATTTGTATTTTTGAAATATTGTGTTTTTTATGATTTCTTTGAATTTTTAAAACAAAACAAAAGTTCACTACTCTTTTCATTGTAGCTTAACCTTGTATAAGATTAAGACATACATGTACATTACTTCTTTGTTTTAAGAAAATTGATTAAAATGATAGAGACATCGCACTGATTTAGGATTTTTTTGTCAGCAATTAAGTTTGCCTCAGGTTCTATGCGTGCTACTATTCTTAGAATGCAACGAAGACATTCTGTACGTTTTACATAATGCATACACGCTCTTTACCTCATTCGTGAAAAATTACGATAAGGTAGGAACGTAGATTCATTATTTAAGGTTAAAATTTCTCGAAAATACATTGTTTCATTTCGATTCAATAAAATTCACTCAAAAATTTATTGCAATTATTTAAGCTAAGACATGAAATAAAAAGTTGGATTAAGTGAATGACAGGGCTATAAATATGACACTTGGTGTATTTTTCTCTTTACATTTATATAAATTTGTTATTTTTTTCAATGATTAGAGTGATTTTACAGTTTTATTGAAAACAGTTTGAATGTTATTGAAGAAATATAGAATATGGCACTATCGATCGTTTAGCCTTATGTAGGAAATGCTACACACCTTTGTTAGTGCATAATTCGTAGTTTTTCGTATTCGATGTAGTTATTCTAATACCAGATGTAGTACCGGATGATTTTCTTATTCGGGAATGTGCATATTTCGAAAGAGACGTATTTTGTCTTGTGAAAAATGATCATATCACAAAAATCTGTGTTTTTTTTAACGTCATTGAACAACATTGGACAACATTTAAGAGTCGTTTACGTGCTAAAGCACCTGAAGGACACTGTACAATGCATAAATTATAGAACATTACATCCACTGTGTGCCTTTTGTAAAAAGTTTAATTTTACTTTAATTTTATATTATTTCTTATTTCTAAAATTTGATTTCAACCCTGTTAAAACGACCTTCAGAAGGAGTTTTGAGCACCATTACACCTTTAGAACCCTACAAAGAAAGTGTATTAAACTGTTGGGAATCTCGGCGGTTCACCACAACTTTGACCGACACCTAACACGAAACCTTCTTGTGATATTATTTAGTAAGTTGAACATGCGAAGGTTGTCATTCTCCTGCTTTCTCAAGACAATATAATTAATAATAATAATAATAATATATACTAGGTATAAAATATGCAGGGAGACTAACTTCGTGTTTAGGTGATAATAGACTTGATTAAACTATCGATAGATGTTAAATCTTTATTTATATTTATTTTATTAGGGTATTAAATCGTCAATTTTCCCCCAAAATATCTGCGTCTAGTACAATATTGCTGTAACTGCAAAAAATATCTAATGGTTTCTTCACAAATGAAAAATAAATTTCTAACGTATGGTAAAAGTATTACAATTCGAATCATAGGCTTGAAATTTGGATATCCAGAGTTCGATTCCCGCTGCTCCCGATATTAATTTTCTTTCACGATGCAAGGCAATTGCTAACTGAAGTGTATTTGAGTATATTTTCAAGCCATATTCATTTTAAAAGAATAATATTGAAAAAGATATGAAAACCATTTTTTTTTGTGAACCGAAAGACTTACGATTTTTTTTTCAGGTGCTCTCAAAAACTTGAATGGAAAAGAATAGAAGCTTTGTTCTATGTACCTACATAAAATATTACAGAACTTTCTTTACACCTTATCGATGTAATATATAGTGAAACATGAAGAATGAATCATTATATTTATTGCGTAATTTTTATTACGGCGAACAAAATGTTTCATACAAAAACATAACATGAACTAATTATGTATATACTGACATGTAACGTGTAATATCACTTCTACGATGTCTATAGACACGTCCATATAAGCTTTTTTTCCACTGAAGGCTGAAAATGAATATCATCTAACTTAATTTCAGGAAAATTCGCATGATGACTATCAAAAAAGGTTTCCATTTTAATTCAAGGTGTTTGCTGAAAACTTGATACCCCATTCGTTAAAGTAAATAATATTAATGTATTTTTAGTAAAGTAACTTAAGTATTTTTCGAGGTCTTTGAGAGATTGGTGAAAATAATTCCATAGCTAATATCTCATATTTTTATTATTTGTTTTCATTCATTTCTTCTATATAGGTAACACAGGTTTGTTTGATTTTTTTATACCTTAAAGATTGATCTTGGTTTAAAACAAACCCAAGTATACTTGAAACACCTCCACTTTAATTTTATATTTTAACAAATTTACTACTACTTTACCATCACGGCATATCCCACATTTTGGGTAGCCAGTAGACTAGCTGCATGTAATTAACATGCAAGCCGTCTTCTCTGTGTCAATAAAGAATTAAAACATTCAGGATGGGTAGCAAACTTCATCGATGAATTTGAGATGTAAAATGTCTTTAGTTTAACACCTGTCTTTTACAGGACATTCGAAAACTTATGGAAAAGAGTGATAGACCAATTCTTTGCCGGTTGTTCCACGGCTTGACTATTTTTACAAATCCTGTAGGTACCAATTAAATTTTTAAAAATGTAAGTGTTATAAAATACTCCTTTGGTGCCAAAACTTCGACAAAAAAATAATGTGAGAATCGTTATTATGCAATAGACCGCTTCTAACATTTGTGGTTAATAGATTCGGTGCTATTTGCGTTATATTAATAATAATAAAAATCTTTATTGCACAAAAAAACAAACATTATTAAAACACAAACATTGCAGAACCAGACAAATAAATTTGTGCAATGGGCGAGTTTATCGCAGAAGCGCGATATCTTCCAACTAACCTATATTACCATTATCATCTTGAGTAGACATATCCTATAAAAAAATCCTAGCCGATATATCACAAGACATTTTTTATATGGAGTTTTGATTTTGGCTATTTAGCCATCAACGTTGCAATAGAATGTTATACCTATATTTTTGTTTTTTAACACATACATACATACATTAAGTCTGTTTGACATTATGGCTATTGTTTAACATATTGTAGCTTTTCTGTAGTTATTTGTAACATACAACATTCATATAGGTATGTATTGTAGGAGTGATTATGGATTTCCATTCACGACGATAATAATATGTACTCATACCTACTCTGCTTACCACAATACTTTAGAGTAGTATGGTAAACTAGCTTTAAACTCGATGCCGTTCAGGCAATACACGTGATATTCTATTAAAAACTATGTTATTATTTAAATGTTGGGCCGGTCTACTGGCTGCCCCACTTGTGGAAAGTGCCTCGATGGTATGGTTGAATATAATTATTAGGAAACCTGCATAAAATATGGAAAAATGTTAAAATACACTAAAATACAGTAAATATTTTTACTAGCTTCAGATTCAATGGTATTTAGGTGTTTCTAAATTGTATTGTAGATGCATTTTTTTTACAAAAAAGTTCTTTAAATCTTACAAATAGTTTATAATAAATAAAATTATTTCGAATTTGTTTAATATGTCAATCAAATTTATATTCCCTAATTTTTTTTTTGAGAACATACCTATATTTGTTCTTTTCCAAACTAAATTTCAGCCATAGTTTCTTAAAAAAATAATATAGTTGTCAGTAAATAAGATGAATAACAGTTTTATAAATAATGTCTGAATGCGCTCTTTTAGATCAGTGTTCCGCAAAGCGTGTGCCGCGGCACACTGGTGTACCGTGGTCATCACTTGGTGTGCCGCGGAAAAAAGGCAAGGTTTTGTGCAGATAATACACCTAAAAATAGTTGAGAGCTATGAGCGAGGCGCTTTGTTAAAAAACATTTGTTTTTTTTCTTTGGTGTACCTCTAAAATTTCTTGATTTGATAGGTGTACCTTGAACACAAAAAGTTTGCGGAACACTGTTCTAGATGATATCATATAGAACATGGGTGGCCAACCTTTTCAGCAGCCGGGTCAAATTTTAGCAATGAAATTTCCTACCGGGCCGTACAACAATATACTCCTTATATGGAACATTACAATTACTACCCTCCCGTCACCAAATTTTAAAAATGATGTAGGAATTTGAAATGTTTCAAAACTCCTAAAGAGGGCTCTACACCCCTTCTTTGTGATTTCATGCAAACGAATTAGCAAAATTACAACCATTTTATTTTTTAAATATTTTAAATTCTGGATCACATGTATGTTATTTTTTATATTAATATAATATTTTGAACATTTATAAATGCGATTTTATCATTTTAGTTTTATTTTGCTGCGAGGAATATACTGAAAATAATTTTTGAAGATTACCGTCGCAATGATGATACGTTGAGTGGTCCTATTTTAAATAAATTATCTTTAATAATACAAGAGTGTTAATAAAATTTTAAAACCAAGATTAATCTTAAAATATCATGAATTTTATAATACACCTTGAGTTATTTATTTACAACCCTTAGATTTTCTTAATTATTATGACAAACTGCATACACATCAAAAATAAATTTCATTATCAAAAAAATCATAGAAAATGTTTATAATTCAACCATTTGTTTTATTTATATAATAATATGGTATGTTGTTTACCGTGCATACTACATATATATCGTTATTATGTGCAATAATCAAGAATAAAGCGAGTTTCACAAATTTTAAGATTCAGAAGGCCCACGGCGTGCCTAGTAGCCGGATGTAAGACCGTATTCGCTCTGTTTTTGAATTAGGAAATAAATAAATTCAATTTATAAAATAAATACAACTTAAATTTTATTTATATGTGATAACATACTATTTTTTTATACCCATGAATATTTTTGCATATAAAGTTTTGACTTATATTTATTAATAAAGCTATTTCATTAATTATTTGAATAATTTTCTCTGCGCCTAATAAAAGTTGTTGCCTGAAACCACTAGAGCTAAATCTAATTTGTACCTTAGGTAAGAATGGCTGTTAAGAACATTTTCTCGAAATACCTCTTTCAAAAAAAGTAACGGGTACTTGTACCGATTATTATTAAAAAAGTGTGCATATGCTTCGCGGGCCGCAAGTCGACACCCAACGGGCTGCATGCAGCCCGCGAGCCGCGGGTTGGCCACCCTTGGTATAGAGGGTATTTTTTCTATTACTTGCCTGATGGTAATGTCGTAGTGGATGTACCTACGCAAAAATACATCTATACATGTAAACAAGCTCAAATAGGTTTATATGGATTAAAATATTATAGGTTAGTGGAAAGCATCGCACATATAGGTATACATAGTTGGTTGAGTAGGGTGTTACCAGCGATAGTGGTGTAGGAGTGTAGGACGAACGTAAATAAAACCAAGCAAACCTGATGTTAATTTTGATAATGACAAAGTATCTCAACATTTATAAATTGATTTAATGAATTTTATTTTCAGAATTTATGCATAGGTAGGTACCTTTATAATCCTCGGGATACAGTATAGGACAACAAATTTCGAGTGTCAAAATTTGTGGTAAAATTCAATACCTAAGATGTACAATGAAATGTGATGTTCTCAAAAAATCTATTATTATTTCTACCATATTTTTAACATCAAGTTGGGTGACCACTGTATAATAAATGTTATAAAATACCTACAAGTCGTCTTCTAAGTGCCAAAAGACATTCTGTGGGATTGCATATCCCATAACTGCTGCATTTAATATGTTAAATGTATTATATCTACGTAATTTATTTATTTATACATATAAACGGCATATTATACATATTATATATATATATTAGGGTGTCCCTTATTTTTCAAAGTTTTAATTTTACAACGCATAGGCTTTTATTTTATTCATTTGGTCCTAAAACACTCAAAAACCAATTTTTATCTTAATCGGAACAGTGCAACCCGTGCCGACTTGCACGGAAACTTCTTCATACAAGTTTCATACAAAAACTCACAGGGGCGTTGAGTGCCCGTTGTTACTGTCACTCAGTCTCGGCTTTTCTGGTAATTATCGCGGATTTTTTATATTTCAAAGATGTCAATGGTACTAAGAAGCAATATAAAAAGTATTTTCTTGGTTGGTGAAGTAAATCAATAGATGATAGGGTCAAAATTACCGTCAAATCGTCAAGTTCTCGCAGTTCTAACTCTCCACATACGCGATATTAAACTGAATGTTAGTGAAAGCGAAAATTTAGTCATTCGCGTGTGCATTACATTCTGGAAAAAGGCTAGAATACCTAATAGAGATGTTACTAATCATGTTAAGAGGTCAGGCGATCTTTATCAGGTCTGGCAAGAGCTGCCAAAAATAGCAAGTAGATTCAGGATTTTCATAGGAACCATGTGGAGAACTTTCAACTTGAATTTGATAATTTATGCAATATCGTATAATTATGTACGCCGATGCTCTCAAAAGACTAAAAATCAAAGAAGATAATAAATTATTGTAAAAGCAAAGAGAACCAAGACGTACAGGATGCTTAGCGGGTATTGACAAAAAAATGGGAGAAATTGACAAAGAGCAAGGCTGAAAAAACTAGCTGAAGAGAAAAAGAGATTAAAGCGTATGGTTTCAGAGAACTTGTTGGCACCTGCTGCTTAACACATATTTGATACGCCTGAGAGAGTCTCTGGCATCCGCATAAATTGAAAATCAGATCTACTGGTGCAATGCATCAAGCACGATGGATGGAAAGAGCTATTTACCCTTCAAAAATATGTTTATTGCAGACTCAGTTTAAAATGGGCGCTAAGGACAAAGAAGTTTTACTAGATGTTTGTTTTTTATTGTGGTAGTTCATGTAAAGCCCTTGCTTGAATGCTGTTTGGTGGTGAAAGCGCCGAATCAAGACTTGTGTTTTTTTAAAAACATTAAATGGTAACGAAAGAATTGACAAGCTGATTTCCAAAGCGACTTAAAACAAGTTCAGCCAACATTTTGTGATATTTGTCAAAAGAAAAAGCCGTCCTTTTAATTTTTAAGATGTAATTGATGAGCAGACCAAGGGGATCACTGTAGAAAATTTACAAAAAAAGAAAAATTTGGTGATTTCGGTAAGAGATATGAAAAATCCAAGGAACAGATGTCTGGCTCTCTATATGTTAGGAAGTAGTGCTCAATTTAATACTTATATGTTATAACATGTTCTTTTTTGTATTCTACAAGTAGCCTTAATGTTTTTATAGGAAAAATTTTGAGTTATTTTGTATCCGTCAAGACCAAAATTTTTTATTCGTAACTTAAACTTGACAGCAGTTTCCTTCAAGAAGGTGTATCGTCGTATAATGAAAACGTGGTATTTGTGGAAGCTTAAAAAAAGATATCTAGCTTAAAAGCAGTGAATGACACAGCTGAAAGAGCTGTTAAACTAATCCAAGGCTTTCATGGTTTGATAACCGCAGATGAAGAATAGAAGCAGTTCTTATTACGTTGTGTGCATGAACATAGAAAAATGTATCCAGACTATAAAAAAGAGACTTTTTAGAGGATATATCCAAATTAATTAATATCAATTTTGTAACTTTTTTTGATAATTACAAGAAATGCTCCATATAAATTTGTGTTTTTGTCAATATTTAGCTAACATAGTGGTATGAAGTGATGATCTACAGCTAAATTTAAAAGACGCTTTAAGCTGCTATTTTCTGAAACTTTGAGGCTCTGTCGGCACGGGTTCCAATCAACTTAGAAAGCTTAAATTCTGTATTTGGGTAAGTAGTAGGTAAATAAACACAATTAGGGGGTATGCGTTTCAATAACTGAAAAAAAAATTTTTTCGACCAAATAAGGGACACCCTAATATATATACATATTACATAAAATCATACAGTACATAAAAAGGAAAAAAATCACATATTACTCATTCAAAGCATCAAGAAACTTCAAAAACAACATCACAATAAGTCATCTACTCAATTATCTCATATCTACTGCAATAAATAAAAAATATTTAAATAAATAAATATCTAGGTACGCAATGTTTTTATAAATATAGGTACTTACTACCTGTAATCATAAATTATAATAATATATTGATTGGTAGATGAATATTTGACCAAAATATTGGAAAGAAAAATGGAAAAGAATTATACATATAAGAAACTTCTAGATGATATGGTATTTTGTGATATTGTATGTAGGTAGGCGTTTTGCGTTCAAACAGTTTGAGAGCCTGTGATGGGGTGAAAGAAACTGCGTACTACCATAGTGTTTTGTTGTGCTTTTTAAGTCGTCATGGAAATCTATACCTTAATAATATTATATTATATAGGTACACAAAAGGTATGTATCACTTGGTTATACATGGACAGGTACATCTATATACCCACTTATCTAATACAAAACCTATAAGTACCTACCTATTTACAGGGTGTCCGATTAGTCATGGATCAAATCAGCCAAAACTGGGTAAAGGAGGACCTCAATAGCGTCAAAACATACCCCTCCCTCCCTTATACAAAAAACATCCATCCCCATGTGTTTGGTTTTTATTGCAAGTTATTCATATCTTTTCATTGTTCAACATAATAATGTGCATTCAAAGTATATGAAATAAAAACATATCCTGTTTCATCTATTTTTTTAATAATCAAAACTTCTGACTAAAGTTTAGAAATTTTATTCAATTAGGTAGGTATTTAAAATATTTATTTGGCTACGTTTTAAAACAATTACTTGCTTTTGATTTCAAATGAACAATTTCTTTTTTTGACTTATAGCAATTTGAATATAAAAAGAAAAAAACTAAAAAATAAGAAACAAAACGCAGTATGAGTGAAGCCTATAAGCGATTGTTTCAATGCACTATAAGGGCCTGTATCACCCTTATTTGGCTGATCCATGACTGAAAAATCATCTTGTTTGCACAAAAGTGGCTTAACGCCTATATTTGAAGAAGTTCTAAGAATTTGGTTATATTGGTGACAAGTCATAACATGATAGAATATTATATAAAAACCTGTCTTGATTAGTCACCTACGTCAACAAGACTTCTAATGGCCAAGGCATAAGACAACCCTCTTTCACGGTTCACTTTTCCGATGACAAAGATAACAGAATGTTATCTTACTGATTGATGAAAGTTTTATTACTGATTGATGAATGTTTTATTACTGATTTGATTAATGTTCTATTACGGATTTGTTTAAAGTTTTATTACTGACTCGATCAATGTTTTATTACTGACTTGTTTAAAGTTTTATTACTGATTTGATAAATGTTTCATTACTGATTTGTTTAAAGTTTCATTACTGATTTGATTGATGTTTTATTATTGATTTGTCTAAAGTTTTATTACTGATTTGATTAATGTTTCACTACTGATTTGTTCAAAGTTTTATTACTGATTTGATTAATACTTTATTACTGATTTGTTTAAAGTTTTATTACTGATTTGATTAATGTTTCATTCCTGATATGTTTATAGTTTTATCACTTTTATGATTAATGACTTGTGTAACGTTTTATTACTGAATTGTATTTGTTTGGAAATTTGTATCTTTGTTCATAATATTATGCAAGTGTAAGGGCTTACGCCGTAAATGAAATAAATAAATAAATAAAGAATGTGATAAGTATGTCCTGGAAATAGGTACCTAACTGTAATGGTGGAATATTGCCAGAAACGGAAAAAGCTTATTTCCAAATTGTGTATCTGAGAGAGAACAAAAAATAAGTACATTCAGGTTGGGTGGCAAGCCTCATCGCTGAATTTGAGATGTAAAATTTTTCGTACACCTGCCTTTTACAGGAAACTCCATAACTTACAAAAGAGAGCGAGAGACAAAGTCTTTGCTGGGTGCTTAACTTTTTTGGCGCAGGGAGGATAATTTGTATGTTTATTAAAAGCAGTTGGTCCACTGGGCAAGCTGTGATGGGATGAAGAGCTATAAATTTTAGATTTTTTTAGCGATTAACGGCAATCGAGACTTCTATTTTTAAAATATTGTATTACAGCCATCTATTGAATAACTGTGTAACCATTATAAATTATTACCGTTCAACCAGAGCGAGTAGCAGAGTAACAAACCGAATAAATACTTATTGAGATATTTACATAGATGGCACTGCAATAAGCTTTTTATATATTTCTAAAAAAATCTGTTGAGAACTGTTTATCTTGAGATAAATATAGATTTATTTCGTACAAAAATACTTCTTTTACTCAATATAGTGCCAATTGGGTAAATAATTACAATATTGGATTCCTTATAACATTGGTGAGTTATA
The DNA here is from genome assembly GCA_947579605.1 of Athripsodes cinereus. Lineage (NCBI taxonomy): Eukaryota > Metazoa > Arthropoda > Insecta > Trichoptera > Leptoceridae > Athripsodes > Athripsodes cinereus. The sequence continues at coordinate 4,835,884 of OX388313.1, forward strand.
TTTTGGCGCACGCCTCAACAGGCGATGGTGGTGTAATGGTCAGCATAGTTGCCTTCCAAGCAGTTGATCCGGGTTCGATTCCCGGCCATCGCACTTCTTTTTTTAAATTTTATTTCGTAACAAATAAAAAAAATATTTCGATCTCAATGTGTGTTTTATACTTTTCTAAAATAAATAAATGTAGATAAATAAAATAAACTCAGAGATTCCCGGCAAAGAATAGGTTTCCCACATTTTTCTGTAAATTTTCGAGTGTCCTGTAAAAGGCAGGTGTTTGTAAAACCTCACATGTAAGACAATTTACATCTACAATTCAGCGCTGAGACATCCCGAATGTTTTATTTTAACTGTCACGGAAAGGACAATTTGCACATTTATTGCTTACAGTTAATCCGCAGGCTACCCCCCATATGGAATATGCCGTGATGGCGTAATAGTAATAAAATAAATTTCAATAATTTTTTGGTAGGTAGATATTAACTTATGGAAATATATACTTACATTTTTTTGTATTTTTTCCAAACCGCTATAAATCGCGCATTACGGTAGACTTAAAATGATAAGGGTAGCTCTACATATAATAAAAGTCCACATTAAAATATCGGGTCCTACACAAAAAATACTTTGAAAATAATATTGAAAATGTATTTTATTACACATAAAACATTATTTTATGAAACAGTGGAAATCCGTGATTTCAATTTGTGATTATCAGGAAAGACAATATTACCATCACTGTCTCTAATAATCGCATCATCAGGGTTCTCTCTATTCAGATCATCAATTCCGGTACAAGAAGTACCAGCGGCCATGCGTCCCTCTTCTTCTTTATTGTGTAGAATCAACCACCAAATCTCCATAATTCCAAATAGCTGGAAGAAACATTATGAAATAAGAATTTAAAATGAAAATTGTCTAGTTGTGAATCATTCAGATTGAAAATATACTAAGAAATCAAAAGTCTTCAATTTCTATTTTAAATCTATAATATTGCTTGATATATTGCTTATTATAAGATATATTGCTTGATTTGATTCTTTCAAAAAGACATTCTTAGAATCCAAAAATTATATTAGCCACTATGATGATTGTCTGTGTTTAAAAAATCTTTTACTGGGTTTGAATACAACGCGCAGGTGACAAAACAAATCAGATAAACCAAATAAATAAATCAGGGTTCGTTGGAAGACATCGCATTTCTGCGATAAATTCGCTCTCTGTATATGGCATTGTATAACAGATATTTTTATGATATTTTGTATTGATTTGAAATAGTGTAACCAATGCACAGTGAGAGAACCATATTTATAAAGGGTTGTTCAACAAAAACTTTGTTTTTTAATTGTGGCAACACCAGCAACATGATAGTTTTGACATTTAATTTTTTGACGTATTCGTAGTGGATGCATTGGCAATTGTTGCAATGAATTCAATTTCGCTTGAAAATCGCATTAAAATAATTAAAATCCATTATGAAAATGGTGGTTCTGCTAAAGTGACATTTCGTCAAATTCGTTATATTTTCGGACAACATAATCGTCCTTCTGAGACCGCTTTTAAGAATTTGGTCGCTATTAAGAATTTGGTCGCTAAATTTGAGTCGACAGGCTCGATACAAAATGTGTTAACACCAACGCGTGTACGACCGGGTCGTTCAACTGAAAACATCGCAGCCGTGAGCCACAGTGTTGAAGCAGATCCAAATTTGTCAATTCCTCGACGTTCTCGACAATTGGGGTTATCCAAAACCACCACATGGCGAATTTTGCGTAAGGATTTGGCTTTGAAGCCTTACAAGGTTCAACTGGTGCAGGAATTGAAGCCGAACGACCATTCAAATCGCCGTAGATTCGCTCAATTCATTCAGGAACAACCCGCTGATTTTTCTGAAAAAATCATTTTTTCAGACGAAGCCCATTTTCACTTGTCAGGGTACGTCAACAAGCAAAATTGCCGCATTTGGGCTTCTGAAAATCCTAGAGCAATTATTGAGAAGCCGTTGCATGCTCAGCGTGTCACTGTATGGTGCGCTATGTGGTCTGGAGGCGTGATTGGGCCGTTTTTTTTCGAAGATGAGACTGGAAATGCGGTAACGGTCAATGGATCACGCTATCGCAAGATGTTGACAACTCAATTTTGGCCTATTATTGATGACGTGGATATCACTTACATGTGGTTTCAACAGGACGGTGCCACATGTCACACAGCCAATGAAACGATCAATTTATTGCAAACCAAATTTCCCGATCGCATGATTTCACGAAACTCAGCTGTTAAGTGGCCAGCCAGATCGTGTGATTTAACGCCACTGGATTATTTTTTGTGGGGCTATGTTAAGGACAGAGTCTATACGGAGCCAATCGAATCGATTGCAGCCTTAAAACTCAAAATCCGTGATGTGATTAGCGAAATAGTCCCGCCATTTTGCCAAAAAGTGATTAAAAACTTTGATGAAAGAATCGACATCTGTCAGCGTGCTCGTGGTGGACATTTGTCAGATATCATTTTTCATGCATAATTGCCAAACTTTTCTCTTTGTAATTCAATAAAAATTTTAATCATCTTCATCAAATTTTTTTGTTTTATTTTGTTTTAAAAAACAAAGTCCTTGTTGAAAAACCCAGTTTTATAATGCTAAAGACGCATCTACATAGATTTTCTAGAGGGAAAGAGAAGAGTTCGATTGGTTTTGTCATCTACGCGTTTTGACCAAACTTAATAAAACTTTATTTTTAAATAAAAGATATACCTATTTGGGTTTTTGTTATATAGCCAAATTCAACCTTATACACCTTTTACAGTAAGCTAAAAGCTTGTGTCGTGAAAAGGGGCAATTTTTCCGGCACTTGGGATCGAACCGTGCACCTCTTGGACATGAGGCCGAGACTCTACCTCCAGGCTATCAACGAACTTATAGCGACGTAATATTCTTAACTTTTGAAAAAAAGTACGTTTCTATTCTGTGATACCAAGAACTGTCTTAAAGAGCGAAAGAGGAAGAAGGAAATCAAACACCTGATTAATTATAGCTACTGCGGTAGCGATGACTATCAACATTCCTCGAGTGCGAAACTCTTCAACTTTAACATCTATACACCCTCCATGGTAGTAAGATCGCCTCGCCATACACTTGCAATATGCCGTTTCAGTTTTATTAGGATCCATACCAAAATAAAAGGCCGGGCAGCATGAGAATGGTATTTTCAAACCAAATTCTTCAGGACCGTGTTTTCCACAACAACCATACTGAAAAACAAATTGAAATGGTAGGTACTCGGTGTATTGATTATCAAACTTTCATTTCCTTTGTGCTTATGGCTATCTACCTCTACTAATTAATGGAGGCTCACTAATACTGAATGCCAACAAAAAATATATTTTTTATTACAACATGTGGGAGCAAAAGAGTAGATTAGTAGTTTCAAAAACAGTTTTAAAGTGCGAAAAAAGTAAGTATATTTTGGACAATAAAAATAGGAAAAATCCTACCTTCGAATAAAATGAATCCATAATTAAGCTATTGTTGCCGAAAAGGACGAAAAATTTGTCATAGAGATACTTTGCTTCATTTTCTATAGGAGGACGGTATATGGACCAGCAGATTACAGTCACTATGTCAACTCCAGTTGTTATGGCCAAGAAAATTGAAAACTGGAAAATATATAAAGATTTGCATCTATTATCAATTCCGCCTTTTGACTGCTTATTGCTGATGTATTGTTTTATATGTAGGTATATGAGACACTTAAACGCCGTTTAATGTGTTAAATAAATAAATATGTAGAGCGCCGTTTACTCATAACCATAATTATGTGGCGTCTATTATTCAAAGTTCCGGACAAAATGGATATTTTTTTTATCACAAAACTGCATCAATTGTGTGGTCACTAAATATTTATTGTTATCAACAGTTAATACTATAAGTAATCCAAGGGATGGTTTTTAACGAGTCTTGGGATACTACCCCACTCGGGATATGGCGTGAAGGAACAGCCCACCTAGACAAATTGCATTTGGCGATAGACTACAAGCTAACTTTTCGCAGTAACCGCAACAATAACGCATAATTACACGGTGCATTGAAGGTAGATTGTCGAAAATTTCGTCAGTAGTCGATTGCCAAATGCGGTTTGTCTAGGGGGTCAGTATAGTATAATAACTCTTTACCTGAAATATGTGAGGAATATTTTTTTATATATAATGGGTTAATCTTAATACATTTTTGAATTTGAAGGTGTTTTTCTATGAAATTGTTTATAATCAATGAAGAATTAACAATAAATAAACAAATAAATTAGTCCGCACTCAAGTCGATTTCGTTGACTTGTCTATCAGGATACAACGAAAAATTGGACGAAATACCAATATTTTTAACTTACGCATACAAGTATTTCTTCACTCAGTTTCCACATTCCAAAGCAACCCCATGGCGCAGATATGCAGGCGGAAATACCAATTACAATGAAGGCAATATTGAACATACTATCATCCACTTCAATATCTTTCAATTCTGTCATATCACTCGCAGCAACGCCGAGTATGCACAATCCTAAAATCTTAACAATTATTATCTTTAGTATAGACATGCCATCATAATCATGTGTTATAGAAAACGCAGTTTTATAGAAATCAACACAAAAGATATTTTTGAATGGACACCTAAGTGACAAAATCAATTTTCAGTACCAAACCAGCAGTTTGCTTAATAAATGCAGAACTATCCTTAGTATCTTAGGGTGATTTTTCACAGGAACAAGTTAAAAGTTTTCTTTTTGTAATTAAAATAAAAATATTAAGAATATCTATGGCAAATTTCATACGATTTATATACGAATCTCATTCATTAAAACATTATCTCGCATGTGTTATTATCATTTCTTATTTCTTCATACTTAACTCATCTTGACCAAAATTTGAGCTTCTTGTTATCGTAACTAGTTCTGCATTATCGTATCGAATTGTCCTATATGTTTTAAAGTAAAGATATAAGACATCAACCACGACTAGGTTTCGTTTTCACTGAATTCCTAATTCAGTTTTGAGACTATGATGAAGGAACGAATGTGAAAAGAAAGTGATGAAATACTTTACCACGTACAGCATAATGCAGGCGTACAGTAAGACAGTTACTAAAAACGAGTCACATTTCATTCTTGAAGTAAAATGTTTCTGAAAAGAGAAATATTGGATATTTAAAGAAACATTTGAAAGGCAGGAACCAAAAGGTGAATGGAAAAAAATATCCGTTCCATTTTATAATATTCTCTGGTTGCTCTCTGATCTTCGACACTATAAATCATTTTACACATTGTTATATTGTCATTGTTATCTCTATGTATGTTTTTATATTTATGTAAACATATAAATGGCTTATTGCCGTAAATATTTGAATAAATAAATAAATATTAAATGATACTACCTGTTAAAAAGTCACGTATTTATAATGTGTTTCATTTTATCAATTGATTCACTTTATAAATGTAAAGGTAATTAATAAATAAAATAAAATTTACACCAAACACTTGTGAACTCGTGTCGAAAATTCATTTGTCACATTTGACATACTTATGTCTTTATAATAATAATAAACAATGGAAGCACTTGTATCTCCACATTAGTGTACGGCTATCTTGTGTTCGTTCATAATATAAATGTATGCAGGTATACTTGTAAATTTTTCAAAAGATACCAAAGTACCTAACTACCAGTGGCGTGCCTTCCACACATGCAAAAAAGCAACACATGCCTTAACAGTGCCATGCACGACTACAAAATTTCTTGAACCTGTTTCTGTACAAAAATGATGAGATCATGAAACATCTCAATTCAGATACCGAATTGAAAAAAAATCAACGTCAGGGGTAGGGGGACATTGAAATAATGTCTACTGTTTTCTAAGGTAAGGGTTTACTAAATCTATATTTCACAAGGTAGGAATAACCTGTAGAGTCCCCGGAACAGGTCTTCTACTCTATGTTGTTAGTTTCCGAGTATCCTGTAAGAGGCAGGTAATCGTAAAATATGACGTTTTAGACATTTACCATCTTCAGTTCAGTTTTACTGGTTACCTCACTTGTGAAAATGCCGTAATTGTATGAATGAGTGAGGTTTTTCTATATTTTTTTCATTCAGAATGACCAATATACAAAGTCTAGTTCCGCCACTGCTAACTACATAAGTAACACAGAAATCAATGTCCTCTATGGGATGTAAAATGTATCCATTGATCGCGATGTTCTTAGAAAAATGTAATTACCTATACTATTCAAGCATTTCTCACAAGTGGAGTAACCAACCGACCAACCGCATGTAATAAACATGCAAACTCTCCTCTATGTGTCAACAAAAAATATAAGACATTCAGGGTATGTAGCATGCCTCATCGCTGAATTGGATATGTCAATAGTCTTTTTACTTCTGTTCTTATCTCTATATTATGATAGAATACGATAAATTGAAAATCATAAGGGAAATCAAAAGACAATGGAAAAATATTGAAACATTTTATTGACGAGAAAAAAAGCTTGATTTGAACTCTTTAAGAAACCAAAAAATCATGGGGCCATGTATGACATACTTATTATTGCAAAAGCGAATAATCGATTAGATCAGTGTTTCCCAAGGTGGGGCGTACGCCCCACCGGTGGGGCATCACGCATCAGAGGTGGGGCGCCGCGCTTTCACATAATATTGAAAATTTACCAACTGTTTAATTAAAAAAGAGGCCGCTGGAGCATATGACTTTTAAAAAGACTTCGGTGGGGCATGGCATAAAGAAGGTCGGGAAACACTGGATTAGATGCATATGTCAATAAGATGTACAACTAATGAAGTTTAACATTTAAATTAATATTGAATTAGTGAATTCAATACAAATTAAACAGATATGTTTTTCACCCGATGTATCGATAGCAGTCTACTTCTTAATCTGAAACTCATCTTAATGGTGTTATTGAAAATAAGTTTGATCGATTCAAGGTAATAATTTTTAATATTATTTATTAATTTTGCGGTAACTTTGTGGTAGTTTCTTAATATCATTATTAATGTTTGAAGTCAAATTAAGGGTTGCACCCTCCCTCACCGTTGTTTGTGTTTGATATATTTGAGTAAACTGCTTAGACATTTTCAGGTTTCAAGATCGTAGAGGATTTAATTGTTTCGTTATGCACAAAGATAATCATAAACTTGGTTTGACTGTGTGTACTATTTGGAGTCGTCTCTAGGTTTTTTATTCACTTTCTTCTCAGCATCCTTTTCAACATTTTCTGATTCTATCTGAATCTCGTCTTCACTCTGCTCTTCATTGGCTTTCCTTTTTGTCTCTTCAGCGTTATTTCTGAGTCTGTCTTTCATATTTCGTATTTCGTATTCTTTGAGTTTCTTCTGCCAACTGCGAAACTGTTCATATTTAGGATTTCTAGATATATCATCGAAAATACTATCGAACAATTCACTCCTATACATTGTCATGTCAGAAGAAGTATTTTTAACCTCAAACGAGTCAGTTTTATCTTCTTTTTTAACGTTGCGTTTACGTGGACGTGGTTGTGATTCTTGTTCAGATTTCTCCTCTCTTACCCACCACCAAACCATGAATATAACAAGGGACTGAAAGAAGAAAATATTTTGAGAAAGAAAATGATATACAAATTCAATTAAGTAACCATGTAAAAACGATACAACAAGAATCCAAAAATAGATATTTTATTCATGAATGAGCTTGCAAGTTGTCTTATCTGTACCAATAAAAGTAGACATTTAAGATCGGTATGCCTCATCGCTGAATTGAATATTATATTTACTGGTGTATTACTAATAGGTATCAATTTATTAATAAAACGTGGTAATGTCAATGTTGATTTTATTAATTTTGCGAGCCTGCTTTCAAGAGCTTCCGCTCTCATCGTCAGGCAAAAGTAACGATTTAACCTTCGCCTCTTTCTTTACTTTATGACGATGAGAGTGGAAGCTGTTGAAAAGCCGGCTCGCATAATTAATAAAGTCAACAGTGGAATAATTATATATTTTGTTTTATTAATAAATTATTAATATGAACTTCTTCCAAGAACCGTCGATCGATAAATTAAACTTTATAACAAATACCTCTCTTTAAAATGACACTAAAAACCAAACGAAAAGAATGGAAGTCCTATTTTTTAAAGCAATTTCTTCATAGTAAATAGTAAACAGTAAATAGTAAATAGTAAATAGTAAATAGTAAATAGTAAATAGTAAATAGTAAATAGTAAATAGTAAATAGTAAATAGTAAATAGTAAATAGTAAATAGTAAATAGTAAATAGTAAATAGTAAATAGTAAATAGTAAATAGTAATTAGTAAATAGTAAATAGTAAATAGTAAATAGTAAATAGTAAATAGTAAATAGTAAATAGTAAATAGTAAATAGTAAATAGTAAATAGTAAATAGTAAATAGTAAATAGTAAATAGTAAATAGTAAATAGTAAATAGTAAATAGTAAATAGTAAATAGTAAATAGTAAATAGTAAATAGTAAATAGTAAATAGTAAATAGTAAATAGTAAATAGTAAATAGTAAATAGTAAATAGTAAATAGTAAATAGTAAATAGTAAATAGTAAATAGTAAATAGTAAATAGTAAATAGTAAATAGTAAATAGTAAATAGTAAATAGTAAATAGTAAATAGTAAATAGTAAATAGTAAATAGTAAATAGTAAATAGTAAATAGTAAATAGTAAATAGTAAATAGTAAATAGTAAATAGTAAATAGTAAATAGTAAATAGTAAATAGTAAATAGTAAATAGTAAATAGTAAATAGTAAATAGTAAATAGTAAATAGTAAATAGTAAATAGTAAATAGTAAATAGTAAATAGTAAATAGTAAATAGTAAATAGTAAATAGTAAATAGTAAATAGTAAATAGTAAATAGTAAATAGTAAATAGTAAATAGTAAATAGTAAATAGTAAATAGTAAATAGTAAATAGTAAATAGTAAATAGTAAATAGTAAATAGTAAATAGTAAATAGTAAATAGTAAATAGTAAATAGTAAATAGTAAATAGTAAATAGTAAATAGTAAATAGTAAATAGTAAATAGTAAATAGTAAATAGTAAATAGTAAATAGTAAATAGTAAATAGTAAATAGTAAATAGTAAATAGTAAATAGTAAACGGTATTATATAAATGATCATCAAATAATATTTTTGATCCTAGTCACCGACCATCAGAAAAATAAAACGATAATCAAAAAAGTAAAATTAACACCAAAACAATACCACCAAATATTTCATATTCCGATCATGAAAATATAAAATAAATATCATCAAATAAATGAAACTAAAATTATTACCTACAAATATTAAATTCCGATCGTCAAAATATTTCGGTATGACCACCAAAAAATACATTTGACCATAAAATAGATTGATTGCCAAAATAGTAGATTGATCGCCAAATTTGTTATTATAATAACAAAAATCGTTCATAGTAAATTCATTAGAAAGTCTCTTTCTTCACTATCGTGATTTTTTTAAGAATGCTTAAAATGACATGACCCTTTTTATTATTTCACTATTCACGACTACAATAATAATATTTGAATACTCAAACCCGTTGCAGATGCACTATTATCGGAACTATGATACTTGAGCGGCCCCACCCGTATTCGAGTATTTTTTCCATAGAAAAAGTAATATAGGTAGGTATACGAAACTTTAGGAAATTTATATTCGAACTAGATTTTATTTTCGCCGGCAAAAATAAAATAAAACCGGCGAAAATAAAATCTAGTTCGAACATAAATTGGCTTCACCCGTTGTCGAGTATTTTTTTTCTACAGAAAAGTAATTTGTACAAAACTGTAAGAAATTTATATTGGTATGAGATTTTATTTTTGCCGGCAAATGTTTTATTGTTTTGTATTCAATTTAGAAATATTTGAGGATCACGATTTGATGATCAATCTACTATTTTGGCGATCATATTGAATTATTTGGTGACAATATTTTATTTTTTAGGGTTCAATTTAGAATTATTTGAGGATCACGATTTGATGATCAATCTACTATTTTGGCGATCATATTGAATTATTTGGTGACGATTTTGGTATATTTTTGATGATCACATAAATAAGAGCCAATAGTAAATAGTAAATAGTAAATAGTAAATAGTAAATAGTAAATAGTAAATAGTAAATAGTAAATAGTAAATAGTAAATAGTAAATAGTAAATAGTAAATAGTAAATAGTAAATAGTAAATAGTAAATAGTAAATAGTAAATAGTAAATAGTAAATAGTAAATAGTAAATAGTAAATAGTAAATAGTAAATAGTAAATAGTAAATAGTAAATAGTAAATAGTAAAAAGTAAATAGTAAATTGTAAATAGAGAATACTGAATAGTGAATAGTGAATAGTGGATAGTGAATAGTGGATAGTGAATAGTGAATAGTAAATAGCAAATAGTAAACAGTAATATAAGGATTAGAAAAGACAACGTCACCTTATTGGGTAGTGCCTCGGAAATTATATGGTAATTTCATGTTGAATTTACATTTTTTTGAGTATTTTTACCGTGTTCACAAATACTTATTGAAAAATAATATTAGAATAAATAATTACTAGTGTGAACCTTACCCGAACCATTATAGCAAGAATGGATATTGTCAATACTGTCAATCCCCGTGCCTGAAATTCTTTGACTTTCAATTTTACACATCCAACATTATAATATTTCAGCTCACTCAGACATCTTTCATGTTTTTCATTTGACTCATCGTCTTGCGTCTTTAAAGAGAACGATGGACAGCAGGAGTAAGGAATCTTGCTTCCATATTCTTTGGGTCCATATTTTCCACAACAAACGAACTAAAATTAAAATACAAGTGAAAATTCTTAAACGACAAATACAAAAATTATAAATATAATTTTTAAAAAAATAATAAATCTTTTTTGGCCATATAAACAAAATGGTAATATGCCAAAAGACGGGCTTATTGCGATCTCTTCCAGTCGACCCTAGAAATCAAAACGTATCAGTGAAATACAATTAAAAAATAATTCGGTTTTCATAATGAACTTAAATGTAACATATTTTTTTTTATATTATTTACCCCGATAAACCGATAAATGATCAAAATCGATTTTCTTAACCAAATTTGAAAATTTTAATCATTCCATGAATAAATTAATTATGTTTATCAAAATAAATAAATAATGCAATTGAAATCAAGCAAGTTAATATTGAAATCTTCGATACTTTTCGAATGAAGGTTTAACAATTTAGTAATATGACAATCATCCAAATGTCTCATATTTTATTGGCATGAAGAAGACAGCTTGCTGACAAGTTAGCCTGCTTCCTACTCCACTTATGGATGACACTTTGATTGATATATAAATCATTATGAGAAAGTATAAAGAAAATAATACCTTATTTTGAAATGCATTCAAAATTTTAGGTTGATCCGCAAAGTAATCAAAGAAGTGTTCGTACTCCATTCTAATCTTTTCTATGATGGGAGACCGAAACAGAGACCATGAGATGACCGTAAGTATTTCCAATATATTGATAAGGATAAGACATGCTGAAAACTAATACAAATAATATGAATATTATGCATAAATAATTATTATAATACTTTGAACATTGTCGGTGAATCCATGAAACCATCCATGTGTCAAATTTATTCAATATTTATTTATTTATCAAATAAACATCTTATGCCTTTTACAAAAAATACACATTTACAAACTATTATTATAATCATTAACTTAACAATAAAATAATGTTTTACATATTGGCATCATAAAAAAAATATATAATTAGCAATACTTAATAGTAACATTGCATACATATACTTAAAAAATAATTTATAGAAAAGAGTTAATATAAATATACCTACTATACTACATACACGACCACGAACACGATTAAAACCTTAAAAGAAAAATTACTTATTGATACCAAATTATTCGTCTTGACAAGCCACATCTATAGAAGAAACATCCTTTACATTTAAAAGATATTAATGGAAGAAATCATTAAGAGAAATTAAATATCTTACGGCTGCTTTTTCTTGGATAATTCGTAAAAACTCACACGAATTTAAAAAAAAAACTGTGAATTCTATCAAATCGTGTCCTTTTATGGTTAAAATTAAATTGATTTTCGAGGGCCTTATTATTATATTATTATTATATTATTAGAAATTGGGGACCTTTGTCCATGGACACCGAAGAGTACCATTCGTACGTATTAAAAATTGGGGACCTTTGTCCATGGACACCGAAGAGTACCATTCGTACGTATTGAAGGGCCTTATATCGTGACAGCAAGATTGGTGAAATTGGGGACCTTTGTCCATGGACACCGAAGAGTACCATTCGTACGTATTAGGATGCCTTTCTCATTTCTTTCCATTGGATTTTGCACAATGTTACATCATCTAAACACAGTTCTCTTATCGAGATGTCTGAAAGCTGCAATTTATTAAAAATAAGTAATACTGGCTCTTACGTAGGACACCATTTGTGTACTTTGTTTTGCTTGTGCGTACCATCCATATGGGGCAGTGATGTAAACCAAGATAGCTATAGCGATGAATACAATATTTGTGTCGTAGCCCAACTCATGTTTACTAACTTCTGATAAGTCTTTGGATACGACACCGAGTAAAAGAATTCCCAAAACCTAAAAAGAACAATTAATATTTATTTATTTCTTTAGCGCCTCATCACTGTATACATTTAAAACAAAAATACTAAAACGGATTGCAGTAGCGAAATTGTCACTGTGTAGCTATAATATTTCTTCCATTTAACAGCGATCTTAGTCGATTGTAATTTTGTCGAGGTAAATGAAATTGCATTAGAAGATTAGAAAAGAAACTACCACTCTCATCGCAGCATCAGAGTTACGTGGGGGCGAATCAATACTTTTTGCTTTTGTAATCAGCTGTCCTTTTAAGTTATTAAAATCTACATATTATGTTCATAAACTGGTAATTATTGATCGGTACGATGAATATGATAATTATATAAAACCTTACGTCCAAATTAATTTTATTTGTCCCGTATTTTGGGCTGTAAATCCAGTGGATTGATCTGCGAGGAAGCTGGACTTTTTGTTCATTCTTCTTTCCTGCCATACGCAAGTGTTTTAATTACTACATTGTTCATATAATATAAAGATAGCTGTTTCTTGAATAGCCTTCAATTCAAGTCTCCGAGCGATGATATTGAATAGACCTGGATGACTGATTTTTGGATACCAATCTATTTTATCTCCTGTTTTTAAATATGAAAAATTGAAATGTAATAACTTACAACATTCACAATTATGCAGGTATATATTAGTACAGAAACTCGATATGTGGTGCACTTCATTTTTGTTTTTTAATTTTCACTAAGAAAATTTTTCAAATGTTATAAATTATACCAGTTTCTCGCAGATTTAAAACGATTCTCAATTGATCTTAAAAAAATTACTGATGTCAATTAAATTTAATTTCACTTCATTCTTTCGTAATGAAAAATGTTGGTAATGAGTTTTAAAATTGAAAATATTGAAAACATTACATAATTATTACATTTGACAGCTGACAAATATTGAGAGGTGTCAAATTTAGGTCATAAACATAATTATATGTCCCATAAAGAATTTGAAAATAGAAGTCAGTGAAAAGATTACAGACTTATGAATAGGTACCTTTATCTATCAATACCATCACGACATCGCCCTCATATAGGGTAGCAAGTAGACTAACCTGTATGTCGAAATGGGTGGCATACCTCAAGGAGGTAATGTTGAAACGAATGAAATCTTTAACCGTTAGTTTTGTTATTAACTATTTTGAGTATTAAATGATTTCCTATCTTCTTCTTCTATCTAGCACTGTTTCAACGCATTGCCGCTGAAGGCTGTTGGGGTCAGCTCTTCTCATTCTTAGGTTATATGTCCTTCTTTTATTTATTTTTTATTTGAAAATGCCATTGTATGAATAGTTACGATGAAAACGATTTGATATAAAAAAATATGACCACCTGGTTCAAATATATCTACAAAATATAAACAAATCATAAAATAAAGAAAAAAACAAGACAAATGGGTAAGTAATGTATTTTATTAAAATGTGTAGTTTTTTTTTTTTGAAATTTTAAAACACCAACAACGTGCTGCAGAAGATTTTTCGGTTAATTTTTAAAATAAAAATTCCTTACAAACTAAAAGTAATTTGGCAGGTATTTTGTTAGCATAATTTTGTAGATTATGCAAACTTCTTTTGTGAAGAACCAATAACGATGTCTCGATACTATTTTTCCTTTTCTTTTTCAAATCTCACAAGTTCACGTATACGTTTCTTGACTCCTAGTTCGTTGTGACATACGAAACTTTTGCAGGTTCATAAGGAATATCACACATATCTGAAAAGATAAATTTACTTTTAAATAAATATATTTATAATACCTAGAATACAAACATGAAATACAGTCATGATCACACAAAAACTTAACAGTCTTATGCCCGGAAAAAATCACCTATCAAGATATACAGGATATCAAAGGATTAGGATCAAAACGCGGTTTCAAAATACCAGCATTGTGCCTGAAATATCTGTGTTCAGAATTTATTAAATTATTGACATCTTTATTATCATTAAATAATACATAATTATTATTATATTTTTTTTCAATTATATTTTGATGTACATTGATTACAATCAAATTTATACAAAATACATTTGAATCAAATCAATCATACAATCAATATACAGAGAGCGAGTTTATCTCAGAAGCGCGATTTCATCCCACTAACACAAATTTTTAATTGGATTATATTTCAAAATACCAACCAAAGAAGAAAGATGTACAATCAAATATTTGTCAATCATCAGAAAATAAAAAAAATATATATACAAGTTTTAAAAGTTCTCTTCTATTCTCTGTTCAAGCCAAAACAGGAATCTGCGAAAAATTCTGACATATTTCAATACCCGTTTCCAAACCTACAGTTACAAACAATTCATTATTGAAGTAGTCGAGTCCAAATCCTTCTGCAGACATACTCCACCTTTACGATAAAATAGTTTTTATGTTTACAATAAAAGAATATTACTAAATATTAAGATAATTTTAAGGTATGAGGATGGCATGGAAAGATTGGTCATCACTGATGCGTGGAAGGGGCAAGAGTAAAACGACGATAGCCTACGAGATTGACAGACCAAATTATGTACGTGGGTCTCTTACTGTTTTAACAGTGATGAAAGCAATAAGGACTGCGGAATATCGGGAAGGCTGGAGAATTATGAACATAACTATTATTATACATTCTCAAGACCATTACCCAGCCAGGACCATCATCCCTCTTGGATTACAGACATTACAGATCTTTGCAAATAAATTAATTATTACTTACTTCCAAAAAAATGCATATCATGTTGAGTGCAACAATAGCGATTCCAACATCCCTCAACTTTTTCTCATAAACTTTTAAACATCCCCGTTTGTAATAATATTTCCTTTTGTTGCAATCTATTAAGCTTTTCTCTTTTATTGTAATGTTTTTATAAACACAACAATTTGGACAGCATGTCTGCGGGACTTTACCTTCGCCGTAATCACTCGAACCATATATTCCGCAGCAGTTGTACTAGAAAAGAAAATCTATTATTCTATTTATTCATTCTTTACTGTACATATATTGATTAAAATCAATTTTACAATCAAATTAAATACAATCAATATATTACAATGGGCGAGTTGATCGCAAATGCGCGATCTCCTTCAAATAACCCGGCATAATTTTGTTTATGTCTTACGACAATATTATTATTTTAAAAGTATTGTTTACGTATCAAAGCACCTCAAGGATACATAAATACAACATTAATGTGATATCATTTATTCTATATGATATAATAGTATATTTCATCCACAGCAATAATTGAGAAAATTGGAAACGTAGAATTAACTACCTATCTCAATAAAATAATTATATCATAGTAGGGGAAAGTGGAGCAAGATGGGGTACTGTGATAAAAGTGGAACCGTGCCGAGTAGCCTTGAACGCTGGATGACATTAGATGCTCTCTTCGGACCCCCCACTAGTAACAAAGTTACATCAGCAGTGGCTGCTTGCTCCATGATGCTGTGGTACTAAACGTGTTTTTCGCATATTTCACGTTATTTTACTTAATTTTGTTGATAGTGTCATTGAAGGAAGAATATCGTGATTGAGATTGTTTGACATTTGATAAACAAGATTCAAATATTGAATTTAAAGGGAAGATATTCGATTATTAACTGGATAAAAATATGGTTAAATACTTAATTAATTAATCAATTGATTAATATTCTTAACTACCCCGTCTTGCCCCACGGGTTTTTTTTTAATTGATCATATTTATTATTTTTTAATGTTTATTTTTACATTTATGTGATTTATTTGCAAGATTAAATACCAAAGTTTGTGTCAATAAGAATTTTTAAGAATTCATGGAAAGAAATGTGCTTTTTTGACATTTTATCTTCAAGGTCCCGTCTTGCCCAACCTTTCTCTACGTATTTAATTATAACAATGGTTCTCTACGTCGGCGTCGCCTATAGCAACACCTAGTAGACATTTAAAGCTTTTAGGGGGGCGAGAAAAGCTCCAAGATAACAGGGGATGATAAAGCAGTTTAGGAGAAGTGGTGGCAGGCTCGTAGAGCTTAAAGTTGCTAGCTTAAAATTCTAGGTATCTTTACGGCATCTCCCAAAATTGGAGAAGCCAGTTGACTAAGTGAATATGATAAATTTCAACGTTGTCCTCTTCGTGTTTACGAAAGATAAAACATTCGGCATCACTGCATTATAAATATTATTTTTTTGTAAAATATTCGTGATTTTTTTTAGAATACCTGCTTGAGACACTTAAATATATTATTTATTATACTTACTCGATATTGTACTTTATCGTAAAGTGCAAAATTGTCATTAAATTTATTTGCGAACGTAGCAACTAGAAGTTTTTCTACATCAGGTCTCACTAACATTATTGATATCAATATTGCAATGTGAAGCAGAATCAGTATTAATAAGCCAATTGTAGCCTGAAAAATAATAAATAACAAAGTTAAAACATGATTCAAAATGAATCACTCGCATTCAAAAAAATTAACGCAGTGAAGGTAAAAATTAGGGTATTCTTCCCATAAGATGATTCGATGGCATAAGAAAATTATGTCATCAAATAATCCTAACTGTCTTCGTAACAAGAAACGTAATGTAGGTATTTACAAATATTAGTCAACAGAATATACTTCATCTGTCAACCAGCGAACTGTGAAAACTATCATAAGTACCTATAGTGGCATTGGTGAGAAAATTATAGCATAGAAATCTAGTTTCGTTTTTATTGTTGTTGGTGCGTGAAATGGCATAAAATGGGTTCAACCAACCTGAGCCGATTCGCAAACATCAGGACACCTTATCGATTTTCTACTAAAGGGAGTCTGACTGTTGTGCATATATAAGGTATTTTTTGAGTAATATTCTAAAGATCTTCATTTAAAGAGTTCGTCAGTAGCCTGGGGGTAGAGTTTCGACCTCGTGAACAGCGGATCCGTGGTTCGATCGCAGGTGCCGGCAAACTTCCCTTTCACGACACAAGCTTTAAGTAGCTTACTGTGAAAGGTGTATAAGGTTGTATTTGGGTTTATAACAAAAACCCAGATATATCTTTCTTAAAAAAAAATAAAAAATTATGCAGTTCAGATGCGATCACTGAGAAGAATGGTTGATAAAAATTCTCGAGATAGAATGAAGAATGAGGATATCAGGAAAATGAGCGGATGCGTGAGGAGTGTTGTGGATAGAATGCGTGCGAATAAGCAGCGATGGTTTGGACATGTGGATTGAATGGATGTTGAAGAGGTAGAGGATGTATTTGTCTTGGATCATGTAGAGGATGTATTTATAAGAAAGAGGGAGTGTGAAAAGCGCAGACACCCAAAAACTGCGAGGTTTGACCACGTGTATCAAAGTATCAAGGACAGCCGCGTGTTGAGTAAGAGAAATTGTCGTGCATGTATGAGAAACTGGATGAGTATGGAGGAATCAAAAGGAAAATGTAAACATAGATCAATACAGTGTTCCCCTCTCTCTACCTTCCCCACTTTGGACACAGTATGATGGCATTTATGCAGGTGTGAAAAATCTGGTAAAATGAAATAATTTCATTTAACATTTGGTTACTTACACTAGAAACAGTTTTGATTCTATTCTCAACGACCACAAAGCTTACATAAACCGTCTGCACAACAATTACAGCTCCAGTAATTATACAGAACACATTCGCGATGATATTGTGTTTGTCAACTTCAAACATACTCCTCAGTCTGATATCGTGGCTGGCTGCAATCAATAGGGCAAAACCACCAACCTTCGGAGTGTTAAAAAGTAATAATTAATTAATATTTTAATAATACGTAACAATAACGAAAGAAATTAAAATAAGGCATTATTTGAGAATTAAACAAAAAAATTAACTTACAATCCATAGAAAAATACACGCATATATGATATTTTTCATTTCTTGACTATGTGTCACGAGGTAATCTACGAAAGATATAACAATACAATTCATTTATAATACTTACAATATTCATGCATATGTATGTATATGCAAACACTTACTATAATTTATTGTGTTCAATCATTGTGCTGGTAGATTTTGTTGAACGTTTGATGAATGTACATGAGAACTGAAAGTTTGCTATTTGTAACTGATTCTTATGTGTACCTACGCTGATTCTTATATTTTATGTGTGTTAATGTTATAGTTGAAATCCGACCCTCCGCACAAGCATTTAGTTGCTTATGGATGGAGCATTTTTACTGTGTGTAATATTATATTGTTATTGTAATATCAATGTATACTGTGTATTTATGAATGAAATAGAATAAAAAAAAAATATTATATATTTTTATTTTGTACAGTATTCTAAATACTTAGGTACTTATTCTATGTAAATTTCTTCTAAATGTTACGAGACACCTACAGAGAGTAATGCAGTAAAAGAAACCACAAACTCGGTATTCATTAATGATATTTTTTAATAACTAATTGTAATGTATTGGTGTTAACACTGTGAAAACTATAATTAATTTTGAAATTAATTAATTACAAAAAACACTGTTTGATTTTCACTAAAAAAAATTATAGTGAAGATCAAAAAGTGTTTTTTGATTCTTTTTTTTATTGGAATAAAGATGTCACGCGATTTGTGTCTTAATTCCGTGGAGCACCCGGCAAAAAATTGGTCTCCCACTCTTTTCCGTAAATTTTCGAGTGTACTTTAAAAGGCAGGTGGTCCAAAAA
The DNA here is from genome assembly GCA_947579605.1 of Athripsodes cinereus. Taxonomy (NCBI): domain Eukaryota; kingdom Metazoa; phylum Arthropoda; class Insecta; order Trichoptera; family Leptoceridae; genus Athripsodes; species Athripsodes cinereus. The sequence goes on from OX388313.1 coordinate 4,855,232, forward strand.
ATTAAGTAATTTTACGTCTTAAATTCAGCGATGAGATTTGCCAACTATCCTGAACGTCTTAATTTTTTACTGGCATGAAAAGGACAGCTTGCAAATTACTTACTTTTCCTAGCGTGGGGTACTCAATCAACTAACTACCTACAAGCAAAATTTAAAAAAAAATACTACTACTACATCATCACAACACATCCCACAAGTGGGGTAGCGAGCAGATCAGCTGTTTGTAATAAATATCCAAACTGTCCGCCATAATTAAATTAAAACATTCAGTAATATGTTTATTTTTCGAACACCTCTGCCTTTTATAGGACATTCGAATTTAAGGAAATGAACATGTGCTACACGGAACATAAAAATATATTCACCACCAAATGTAAAGAAATGGTTATTTAATATCATATCAAAAAATATGTGGCATCAGTTTTACTTGGTTGTGATTTTTTTTATCAATAATGTACGAACACGTTTTTTTATCAATCAATCGTTCGAAATGAACTAATAAAAGATAACAGTGATAATATAAAAATATCAAGATGGCGTGTGGTAATCAGCTGTTTATGTGCATTACAACAATATAGACATAACACATATACATAATAATATATAAATACTGTTACTGTATACTAGTGTATTTTACCCGGATTTACTCAAGATAGACATGTCAAAATGACAAATATATATCTCTGTTTATTGCTCTATCTATACCATGGGTGGCCAACCTTTTCAGCAGCCGGGGCAAATTTCAGAATGAGATTTCTTACCGGGCCACACAACAATATACCTACTCCATTTTTTGGAACTTTTAATAATTTTTCTTCACCTTAAAATTTCTACCCCCCCCCCTGTCGCCAAATTTTTGAAATGGTATAGGAATTTGAAATGTCACAAAACTCCTCGGTTTTCTTTAAGAATATTTTCTCGAAATACCTCTTTCAAAAAAGTAACGGGTATTTGTACTGATTATTATTTTATTTACAAAAAGTATGCATATGCTTGGCGGGCCGCACGGAGACACCCAACGGGCCGCGGGTTGGCCACCCTTGATCTATACCAGGAGTCGGCAACCTTTTAGCTGTGGTGTGCCAAGCCACTCTACCAATATGATTCAGGGTGCCGCCTTAATTCTAAATTATATAATGAGGTTCTAGAGGAGAAGAATTTAATATCAAATTTATCTTTTAAACATATTTATTAAAAAAATAACATAAAATTCTAACATACATTAAATTTTTTTAATGCGAACCTTGTCCCTGATTACTTTGTAGAGTGCCATTCAGAACTCCATCGCGTGCCAAGCCTGGCACGCGTGCCATAGGTTGCCGACGCCTGATCTATACCATCACGGGATCTCACACAAGTGTAGGTAGTCAGTAGACAACTAACTGCATATTATAAAAAAGCATACAAGCCGTCTTCTCCGTGACAGTAAAAAAATAAGAGAAACTGAATGGGTGGGAATAACTAATCGTTGAATTATTAAAGATGTTGATTGTCTGAAAAGAGAAGTTTTATGAATATGTGTCTTTTAAATGACACTCGAAAATTTACAGGACAGAATAAATCTACTCTTAATCGGCGACTCTACGGGATCTTGTGTAGGTAATTATGCTCTCAGTAAAAAAGACACATTGACGAACTGATAAAAATATTTATGCTTCGATTATGTACAGTGTTATGTGTCTATATTATGTTTACCAAGTTTACCAATACATTGAATATCTACTCTGCCCTAGCTAGTTTGATACTGCATCGCGAGATAGCGCGATACTCGTTTCGATTCATGATACTAGAATTCAGTACTAGAGCGTATAGGAAAGAGGGAGGGCGTTTGTCTCACGTCGTTCTCGCTGCCTTGCCGCGCACATTTCGTACGAATCGAGTAAATTATTTTCAAACAACGCATTCTAAATTCAAATTCGTTCATTCATAAAATCAAATGACGATTGAATAAGAATATTTATAAGTTGAAAGCGACAGTGTTCTGTAATCGTTTTTTGTTGAATTTTTGAAAATTCGCGTGCTTTTGTTTCGTTCTTTGAGTGATCTAGTTCGAATATTGTTTTCTTTGATATTATTATTGTTTTGTGTTTATATAGTATCGCTCTTTCTCTCTCTGCTGTTTCAAAAATAGAATATAAATTGTTGTTGTGTTGGATGTTATGCCGAGATGTATGTAGTTGAATGCATCTTCTAGTAATATTATTAGTGTTTTGTTTTATAATGATCACGTTCTTAATTTCTCTGGATCATACAAGAATATAAATCATTGCTGCATCTCATTTGATGGATTAATATTCACACTTTGTCAAGTAAGTTTTGATTATTAGGTAATTCATTTTCATTAAATACTGAAGAGCCCCCGTCAAAGAATTAAGACACCAACTTTTCTCTATAAGTTTTCGAGTGTGCTTCAAAGGCTGTGATATTCCATAAACATCACTAATTGTACGATATCAAGTGAATATTTTTTTCGAAAGATAATTTTCATTTCAGCGATGAGGCATATAACCCATCTTAAATCTTTTTTTTGTTGGCTCAAAGAAAAAAACTTTTTTTTATTAAATTCAGTTAGTCTCCTGGTTACCCTACTTGCGGAATAGCCGTCATGGTAAAGGATGGATAGTGACGAGAATATTTTTGAGTTGGTCGGAAGAAATTTCATATCATATTTCTGATAACATTTCTGTAATATGCTATGCTTTAATTGAGGGCATTTTCATGTGTAGGTATTTCATAACTCTGTGTAAACATAAATATTTCTTGTTAGATAAATAAAATATTTAGATTAATAAATCAGTACGATTCTTTCGATTGATATTTTGCAAAATCTATAAATTCCGAATTTTGGTGACATTTTTCAAATATTCAACGCAGCGTTTTAAGAGTTTCTCTTCCTATTGCGCAATTTCGTGAAAAATGGGTAATCGACAAATGTAACGATACATTTACAGGGGACAAAATATTTAAAGACTGTGTCCTCTCAGTACTGTAAATGAAGGGTTCACAAGCAAAGGCATATCGATGCTGGAATATTGATTCTGAAAAAATCAGCACATTTATACCTACCTATTTATATTTGAATTGTTTTTGATATTATATCACTTTTCTAAATCGAATTACTAGAAGAGAGATCGATCAAAATACAATGCAGACAGCGAAAATACCAAAATTTCTGTATTCGTAGATATATATTTGTGTGAAATGGATCGTGTGACTTTGCATGATTGCAAACTCCTCAAATAAAACAATACATTCAGAATGGGTAGGATACTTCATCTCTGAATTGAAGATGGTACAAGTCTAATTCATGAAACGAACACTTGCTTTTTCTTTAATTACTATTATTTGTGTGGGGATATCACGAAATTGTAAAAAGACCTTAGCTAGAGATAAAATTGAAAAAAAAACACAGTACGTAGTCATGTAACTTCCAAATGACTTTTATAGACTTCGCGTACTAGTATTCGGAGACTCTCCACTCCATCATCAGGGGTTTAGTAAAAAATGAAGTAAGATTATGAGACTAACAGTATTTTTATAGGATTTGAACAAAAGAGTGTTGGGAGAAGCCCGTGTTTATAAGAAAGTAATTATAATTCATTGATAAAAAAAAACTATTGGAAAGTGATCCGCTGTGGACGGATTCACATTAGCTAGATAACATCGTTGATCTACTGGTTACTCTACTTGTGGAAGATGTCGTGATAGTATAGATAGATAAATAAGATAGGTAATTGACGAGAGATCCACCTCACCCCTGGATATTTCAGGAGTTATAAACTCCTATTTATCTGCACAGTCAAACCAAAATTTTCTGGCAGGTTTGAAGGACCGGCCGGCTAAAGCCGCCATCGTGTGAATCTTTTGTATCTACTAATCTATAATATAAGATGATATACTTAATATACCACATTTCTTTCTAAAGGTTGCTTCAGTAGTCATGATTGTGTTGAATGTAAAAGAACTTACCAATTCGCATTTTTCTTCATATTAGTTGTTGTGATAAATTGTTATATTGAATAAATAATAAAATTTCAATAGTAATAATTATAACTTAAAAATAATTAAATAAATAAGAAAAATAATAAAGTCGATTTTGTCGACCAAATACAATAAATCCTAAACGCAAATTTAAATTAATTAGGCAATTGAACTGTCATAAAAATGTCAGTTAAATGTCAATCCATAGAATAAATAAATGTCAATTTAGAAATTATTTGGGGAAAATGTAAACTTAAGTAAGAAAAGGATAGAAAATATTTATAAAATTTATTATTAAAATAAATACCAAAATTTTCTGATTTTCCGATGAAATTTATTAATTTTATTCGATACATAATAAAATGTAGTTCTTTCATTAATTTATAGGTAACAAATTTTTATTTTAAGTAGGTAATGTTTTTTCTTTAAAAAATGGAGAACTAGATTTGAGATAAACAAAAATGCACCCCAGATATCCTCACAGAAAGTAATTTGTTTGTTTCGTGGAGAAGTCGGCAGAGAGTGGAATCGATTATAGGTCTCTATTTTCTCAAAATATTGTTTTTTATTATTGCATTTAATGAATATTTATTTCTATAATGTCGTTTTTTTAGTATATAATATGTTAGTTGTCTGTAATAGTAATTATTTTCCGATTGAATTACAAGTAACTTATTTAGTAAAAGGGCTATTGTTATTTTATTGTGTCGAGAAAAAAATAGAAGCATGGCAACACATACATATAAATAGATGACAGAAAGACGCACTAATTTGTCCTAGTATCAGAATTCAAAATTGGAAATTAAAATACTTTGAACTTATTTTGTCGACAGTCTAAATAGGTACCTGCATCTGATATTTCTTCAATTATACTTATAAAAGATTTAGGTATATGGTTTAGACTTCAAAAGAATAATTACCTGTTTTTCATAATTAAAAAAAAGAGAATATTCCCGTATGTTTCGTGGAGAACCCGACAAAGAAAAGGTTTCCTCTTCTTTCTTTTCGAGTGTCTTGTAAAAGGAAGAAATTCGTCAAATATCACGATTTAAATATTTAATATTTTTATTTAATTATTTATACCAGAGTGTACCAACAGGCATACCTATAATATAAATTACAGCATTTTACACAATTCATAAATGAGTTTTTTTAATTCAAATTTACAAAACAAATAATTAAATTCAGCAAAGAGGTTTGTTACCCATTCTTATATTTTAGTATAATAAATTTTTCTTTACCCGTTTTCAAATTTAAGAATAGTATTTGGCACATATATAAACTTCATTATAGTAACCACTATTTATATTATAAGGCAATGTATTTAATTGCTAACTAATTAATTATTGTGAAAGTTAATTATAATTGCATGATCTATAGTTCAACATTAACTAATAACTTGATATATAGTTATCTATATAATTATGTATTAATTAATTGCTAGTTATTATTGATGACATCGACATTATGATGAGAAGTTAAGTTGGCTAAACATTTATACTGCTATTGACCGAAATTAATATCGGTTTCGGTTAAAACTTATCGAAACTTTAGGCAAAAATAAAAAGGTTTGGTTTTGGATACTGAGTTACAAGAATACATTATTTTTTTGCTGATGATTAAAAGCATTCAACTATTGTGAAACTTTTTGTGAAGCAGGAAGATTGTTCCAACAACGATAGTTTAATTTATCGACCGACGGTTCTTGGTAGAATTTCATATAAATTATCAATTAATAAAACAAGATAAATAGTTATTCCACTGTTGAATTTATATATTTTGCGAGTCACCTTTCAAGAGTTTCCACTCTCATTTGCCTGACGATGAGAGCGGAAACTTTGAAAGCCGGCTCTCAAAACTAATAAGGTCAACAGTGGAATAACTATATTTATTTTCTTTTATTAATGAATTATCACAAACTGAGAATGATTAAGAAAAGTAATTGTTACTGTGTGTAGCAGTGTAGGAATTGCCAAATGACGTTCGTTATCGGATCGCAATAGTAGGCTTTGACTTGCTAAAGAGTCGAGATTTTCCAATAATGGTTGTTCGCTTCGGTCTGGAACTATATTTATTATAATTTCGCCGAAAGTCTGCATCATATTTAGCAGAAAATCGTGTTCTGGTCGATCACCTATAAATTGTCATTAAATAATATTTATCTTTTGTTATTGCTGTAGTCGTACCTAATTTGTGTCATTAGCTATGACAGGCTAGAAAAGACGAACTATATGGCTGCAGGGAATATAAATGACAATGCTATAGGTAGTATATATGTTGAATAATTATTGTTTTAATATACTACCATTGTAAGATGTAGCAGTACAAAAGCCACCCACGATGATTCTTAAATGTGGACAATGTAAAATATAATATATATTTATTTATTAGATGATAATACATTTCATTATGACAATTCGGTAAATTGTAAATAGGTACTTTGAGTAGACGTTTTACGCTAGGAATTCGTAAAAGCCTTCATCATTTCAATAAATAATCATTCTTGAAAGAATAGGTTTTCTATTCATACGATTTTATTTTGTAAATGTTAAATAAATATTTAAAAAACTGTCTATTTTTATGAATCCTATAAGATTGTGTCATGATTGGAGAGACGATGGTCCTGGCTGTGTCATGGTCTGAGAATGCCCAATGATAGTTAGTCAAAAAGAGCACTGTTCTTCCGTCCGCAAGGGTTCCGTCAGCCTGGACGTCACTCTTTCACGATACACCGTTCCTACGACAACGACATCAGAGCGCAGGGAATGTCTTGGGAAGAGGTGACACGATTGACACAGAGACGCTCTGAATGGAGGAGGCTGGTTTCTGCCATGTGCTCCCTAAAGGAGCGTTGAGGGCGATGATGATGATGGTGATGATGTTACGACTATGAAAAGGCCGAATTAGTTGAATGATATCTCAATATAGCAATAAACTCGCTCTTTGTGCATTGAATTTGTATAATTGACGGTTTTATGTAATATAAATGTAAGTTTTAAAATGAAATATTAAAATTATTTCATAATGTTAACGAAATTTTTAATATCCTAACCAATATGCAGTGAAAAATATAATTAAATAAACCAATAGCTACCGGAAAAAGTGAAAACTTGTAGAGGGGGTGCATCATCATTCCAGGACTTCCCGGCATAATCATATGTATTATGTTCTTCAAAGAAGTATTTTGTATTTTGCGGTGACTGTAGATAATTTTTTTACTAAAGAAGCGTTGACACTGCGACAGTAGAGTGGGTACCTTATTATCTTTACTAATAAACACAATAAGTACCTATGTATGTATTATTTGGTTGTCATATGTCTAGGTATATACCTAGTCATATACAGGGTATCCGCATTATCATGAGTCAGCCAAAACAGAGATAAGAGGACTTAAATATCTACCGAAGCATCCCTCCTATATATTTAGTTCATATTGCTCAAATAGATAGAATTTAATGTATAACACTTTTTTAATAAAGTAACATAAGGATATTTGCTGGCTCGTTTTTTCATGTTCATATTGATGATGTTTTTTTAATTCTTTTTAACTGTTTTGTACCTTTACGAATTGAAATAAAACTATAAAGACATTTCATAAATAGTTTTTGTATTTATACTTGTTTATTTCATTACTTGTTGTATCGTTTTCATCTGTTTACAATTTCTTATTTCTGATTAAAAAATTATAATGAATTGAATTTTGATAGCACAAAAATGGGACAAATTATAAATTACGCGAATTGGGCCAAAATATAGAAACCTATCTATACACTAAGTTGTTTCATGTTGAAGTAACTTTATGTATATCTATATTTTGTAAATATCACTGTAATTTTTTTTATTAGTGTTTTTTTTTAATAATTAACGGAGAAGACAGCTTGCATGTTTATTATATGCAGCTGGTCTGCTGGCTACCCCACTTGTGGGATATGCCGTGATGGTATAGTAGTAGTAGTAGTAGTAGTAATTTTTTTTTTAATAAATTAAAAAAATAAATATACTGTATTTACCACTTTTATTTTTAAGATGAAACAGTAAATTTGAAAACGTGAAAACTCTTTAAAAATAAAATTGGAAAATACAGTGTTTTTTAATTTTTTAATTAAAATAAAAAATATATATATATTTACAGTTAAAATGGAATTCCACAACATAAATTAATCACACAATATTTCAAAAGTTATTTTCAATCACCTTACTTCGGGAGATCCATGGTGAAGCGGACACTCTGTATAAATAGTATAGTCGATGGCATTGACATTACATTTATTTAAATGTACGTGACTCACTGTTTTAGAAGTAGGTAATACTTACAAATACAAGTACAAAATATTAATATAGGTATGTACACGTTATCAATTAGTGGTTATTAGGTAGGTAGGTACTTGTTGCATACCAGTTCTTGAGAACGATACCGGCGAGTTTTCCTATATACCTAATATTATACCTTTGAACTTAGACATAATATTATTTTCTTGCATACAAAATACGCATGTCGCAATTTGTACCACGTCTTTCATACATGCCCCTCTCTCTATTCGTGATGTCAGTAATTATATTAGTAGAAATACATCTATTACATTATCTTGTCGTCTTTGCGGGATGTATACATAGAAGGGATAATTAGGCATTTTACAATTATCCAGTCATACGCTGAAGTTTTTAAGCTCTCCATACATACACGAGACCCTATTTCACGATTCTAGTTAAGTTTTATTAATCTAACATATAAAATTCTCGTGGCACGGTGTTTGTTATCATACTCCTCCGAAACGGCTGGACCGATTTTGATGAAATTTTGTGTACTTATCGGGTAGGTCTGAGAATAGGCCAACATCTATTTTTCATACCCCTTAAAGTTTTTGGCAATTTTTTTATTTTCATTTTTTTATGGTGAGGCATTAAAAATACATACAGCCCTAAATTTTCACCCTTATACCATCAACCCCTATTTTTTTTAAAATCGATATTAGTAATCTAGAAATAATGTATAAGGCAAAACAACGTTTGCTATTATCCCGTGGAGCACCCGGTAAAGAATTGGTCTCCCACTCTTCTACATAAGTTTTCGAGTGTCCTGTAAAAGGCAGGTGTTCGAAAAAAATAAGACATTTTACATCTTAAATTCAGCGATGAGGCTTGCCACCCATCCTGAATGTCTTGATTTTATATTGGCACGAAGAGGACAGTTTGCATGAATCTTACGTGCAGCTGATCTGCTGGCTACCCCACTTGTGGGATATGCCGTGATGGTATAGTAGTATAGTAGTATAGTACGTTTGCTGGGTCAGCTAGTATCTTTGTAATGTTCAATATACACTTCAAAATTTTAGTTCCAACCTGATCTGTAAACGGAATATTGATTCTCTAAGAAATTGGACTACATGAAATTCAAGATGTTTTTTTAAGATTAATTGGTCTTCTCACATTATCTTACAAGGGATAATAATAATAAACTTTATTGCACAATAAGAAGCATACAGGGATGAAGGGTTTAGTTTCATAGGTGTGAGAGGGTTAGTTAAATAGATATATAAAATAAACATATATATACTTAAAAGATGAATTGAAATGAACTTCCAACAAGAACCTTCGGTCAATAATATCGAAACAAGTACCTTCGGTCAATAATATCGAAAAAAAAGTGATCTTACTTTTGTTTGTTGTTTTCTCATTCATTCATTCCATGTGGCCTAATCAACAAGTATTATTAGCTAAATGTACAGTGCAATGATTATTGTATAGATATTCTAATAAAGGTGCATTTATAATAAAACTATCGTAGTATTTGGGCTTATATGAAATAAACACCACTGCCATACTTACTCAATGTTGTCGGTAGGTATTATATAATTATGTAGGTATATATAACTCTACCATCACGACTCGTCCCTTGGGAAAAGAGCAGAGAAGATAAAACGCCACACGCACTTTATCTATTCTTATCCTTTATCGTATTCTTTATATTTTTTATCCTTAAGAGACATTAAGTATAAAATAAACCAACTCGAACTGAAATTTCTCATGAAATGTAAGTAGGCATGTAACAAATCTTACTTTATTTTGATCACTCTTAATCGAGTGGATGAACTTTGAAGATAGAACAGCTGAAATATCACCACCTCACTTCAAATACTGTTAGCTCTAGAATCTTTCGTATTTCAATACTCTTTTAAATATGTATTTGTTAATAAATAAGTGTATTTATTCCATCACGTCGCTTCTCTTGTGGGGTAAACAGAGAGGATCGTACGCTAAAGTGTGTACTTGTAAACACTTTTCTCTTCTTTTTTGTGGCTCTTCCTGCACGTTCCCCTATTTTCAATGCTCAGCGTATGTCCATCCTGCAGGGCTACTCTTGATACAATCTAAATACGATCTTTATCTACCGCGAGATTGGTATGCACGTATTTTTGACTAATAAAAGTCACTTAGTGCGTCGTATGAAAGATCAAGATCGTATTTAGATTTCGTCAAAAGTAAACCTGCTTTTTGGTCTAGTCTACAAGGTTTAGCCTTTTTATCCTGGGATGGTCACGTCTCCATGCATCCTTTCTCTCAGCCATATATATTTTTTTAGTCATATCCTGATCTCATATATTTTCTCAAAACTCAATTTTATCTGTCTATGAAAACAGAATAGAGCTAGTACAAAGGGTATTAATTTCCCTATGCTTTTTCCAGGAAAGGCGGCTGGCTATTACAAACATTCATCCATTCATCCCATCGCGAGATCTCCCACAAGTGCAGTAGCCAGCGCATCAACTGCTTGCAATAAACATGCATGTCGTCCTCTCTGTAGCAATAAAAGCTAAGATATTCAGGGTGGGTGGTATACCTCATCGCTGAACCGAAGATGTAAAATGTCTTGAAACGTGATGTTTTACGAATACCTGAGGACACTCAAAAAATAATTAGAGGCTTATTTTTTACCGGGGACTCCATGGAACGAATATGCTTCGATAGAACCAAAATATTTATGAATTGTTTTTTCATTTAACTAATCTGTGTTTTCTGTTTCTTTCAGATTGGTCCACACTTTTTCGTGCTTCTTATAAGTTATCTGGAAAATATTCAATATCATTGTTTTGGGTAGTGTCTTTAGTGGTACAATATTGTTATTTTTAAAAACGACTCTAAAGTGTGTTTTGTTTGTGTTTTGAGTGAACTGTGAAAAAAAAAACAAATACTCTGTGTTCTTCTGTGAATGTCCCTGATTATTCCAGAATGTTAGGAGTCTTCAAAAAACGCTGGAAACCCAAAAGGTAAGATATTTATTGTTTTTATTTTTTTGTGTAAAAGTTGTTGTTGATAGTTTGATGTTAGCATCATGGATTTTCATTCAGAAGATTGGAGTCCGAATCTTGCTACCGACGTTTCAAGGACTAGTTATTTGTTTTTTTCTTAGTGATCACTTTATTTTGAATTAAAAGTCACGGAGACTTTAGTATGCGCATTCCACATTTTCTTTCTCGTCCTGCTCCACTAAGGATATGGATTGAACGATTAAATATAAGTATTTTTCTATATGAATAATGTAGCTAATACTGCTACTATTTCGAGTTCGTCGGTAGCCTGGAGGTAGAGTCTCGGCCTCGTGAACAAGGGGTCCGTGGTTCGATACCAGGTGCCGGCAAACTCCCCTTTCACGACACAAACTTTTAGTAGCTTACTGTGAAAGGTGTATAAGGTTGTATTTGGGTTTACAAACAAAACCCAGATATATCTTTTAAAAAAAAAAATATTGCATCACAGCATATCCCACAAGAAGGGTGGCCAGCAGAACCGCCGCATGCAAGCTATACTTTACCCAAATAATGTAGCATCTCTCACAAATCGGGTGGCAAGTAGACTAACTGTATAAAAATAAACATGCAGTTCGTCCTTTTCGTGTCACAGATAGATATTAATTCAAAATTGAAATGGGTTCTAGTGCACTTAAAAATTCTTACCGCGTTGAGAAAAAGTTTCAAATTCGTCCTGTTAAAGTCAAACCTCGTGCTCGTGAAACCTCACACATAAAACAGTTAATATCTGCATTTCAGCGATGAGACATGCCACCCATACATAGAGAGTTTAATTTATTTTTATTAGTGCAGGTATGCCTCATGGTACAGTAGCAGGTACCTACTTGGTTTATTTTTTGGAGTAATTAAATTTTATTTACAATGTTTAAGCTACATATAAAAAAATAAATTTTGATTTTCGAAATATAAAGCTGAAGTAATCATTTTCTTTCTTTTTTACGATAATTTTCTTTGCGTATATTGTTATGTATTTTCAACATTTTTATGTTCCCTTTTTATATAAAAAAATAATAATACTCATTATATACTACCTATATGGAAAAAGGGACATAAAAATAGTATATTAAAAAATCATTGCCCATAAAATTAGGATATAACTTTTTGCGGTAGGGAGCTAGCTGTTATCGCAAGAGTATCTTACGTAACCGCAACATTTTACTCAATCGATATACCTACCTACATAATAAAAAATATTGTTTATAATTCTGTTCGTTCGTTTGTTCTAGTCTACCTACTTTCCAAAACCACTGACGAATGTGGTAAAGTGGAAACAATAAAATTCATTATTATTTGTTTGTTTATACTCTAAGTGAACGCATCGTTAAATAATTTATAGTAGGTAGGTACCTACCTAATAATGAGTGTTCGCATTCTATTGAAGACATTATTATGCAATGGATAAAAGAGTCGCTCTATTGAACATAACTCTCTGGTCTTTTTTTCTTCTCTTTCATGGCAAAGCTCCTGAAATCGACTGAATTAGTCTTATATACATAAATTTGGCAATATATAATTATTTAAAATATACTGTTATAATTATGTATTTATTTAGATAAAAACCGGTTCAACAAATTTTAATACTCTAAGTTTGCCCACAGGATAGAATTTAGAATAAAGGATGATATTTCATCCTTTCTTGCCTAATAAGGTATCCATAAAAAAGCTTACTCCACTTTCACTACACAAGTTTATTGCTTACTGGATGTAGAAATTTTACATCTTAAATTCAGCGATGAGATTTGCAACTCATCCTGGATTTCATTTTTTTATTAGCACGGAGAGGACTTCTAAGATGTTTATTAAATGCAGCTTGTCTGCTGGCTACCCCACTTGTGAGATATACCGTTATGGTATATCTAGTAGTAGTTTCAAAAGTCGTTATTATGTTGTTTTTTTTCCTTCTCAAATCGATAAAGTCAAATTTTATTATTCACTGATAGCTATCTTCTCTTAGACGATTTAAAAACATTTAGAGACTGTTTTTGGCACAAAATAGGATGCTATGCCACATGCGAAAAAAAAATAATTTTTCAAGGTGAAATCTGTTACAGGCAAACCCAGGTAATTTAATTGAAAGGGAGTCATAAAGGTTTTGTTCCTATATAAACTTATTTTTTTTGCTTGTATAATAATTGCCTTGTTCATTACACGGCTCGTATAGTCTCTGAATTTCATACTTAATGTCCCATTCACATTTTCAGCACAGACATTATCATTCTAGAACTCTTAATTTCTCTTCGATTACTTTATACAGGGTGTATATACATTTATTGTGAAATATACCCTTTCTTACTATTTATTTGACATATCGTAGTTGAATATTTAAAATGGCACATGAGAATAAATAAATAAATGTTTCGACATTTCTAGAATAAATTGTTTATCTGGACATCACAACCATTTTTTAAGTGATTCAAATATTAAAATTCAATATTTTAAGACTAAAATTACACGGCGATAAAAGATTCAAACAATATTAATGCCCTTTTGAATAGTTTTAGAGCATGCCTAAATAAAAAAGGCCAAATTTTAGTCAATGTATTTAATTGGTCTCAAGATGGGATCAGCTACGTCGGCCGGGTCCCCCGCCTACTGACGTGGTAGGATCGGAGGTGCCAACACTGGCATAGTAGTATTAGACTAAAGAGAGTCCAAATATTAATAAATTTTTCACCTAAACGGATAAATACGAGTCCTTGGACTCCTGAAATATCCGAGAAAAATAAAGATATTTCAACAATGTATTTAATCTTTTCCATCACGACATATTTCACAAGTAGGATTGCCAGTGTTGGTACTAACTTGATGTAATGAAAACACCGGTCGTTTTCTCCGTGCTGTAAATAATTAGATATTCAGGATGAGTGGCATACTGCATCTTTGATTTACATTATTTTGTACGATTTTTTTCAAGAGATATTTTTCTCAACCCTGATTAACACATTACATAATGTTCCAATTAAATTTTGTCTCTTATTGAAGCACGAGTTTTTCTCTACTCTGAAATAAAATAATTTCCTAATAATAATAATAATAATAATCTGGACAATTTATTGAGCGCCGTTTTGTGGTACAAACCACCGCAAGGGCGCATTTTCAGTTTTTTTTTAAATTTATTTATTTAAAATAAATATTTCTAATATTTAAAATGTGTGAAAATTTAATAAATAAATAAAATAGCGTATGATCTTAGACTTTCACGGCCGGCGTCACTATAAGGAAAGCTTTCTTCCAAGCTGAGGCCTCGGCCACTCAGTCCGGAAAAAAAACTTTCCTACTTAATAAAATAGCAATGCTTTATACTAAAATAAATATATTAGAATTTATGCAGTGAGTATAATAAAAAGTAACATTCTAATTGATGGACTGCTTTGAGAAACAATTAAAATAATAAAAAAAAAACACTTAATATCTGAAGCAAAGGATTGAAGGTTCCATATTTATAGGTTTTCTGCGACCAATTAATAGGTATTCGTCCTCATTCTATATACTAAACGTAACGAAGTAATTCTTGAGTGAACGAATACTCTATAGAACCATTAAAGTTATATGTACCTTTGAATTTAACGAATACAAATGTACGTAACATTTCTACTGAAATTTCCTCTAAATTTGGAAATCGCTCCCATGACGATTATCGTGGAGTAATAATTATATACCTACTTTGCAGTACATTCAATATATTTACCTATATTCGGTGAAATAGTTATAGGAGTTTTGAACTTTTGAATGTATTTCAGGAACTGGCGATGAATATTAAGTTGTCAATACATCCAATACGTGTGTTCAATACAGTAATACAGTAATATGTTGGATGTATTAACATACGTGTTTGTGTGTTCCGCAGAGATAAGTTGAAAGAGTGGCCGAGTTTGGACTTGCAATCAAGAGTTCCCGGGTTCAATTTCTCTCGCTGCCGATGTACTCCACCTTCACAAATTAAGCATATTGCTTACTTGGTAGAATGTTTGGAGAAATGAATGTATGAATAACTTATCCAGATTCATAATATCTTATTTTATTTAAAAAAAAAACTGGAGAAAAAATACCGGTGATAGGCGACGTCGGGAGGACCTGACATGGCACTTTAAGAAAATGTTTATTACAATATAAAAATAAGAGAAATATTCATACTTTGAACAATAATAGGTGAGCTTAAAAAATAAACAATCGTTTAAATTATTTTAAAAACTGAAGATAAAATCTAACAAATTATGTTCATAATAATGATAGTAGCAATATTTACTTTATTTGTATATATGTGTGTGTACATTTATTTATGTTTTACAATTTGTATCCAAACAACTATTTTTCATACATGATTAATGTGTAACCTTTCTTTATGTGAGACGTGTCCTTTGCTATTACATTTCATCATATCCACAATATTATATGAAATACATGTGGTCATATTGTAAAGAAGGCTTGGGAAATATGAAATTTAATAAAAAATATTGTTAAAATATTAATACGTATTTATGTATTTTTATATATAAAATTGGCTGATCCATACATATTTAGACAAAATCAGTATAAACAGTGGTAAAATTTCATTAAGATGAACGTATTAAAATTTAATATATGAACTCCTTACTTATATTTGCGTAATTATAATAGCTTTTCACCCAATGAATGATATGACAATGTCAATAAAAGTGCCTTAGCATTAAATAACACCAGACTAACTCTAACCTAACCTACAAATCAGTTAAACGTATAATTTCAGTACTTGTGACATGTCAATCGCTTCGAAAAAATACAAATAATAAATTTTGTGATAGTAAAAAAAAACACAAAATTCCACCGCCTTCTTATTCTTCAGGTTAATTACTAGGTACATATTATCTATATGAAAATAATCTGGAGAAATTACTTAACAGTAGAGGGTATCTTTTCCCGGATTATTTTTGTTCCCGGGAAACGGGAAATTTTAAAATGAATTTCCCGGGATTCCCGGGAATCCCGGGAAATTCATTATTATATTTATAAATATTCAATTTTCAACAAATTTGGTATAAAAACTCTCATAACTTGTTGACCCTTGCAAACATTTTGATTTGATAAAAAATCAAAATGTTTGCAAGGTTACTTGCAATATTTGTTACCAATATAAGTAATTTGCTTAAAAAAAACTAAATAGCTGTCTGACGAGATTTATTTAGGTACTCTATGTTATATCAAAATATACATTGTTTACAAAATATATAAACTTTTAATTTTTGATCATCCTATCAAGCAAAAAAATATTATGGATTTTGACAAAGCTTTTTAAAGATTTTTGACTTTAAAAAATGAGAAATTTCGACTAAAAAAGATTTTTAAGAACTATCTAACTTTTCGAAATATGTAAAAAAAAAACATGAAAAATTGTAGGATTCTTATACATTGTCGGCCAAACACACCTCCGATTTCGAATTATATTTAGAATAATTATGCTTCTTTCAAACGAATACATTGAAGCTATAATTAAGTTTTTTTTTTAAAGTGTAACACTTATATTGGTAATTAATATTATTTTTCATATTTTCATATCAAAATATTCGTCAGCTTCTACAAGTTTATCACGACTATTACAGTTAACTAAACAAAGATTTCGGTATCGGTATGGCAATCTGCATGACTAATAATTTGTATTTTTTCCCGGGAAAGGATTCGTTTTTTTCCCGGGAAACGGGAAATAAAAATTAGAGGGTTTTCCCGGGAATTCCCGGGCGGGAATTCCCGGGAGTAACCCTCTACTTAACAGTTGGTCCATAACACAATGTAAGAAATGTAAATTCAGAATAACAATAATGTAAAAACACAACTCACAATCAACGCAAATGTTAAAAGGCGAATCAAACGGATGAAAGGCTTCATCCAAACAATGGTAGTATTTGCTTCCTTTTGTTGACTGTCGACACCAATGCAATATAATATTTCTATATTACATAAGTTCTATTTATATCGAATAAAAAAAAAACAAGTGATCACATGGATAATAAAACATGGGCCTGGTGAGTTGTTGACCTTGCAAAACACAATTTTGACATAGTTTATTTCATACATTACGCAATATGTCATGTTTATTTTGACATTTTCTAACATTTTTGTTGTGTTATAAATTGTTGTAAAAACTTGTTTTATTTCACGACTATTTTGAAACAGACAATTTGTGAATTTATTTTCGATTAATATAATTATTGGGCGATTGTGAAATAAATATATTAACGTAATAATAATAAATATTCACCACTATTAAGCTCCGTAAAATATCATATTTTGGCCATGTAATGAGAGGTAGCAAGTACACTTTACTCCAGCTCGTCATGAAGGGGAAGATCGAGGGCCGCAGAGGGGTTGGCAGAAGACAGCTCTCCTGGCTTCGAAACATTCGACAGTGGACCGGTGTCAGAACCGTGGAGGAGCTGTTTCGCGCCGCCCAGGACAGGGAAGCTTTCTCTCAAATGGTCGTCAACGTCGGGGGGACCCGGCAAGACACATGAAGAAGAAGAAGAATAATAATAAACGGGGAATCTCCGAAAAAGAACAGATTCTTCACTTTTTTCTGCAAGTTTTCGAGGGATATGTAAAAAATATTATATAAATACATACCTACCTTTTCGGCATCTCCTTCAGCTATTTTGGATCCATCTTTGTACACAACTTTCTCCTTTATTTTTTACTATTGTGCATTTTTAACCTTATTTCGTCATTAGCAGCGGCCACACAGCTGGATGAAAACGTCAATCATTAATCTTCAACCATTCGGTGACAATTCGGAGCATCCTCAGAAAAAATATTCGAATTATTGTCAAGGAGGGTAACAAAGGCATTCATTCGAATATTTCTTTGGAGAATGCTCCGATTGTCACCGAATGATTGAAGATTGATGATTGAAGATTGAAGCTGTTATAGAAGAAAACAAATATCTCCGTGATGTGTTATGAATAACTTGTCATAAACAAAACACTCGAAAACTATTGAATATATTTGAGACCTATTCTTAGCCAGTGAACCTACGGAACAAAGAGTATTGTTTTATTATATTGTATTCTAATAATTTCACGGGTCATTTACGGTTTAATTAATGTGAAATTAAAGAGAGCCAATACACGTTACATATTTGATTTTAATTATAGAACAATATTGTCTGTGGGCGTTAGCTAATTAAATGATTATTATATTGATAAAAGAAATAATAGTACATATTATATACGTACACACTAATTATTAAAACGTGTTGTGTTCACAATGCGAAAAGTATCGCTTCTCATGGACCGTTACGAAGAGAAATTATACTCGGCATAATATAATCAAATGGAAAATTTACTGTTCGATTTTTAAATTATTTTGATTTATGTTGAATAATGTTTTTGTGGGAAGCCCTTCAATTGGATAACATGAAATCTTTCGTTTTGATAAGCGAGTGTATGGCTTTTGAATATAGAGTAAAAATCGTTCATTTGATGAACTACTAATCGATTTTTTTTAATAGAAAGATATACGTGGGTTTTGTTATTAACCATCTTCCGTTTTCACGAAAAAAACATGGGTTTCTTCTACGAAGTTTTCTTGGGATGTATTTGGAATTATAAAAAAAAGTAAATAGAAGGAGTGGCCGCTTATTTTAAAGTAGAATAATAAGTACCAGATCCTTAAGGATGGGGTAACAGAAGATGTATGCACGAGAAATTGTATAACTGTTATGGAAACAAAGATCATCTCAAATATTGAATAATATTGCTTTATCCATTTTACCTATCCCGCAAGAGAGGCAGAATGATAGTATATAAATATATTTCATGTAAAAATGTCGTAACTTTTTCTTAGTTCACTCGGAGATGTCGCAATGCATTATTTTTTTCACATTTTAACTTATGAGAACTACCTATGTAAACTTGAACCCCAATATAGTCAACGATCTGTGAAGCTAATAAATACACGCCTAATACTTACATGATAACTTGTACATATTATTCTATCTACAAATAGGAAGTCTTATAAAAAAATCTAGGATTAAACCAATGAATTCTAACATAAGCTAGAAGCTAATGAAATGGCTGGCTATATTGGTAATGCGACCAATTAAATTTTGCGACCAACATAATTTAATATTAATCAGTCTTAAACAAGTGATGGTTAAAAACGTACGTTCATAATATCTCCCTCGAGTCTTTCGTTGTAAATGCACTTATAAAAAGTATGTATGTGTTGATTCAGAGTATATTGATGGTCCTTATATTAGAAGTGCACCGGTTTATTACCATCACCACAGATTGTCAACCTCATGTTTTTTTACGTTGTATCTTTTATAATGCTACACTAAATGGGAATTTATTAGAAACCTCGATTGGAGAACCATGTCTACACAATGCAACATTGTGTAAAATCTAATCGGAAGAAGTGAGAAAGGTGTCCCAACGCTTACGAATTGGCTCTAAGCTGGCTTAAGTGATCACTTTCGGTGTCCATGGACATACATACATACATACATACATACCATCACGCCGCTTCCCTCGCGGGGTAGGCAGAAAGGATCGAGCGCCACTTCCTTCTATCCTTGCATACATCTTTCGCTTCCGTCACTGTCATACAATTCCTCATGCATGCTCTCCTGTTCAATGTGCTCAACACGTGACCGTCCTGTAGGATTTGATTTAAATGATCTTGCCATTTAATCCTCGGACGTCCGCGTCTCCGAGCACCATTCCTCTCAGCCAAATATATCTTCTTAGTCATTCTGTCCTCATTCATTCTTTCCACGTGCCCAAACCATCTTAACTTATTTACATTCATCTTTGTTATTACACCAACTTTCATTCCACATTCCTTTCGTATATCACTGTTACGCACACGATCTCTCAGACTCTTGCCACACATCCTTCTCAACGATCTCATTTCCACTGCATTTATGCCACTTTCATCCTTTCATCCATGGACAACGTTCACCAATTCCACTATTCTCACTGTCACGATGTAAGGTCCACTAATCGAGAGATGCAAACCTTAGAAGCAACCATCTTTTTGGAATCTCATTTTTCAGATCTCAAATGGATCGCGATCTCCCGTCTAAATGGCACCGGGACAATTTAGTTTGTTATAATTGTAAGAAATCTTTTTATAGCTTTTTTTTTAAACATAAAAACAATTCATATATACCTATTATACATTTACTTAGAAATACACTTAATATTCTATTTTACTATCCCATTTTTAAATGTATTAAATTAAAATAAAATAATATTTATTTTAATATTAAAATAAAATAAAATAAAATAATAAAAAATATTTTTTTTTTTTTTATAGGGTTTCAGGTAAAAAGATGCCAAATACTTTAGCATCAGTAGGAAAGAGATCATTACCATCTTAATGTTATGGAGTGACACAGCGTATTAATATTCTTACTATTATTATTAATTTTGTCACATTACATATTTTTTGTATCATATTTTTACTACAAATTTGTACTGCGCTACCAATTTCGTATGTCTATGGATTAAGTAGTACAGATTTAGTAGAAGTAATATTGTTAGCAGTGCTTTGACAGTTTTATTTATAAACTATCAAGTGTTAGGGTGAGCAGCTACTGTTCAATGGGATCATTGAATACTCATATTATGGGTACAACTACTTTTTTCATTTTATAGTTGTCATTTTGTGTAGATACTATAAGAGAGCGGATGTGAGACATTCGTTGTTATAACCATAGATAAATATATTATTATATCATTGACTAGAGACTCATACAAAAAAATGTTATTGGTTCCAATCGAATTTTGTGTTTAATTTTTTTTTTGTATCAATCTTAAATAAGCGTTGTTGGTCCTTGATTGTGAAATAGTCTATTTATATTTATAGGGGATGTGATGTACAATAAATGGGAGCGAAACAGTGAAGCTATGGTATATTAATAATAATAATAAAATATCTTGATCTTGCTCACGAAATCAAAGATATGTGGAGAACACCTACCACAATCATCGTGCATATAGTGTTGTATGTGAATGGTTTAATACCTAAGAGTCTGTCAAACAATCTCAGAGAACTGGGAGTAGATACATACATACATACATACATACCATCACGCCGCTTCCCTCGCGGGGTAGGCAGAAAGGATCGAGCGCCACTTCCTTCTATCTTTGCATACATCTTTCGCTTCCGTCACTGTCATACAATTCCTCATGCATGCTCTCCTGTTCAATGTGCTCAACACGTGACCGTCCTGTAGGATTTGATTTAAATGATCTTGCCATTTAATCCTCGGACGTCCACGTCTCCGAGCACCATTCCTCTCAGACAAATATATCTTCTTAGTCATTCTGTCCTCATTCATTCTTTCCACGTGCCCAAACCATCTTAACTTATTTACATTCATCCTTGTTATTACACCAACTTTCATTCCACATTCCTTTCGTATATCAATGTTACGCACACGATCTCTCAGACTTTTACCACACATCCTTCTCAACGATCTCATTTCCACTGCATTTATGCCACTTTCATCCTTCTTTAACCATGTCCACGTCTCACTTGCATACATAAGTGTTGGCACTAAGATAGCAGAGTGCACCAACCTTTTAGCTGTGGTGGATATGTTTCTATTTGCAATTATTGGTCGGATTGCACCATTTACCTTATTGCCAGCAACTTTTCTCCTTTCAATATCGCTTTCACACTTCCCATCTCTCGTGAACAAGCTACCTAAGTACACACATTCGTCAACTTGCTCTAACACTTCGTTGTCAATCATCACCTGGCATACTGTTCTCTCACTTCCTCTTTCAAACACCATACTGGGAGTAGATGACAGGCTCAAATACAGCATGCAGAAGGCCGTACTTCTATCGTCCACCAGGATAGTAAGAAGTTTTTTGTCCCTGTAGCTATTGAATGTTATATTTAAATTTTATTGTTTATTTATTTTATTTATTTATTTACAAATATTTACGGCCAAAGCCTTTAACATGTTAAACCTCTGTATACATACAAAACATGTAAACCAAGGAAAGATCTGTTACAAAAAAGACACAAAACAATTAGACTAAAGAAACGAGAGTTTTACAGACAATATAACATTAATCATGTTATAATTATAAAAAAAGATACAAAATTGTTAAAAAAATTTGGTAAAGACATTACAAAGAGAAATCAAAGGCATAAAAATGTCAAATATAGTAAAAAGTCAATTAGTTAAAATTCATAAGTTAAAAATTTGGTCAAGACATTACAAAGAGAAATCAAAGTGGTATAAAATTGTCAAATATAGTAAAAAGTCAGTTAGTTATGTTAAAAATTTGGTCAAGACATTACAAAGAGAGATCAAAGTGGTATGATATTGTCAAATATAGTAAATAGTCAATTAGTTTAAATTCAAAAGTTAATAAAAAATTGATATAAAAAAATTTATATAAAAAATTTCAAATAATAGAGATCAATTAAAATTGTTAATCTTATATTGTGTTCAAAATGTAGAATCTAATATTGTTTTGTTGAATAAATGAGATATGAAATAATATGACTATTTATATTGCGCCGTACTGTGATAATATCACTTCAAGGGCGCTTTACATTATTTAGGATCAACATCCACGTCCATTTTAAAAAATTACATAATATCAATTAAAAAATTGTCGTCAGAAAGATAAAAAATCATAATAACAAAATAAAAATATAAAAATCATAATAATTAAATTTAAAAAAATCATACTAATAATTTACAAAAATCATAATAAAATAAAAAAAATATGAAATAATTCATCCAGTCTCATGTCATGGAAGCAATCAGTAATACATAATTATTTAAATATGATTTAATTTTGGGCTACCAATAGGTGCCTACCCGCAATTTATTTCCTTAAAGATCTACTTCGTAGGGAACCCCTGACTTCTATGATATCCTGGTATGGGTGAGTCTTCAATTTGTTTCTCTAAAGGATGTTGATAGGTACTTTAAACCTCAATATAAACCACAGTTGAAGAATTTCCTTCCTCAATACTCATGACTAAACATATTATAAACTTTCTTAAAATGTCAAATATTATTTTTTGGAGAACTATTTTTGTTTTATTATTATTTTCGTAGTACGTTGTCGGTATGTAGTTGATTAGCTGGGTCATGTTTTGAAAATACTCGACGACAGTTTTACATCTTATTTGGTATGTTTACAATACAATTTTTACTGGTG
This sequence comes from Athripsodes cinereus, assembly GCA_947579605.1. Lineage (NCBI taxonomy): Eukaryota > Metazoa > Arthropoda > Insecta > Trichoptera > Leptoceridae > Athripsodes > Athripsodes cinereus. The sequence continues at coordinate 4,878,687 of OX388313.1, forward strand.
TAAACATTTACGAATTGCGTCTTTCCGTTTCCTGTTGAGAATGTAGAGCGGCAATTATAACCTAATCAAACTTGAGATTTTAAAACAATTTTTGGGTACCACATAATATGCACTTCATTACTACATAGAGATTGCATACAAATTTATTTATGTTTATGCAAGCCTGATCCGATTCGTAAGCATAGGAATAACAAGATTTGTAAATCTGACATGACATAAAGAGTGCCGTAGAGTTCTCTTTTCTGTCACTTTCGAGTATTCTGTAATTGGCAACAAATCACATATTATAAGGCATTAAACCCTGTTATTGACCAAATTCGTAACCTGAGAATAAAAGGGTTCCATCTGAAGAAAACAAAAATCAGAGAAAAATGAGATTGAAGTTACGCAGACTCTATATACCTATACCTATTTAAAAAATTTTTCGTGAGTTGATACATTCTAGTGCTTTTTCAAATGGAGCACTATGTCGGAAATACCTTAGATTATATTGAAAAAAAGTGTTTTTTATTACATACTTGATGTTTTTTTAACGTATTGAAAATAAGGTGGAACTTTATTATCTTCGTGAAATAAAAACTATGCCAGTTCATAGTATTTTTTATGCTTCCAAATGACTTTTATTAACTTCGCGTTCAAGTATTCGGAGACTCTCGACTCGAAATACTGTTTGTCTCTGTATCTTATTTCACTTTTTACAAATCGCCTGATGATGGAGTCGAGAGTCTCCGAATACATTTTTTTTGTTATTTGGAACCTTCTTACTCTCAGGAGACCCAATACTGATTTGTGATACCTATTCTGTTGACAGTCTCTCATAAAGAAGACAACTTGCATTATTTTAGTTAATCTACTGGTCACTTCACTTTTGGGAAATTTCACGTATATAAATAAAATATGTAGATATATTTTATATATACGAATGAGCTTAAATTGATATTTATGTATCTATTGTGTTTGGTAGTCAATCACTGTCAAAATGTACATTAAGATATCAAAAGTCGCACAATTGCTTCGGCCGGACTCGGGCAGTTTTTTTTGCATACTCTTAACTGTTGGCAGATATAAGTATAGGCACCTACCTACTATTATAAAGTTTTTTATTATTATTTTTTCAATACAGTTACTCAACCGGTGGTCTTAACTGTAAGTACCTATCTTTATGATGATAATATAAAACGTTCAAGTTCATTTGTAAATATGTATGTTTATAATAAATTGTTTCGTTAAGCACCTGGCGAAAAGAATTGGTCTCCCACTCTTTTACGTAAGTTTAAGAGGGTCCTGTTAGATAGACATTTTATATCTTAAGTTCAGCGACGAGGTTTGCAACCCGTCTGTAATGTCGTGATTTTTTTAAGCACGGAGAAAACGGCTTGAATTTTTATTGCATGTATTAAAAAAAGATTTTTCAAGTCGAGTTTTTAGCATCAAGTTTTTTTAAGAATTTTAGTACCATCTTGTATTATGTTCAAAATGATCGCATGATGGCAAAGATAACTATGCACTCTTAGTAAAAATTGGAGTACCTACCAACTGTATAAAATAAATTTCAAAAAACATTACATTTTTAACATGTCATCTTATGTAAGTGCATGTTTTTGTGATGATTATTATGTTGTTGCTATTTTATAAGAATAATATTATTTTCTGAGCAGAGCCTTGTGTAAAAATCTGTTAGGCATAATCTGTAGGCAGGTAAGGTATAATATATATTGAAAATATTAGATATAATTCATGTTGCTGCGTGTACCTACATGTGTTTGTCGGATTATAATGCATGTAGACGAGATGTTCGAACATCGCATTTTTCCATGTAATAATGTTATATGCCTGATAAATACCTTTTGTCTTTTGAAGAATTAGAATATATGTTTATCCAAATTTAACAATGGATAATCCTGCATTTAAATAAGTAATGAGCTTTAAATATTTTTTTCTTCTTTGGAGAACTATATTTGTACTAAATTTAAATGAAAAAGTTGGGACACCTTTCTCATTTCTTATATTGTTTGAGCAAGGCTCTCCAATTGAGATGTCTGATTGGTTTTGTCATCAGCGCAAGCATGGACTTAATGGGGTGTTCACATTTGGCGAATATCGCCAGGCGAATTTAAAAATATATCGCCAGGCGAAAAAACAAAATTCGCCGGACATCCATTGATCGTTACACCTGTTCACACAATCCACCGATATAGAAACGATCTGTCAGATGCGCTTTGATTTTGACACTGTTTTCAAAATGGCGTCGAGATGGAGATCGCGAAGTGTTTATTTTTAGTCGAAAATGTTATAGTAGTGATTATAAGGCGCCTTTTAATTAAGGAAACAAACGCCACAAACCAACAATAAATATAACAGCTGTCACGAAGCGGGAAACATTATAAAATTTATAGGTTATAAAGTTTTTACCATAGATACGAACGCCGCGCACATCTGCGCATGCGCGAATCGTTCAATCGGCTGAAAATGTTGGAAGGTGGTCAACTCGAGACGATATCGTTTCTGCTGGTTTTTTATCGTTTCAGACTAGCTGTCATTTTGTTCACACGGTTCAAATGGCTGGCGATATTTTGGTGCCCTGGCGATATTCGCCAAAGTGAGAACACCACATAAGATTGCATTAAGAAATTTATTCAATTATTGTTGGTTATTTTGTTTATAAAATCTGATGTGTAATTAATATGCAGAAAAAACAACCATAAATATTATATTACATTATAGAATGCAACACACCTACCTACATCCTTTCATAATGAATCATAAGTATGACATATTATTATGTATGCATGTGTAACAATCCACATTTTATCAGTTCCCTGTATAACCCGGTGCGCAAATCGCCAATATAATAATATGTACCTATAGTCTGTTTTTATATTCATTCATACCATTACGACGTTTCCCCACAAGTTTTGTGTCGTAAAACATGGAGTCTACATGGATTTATTTTATTTTTTGAAATAAGATGAATCTGGATTTGAAATAAACCCTTGTGAGAGGCCCTTATGGTATATTTATTTATTTATTTCAAGGCGCATTACAGATGTTCAATATACATAATCAGTAAAAATCAGCAAAATTCACACAAATAATCAAACATCCAGACCATGCACACTAGACAGTGTATAAAATCCAAATATATGCCTAACTATACCTAAAAACTTATTTGCTTTTGTCGTTAATATAGTTTAGATCAGCAGGTAGAGGATTTTGACCAGCTGTCTTTGGATTGTAAGTCTGGGACTTGAACATTGGTCTGTTAACCGCCTTAGAATTACGTATGGCAATTTTCGTTTTGTTTAAAAAGAGGATCATAAATAAGTTGGAAGAGATCGCGCCTTTGCAATAAACTCGCCTTCTGTATATTGGCTGTATTAAATTTGCACACATTTCTTATAAAATTGTATCTTTGTATTGTAATCAATAAATTTACAGTAAAAAATGAATCAATAAATAAATAAATAAGGTAAATGTAGACTTGTACATTCTAACAAATTGAAATATTTATTATATGAAGAATTTTACATTACATTTTAAAAGCGTACCTACTGAAAAATTGTCTTTCAAAAAATTATTTTAATGTACCTAGAACATTTTTCATTCCCTTTTATTTCTCATTTCCGAAGCTAATATTACTAATGTATCCTATATAAGATGTTGAATGTAGGTATCAATTTGAATAAAATCCTTAATCACAAATCATCTTGCAAATTTACTGAATTGCTTCCTTTTAATATCCTTTTGGGGAGTTATGATGACGTCTACGTTTTCATATAAAATTATCATCTTTTTTATATAATTTCCTGCATCCTGATCAGACGACGCGTTTCAGGACCCTCTTACAATCCAATTTCCTTTTTATTCGTTTTTGGAAAAACCTTTTCGTTTTAAGAATTATTACAAGTGTAATTTTATCTATCTATTTAAACCATTACGGCGTTTCACACAAGCGGTGTAATCAGAGGACATGTGACTATATTGCAGGATGTTTTGCCTCTTAAAAAAATAACATTGGGTTCGTTGGAGGAAATTTGGCCTCTGCAATAAACTTGCCCTCTGTATATTGATCGTATGATTGTATTTGTGTCAAATGTATTTTTGTGTAAATATGGTTCAAATCAATGTGTTAAATTTAATAACTTACCATAGACGTGGGTGCTGTACGCACTGGTTTCTCAGTCGGGCAACACTCGCGTCTAAAAAGGTATAAAAGGGGCGGCCATATTAGCTTTCTTTCTCTTTGGTCATATCCGCTTATAAACTGTTGTAAACTATACTGTGTGCTTGTTCCTTCAAAATAATAAATGTTTTAATCCGATCGTGGCTTTGCTTTAATGGACCAAATACCCGTTGATTATTAATTCAACACAATGTACAGCAAATAATAAATAAATTAACATTCGGGATGTAGTAGGTGAACTTTTTTTTACCATAAATAAGACATTTTCTAGGTATAAATATTTGAAATTTGTTCCCTATTCGCTCTAGCTTTTTGTGGGACCCCTGCCTTGCTGATTATGTCTGTTCAGTGTTTCCGAAGCATTCTTCAATATGCCCGCATTATCTGCTTATTTTGAGGGTCCACGTTTTGACCTATTATAACAACACTAACCATAATATGTAGCAATTAACCAACCGCGTCTTAACTTCAAATTAAAAATTGTCGTCGCAGAATGACACTTATTTTTCTTTACCTTCGATGCTAATTGATAACTTATCTACTTGTTATACCTCTTAATAATGTCTTGTTACTCGTTTAAACACTAACACTTAAATAGTTTGTTTTTAATGTTGGTATTTTGTATACGTTGTGTCTCTCTCTGAAGTGTGACGCATACTATTCGGAAATAATATTTCTAGGAAATTCACATATAACTCTGTGAGATGTAAGCCAAAATACTTATTATCTTGGGTACTAGTTTTAAATTCAAGTTCGTTCGAGACTAAACACACCACTTTAAATATCTAACATAAGCAAGCATGTTTCTATTTTACCTGTCTGAAAAACAGTAAAAAAAAATATGAATTAATTATGGTAACACACTGGAATATTATTTGTCAGTTTGGTTTTATCATTAGTGTCTATTAGTATTTATTTTACATAGTAGTCTAATTTTTATTACAAGTTTTGATATTTTTACGTAAAAACTATATACACACTGCAGGCCATTACACATAGCAGTAAAATATCAGTGAAAATGTTTCAAGTAAAGTCGTAATTCCAGGAATTTTTGTAGGGGGGAGGGAAGCAGTTTTTTTGTTATGACGAAGTGGACCTTTTTGTTTTTTGGTCTCGCATTTCACATGTGGCGGGTTTGCAACACAGTTTAAAAAAATATGTAACTTCTGAATATAGATCTTCATAAATTACACTGAATTCGTAAGGAAAGTAAAAACACTGAAGTAAATGTTTTGTTTTCTCTGGAATTGCATTGACCGAAATCTGTAATAATCCCAGTAGAATATGATGTATAATATTTCCAATGAAAATGGGAAACATGCATGTGTGAGGATTAGTCTGTTGTGACGTCGTTAGGCAGTTAGAGGTATTGGCACGCTTTTGACTAGTAGTACTGTCTGTATCGTCTGATGACTTGACACAACTGTTTTGCGGTGAAGTGCGAAAATTGCCTTTTCATATGGTGATAAAAGCCTTAAAAATGCACATTTAAAAATATAAAAGGCACCATAATTTTTCTAATTTTCAGTACTGCTTTTTTCGCTGATTTTTTTTTGTGAAAGTTTCCCATATCTATAAACAAACATACATAATGAGCGAACACTAATAATATTTATTATGTTAAGTATTTATGTTGTGTGTTAGATTTTGCGTGTCGCATAGACTGTGTGGCATTTCTTAAATATCTCAGTGCGCATATAATAATAATATTATTAATAATGTGTGCGTTAGGTTATGTTATATAACTAAGGTAAGTTTAAAATATTAACATTCATAATACATCAATTATTAATTATTGTAAAATAATAATATATAGGTAAAAGAAATAGCTCCTAACCCCCCCCCTTTTTCTTTCCTTTTAAGCATGTATGTTTGTATCTTTTTTTTTTCAGTCTCTCCCTTTTTTATATATGTGTGTATGTATTTTTTTTCTCTCTTTTTTTATCCAAATTGCTTTGGATTATTGATTTTATTTTTATCATGTGTTTTTTTTTTAGTTAATACTTTTGGGTTAGTTGGAAGAGATCGCGCCTTTGCGATAAACTCGCCCTCTGTATATTGATTATATTTGATTTGAATGTATACCTTTTATGTAATCGTTTTTTATCAATGTACAGTAAAGAATGAATAAATAAATAAATAATAAAACGTCATAAATAAGAAATTTGACATTTGCGATTCAGCGAAGAGGAATTGTATTAGTATTGAGAAGATGGCTTGTATGTTTATCACATTTAGAATACTGGTCAACCGACTTGTGAGATATATTTTGATGGTTCAAATAAATAAAAAAATCATTTTGGTTTTATTATAAATATTGGTTCGTGAAGAATCCACTCAACAATTGGTCTCCCACTCTTTTCAGTAAGTTTTTTAGTGTCCTGTATTAGACAGGTGATTGAAAAATAAAGACATTTTACATCTGAGGCATACCACACATCCTGAATGTATTATTTTTCTGGTACAAAGAGAACGACTGATATGTTTATTACATGTAGTCTGCCATTTATCACGCTTGTGGAAAATGCCGTGAATGTATGAATAAATGAATGAATATTACCGAAGACCATAAGGTGATTTGACATTAATACTCATAATTAGGGTAGACTAACTACTTGCAATAGACACGCAGGTCATCCACTATATGTTTGTAAAGCGCCGTTTACTCATAACATGAACTCAAGGGCGCTGTATATCGTATCCATCACATTTATTATATAGTATAGTATAATATATATAGGTAGTATATATTATAATTTATTATGAGATAACTGATGATTTATTTTTAGCCATAGAACATATTATGTAGAGGAAGACACAACATTCTGAGAGGGTATTATTTTTCTTCTTTCTCGTCTCATTCCTAGAAAACCAAATAATGTATCAATAAAGAGAATCACTGTATCATTGAAAATAATAATTTAACTTTGATGTTAGGAAATACTAGGTACTTTTTTATATATATTATTCAAGTACTTTAATAAACAAGTAATCAAATTGTCTATCATTTCAATGACTGTACACTTATATTTTTTTTTTTTTTTTTTTTTTTTTTTTTTTTTTTTATTTGTCTCAAAGAATTATAAATTCGCTTAGAGACTACAAAGTACAAGATAAGACATAATAATATAATTAAATAGATAAAAATTTAGGTGTACATCAAGAATATAACATTGCAGTGCAAAACACATTAATTTTAATTAAATTGGAAATAACATCATCATCCATGAGCTGTTGATCCTGAAGATTGTGTACAGTAAAAAAGTTTGAGTGATCTTTTGAACTTTATTAAACTCTTTATGGATCTTATTTCTTCAGGTAATGCGTTGTACAATTGCATTCCTTGGAAGTCCAAATTCCGTTTTCCATAGTTTGTCCTCACATTGTTTATGACAAAATTTGAACAACACCTAGTATTGTACGAATGTGTTGTGTCACACGTAGTGAAATTCATTTTTATCTTCACAGGTCCATTTAACACTTTAAATATCAATAGGGTTGATTCGTACTTATATATATCTACCATTTTTGCAATATTTGTTCCACAGTAAAGATCAGATGTCGGTGTCAGTCTATCAAGGCCATACAATGCTTTTATTGCTTTATTCTGTGCAATCTGTAACTCATCAATGATCGTTTTGTTTGCATTACCCCAAACGCTATTCAAGTATGACAGATGCGAATGAACAAAGCTAAAATACATTTGTTTTTTTATATTTTCCGGTATCAAGCGTGATATTCTAAACAGCGCCCCAGTTATAGGTGCAATTTTGTCTTTTACCATTTCTGCGTGAGGTTTCCATGTAAGACATTCATCGAGAGTAATTCCCAAATATTTTACAGTTCCCACTTGCCCTAGGTTAATTCCATCAATAACAGGAGGCGTGTATGCATTAATTACCTTTCTCTGAGATCTAAAAATAATGTAATTCGTTTTGGATATGTTCATTGATAATCTATTGTGATTCAGCCATCTCACCACTAGATTCAAATCTTTCTGTATTTTCTCAAATATAGTTTTGGCGTCGTTACCATAGTATAGAAGGCATGAATCATCAGCGTACTGTGTAAGGTTTCCATTTAATTTTAAACTGTGCATGTCATTTATGTATATCAAAAAAAGCAATGGACCCAGGATAGAACCCTGGGGAACACCACAGTTTATACTTGCGTAATCACTACATGTATTCAGTAATTGAACGCATTGCTTACGATTTGTGAGATAACTTCGAACAAGCTCCAATCCAGTCCCTCGTATCCCAATATCGCTCAGCTTTTCAAACAGCACCGCATGATCCACAGTATCGAAGGCTTTCTTAAGGTCCACAAAAACGCCCACTGCAACATTTCCACCATCTATGTTAGCGCGGACACTCGTGATGAGTTCAGTCACTGCCGATGCTGTACTTCGATTTTTGCGAAAACCATGCTGATTGGCGTTAATAATATTATTATTTTCTAGGAAAGCATTTATTCGATTGTATATGACACGTTCAAACACTTTTGATAGAGCAGACAGAACTGATATGGGTCTATAGTTTGTGCACTCCTTCTTAGATCCACTTTTATGAATGGGGGTTACTCTAGCTATTTTAAGTGAGTCAGGAAACACTCCAGTCTTCAAGGACAAGTTAATTAGTTCTGTTAATGGTCTCATAATAACACTCAGAATTTTTTTAATCAGGTTTACTCCAATTCCATCAATACCAGTACTAACATCATTCTTCAAGTTATTTACGATACGTTCCACTTCATCACTCTGGACACGCCTCATATATATAGAGCCTTTTTGAATAGTATCACTCATTTGATCAGAAGTAGGTTTAGTCGTATAAGGAATATCCCTCGCAAGGCTTTCACCAACTGAGCTAAAAAAAACATTCAAGATCTGACATACAGACGTAGGATCACTGATCATTTGTGAGTCTTTTTCTATCGTTATATTTTTGATCATTTGTTTCTTCCCAGATAGCATCGAATTGATTAAGTTCCATGTCTTTCTAGAATTATTATTAGTTTTTTCAAATTTATCTCCATAGTACTTTTTTCTAAGTGCTAACTTCATGGCTGTCACTTTGTTTCTGAGTTTTACAAATTCCATTTTATACACATTATCATTTGGATTTAATTTGCAAATGTTGTGGATCTTATTTCGCTGCTTAATCATTTTGAGAAGCCCTTTGGTGACCCATTCCTTCTGTGGTTGATTCTTCACATTACGATAAACCATATTCCCTTCAATAGCCTCATTCAAATGAGAAATAAACCTATTATAATTTTCATTCACATCCAGAGTACGTTGAATATGAAACGGATTCTCAGTCAGACATATGCGTAATTGATCATAATCTACTCTACTAATCACTCGCATCATTTGTTTATTTTCTACAGGAGAAGATGTCAAAAGCACGTCGGTTATCACAAGGTTATGATCTGATATAGGATCTGGGGCCACAGTGATATTATATTTGTATTGTAATTTGTCTGTCAAAATATGATCTATTATAGTGTTCGTGGTTGAAGTGCTTCTAGTCGCCATACATGGATCCATCTCATTCAAAACACAAAATCCGCTTGAAGTTATACTGGTTAGGTATTTTTTCACAATAGGGCTATTATTTTGTAGTAAATCAATATTAAAATCTCCCAGAATCAGACCACCCTTTTCTCTCTCTAATTTGGTTTCTAGAAGTTCGATGAAGGCTCCGATGCTAGACTGTGGAGATCTATAAATACACGTTATCCCCATATTTAATTTGTCCAAATGGATTGTTATCAGGCTGTTACTATCATCAGAAATTGAATCTTTAACATCGTAATTTAAATCATCCTTGACGAAGACAGAAACACCGCCCCCTCTTTTTTTCGGTCGACATGAGTAAGAGTGTGAATAACCAGGCAAGAAAATATAAGCAGCCTCTGCATCGCTTAACCACGTCTCAGTTACACAGATTAAATGAATATCATTATGAACACTTTTGACAATGCACTCTAGGTCACTCAATTTATTGCGTATGCTTCTAATATTCAAATATAATATACAAAGGTTTTTCTTGTTCATACTATAAGGACACACATATTGTTCTATACAAGAATATTTGGAAAAAGTTTTATCCACATACATGCACTCACCATTTTCTCCTGATTCATCTAAAGCCATTTTAACACTGAGATCCATAGTCTGTGAAAGCTCTGGCTCGACAATCCATTGCTTTCCAAATATGACAATTGCGACTTGTAGCTGTATGATCTGCTATTTCATTTTTTCGTGTGCAATTTGCACATTTTGGTGTCTCCTGAGCTTTTTGTTTATCACAGTCCGCAATCAAATGATCACCACCACAGTACATACATCTTTGGACTCCCTCACAATATCTTCGAATATGTCCGTATTCCAGGCACCGGTAACACTGGATAACAGGGCTGTAGTCCTCAACCACTACCCGTTGATATCCTATATTTACCTTACCAACGGACATAAATGTCTTCCACGTCTCTGGCAATACTTGACAAACAACATTTGTAAGAAGACTGTTTCTAGTCCTCTTCTTAAATTTTATAGCGATTGTTTCCCGAACATTAAGGGTCTTATTTTGTTTAAGGATCGACTCGTTAAGATCCTCCTCAGTAGTTCCTGTAAGTAATCCTCTAAAAATAACAAACGGATTTCTCTTTTTTGGTTCTTCAAGCTTAAAAATAGACTCCTTCTCAATCTCTTCTCGAAGCGACACTTTATCTTCATCAGAAGTGCAATCAATTAATAATTTCTCCTTTCCAAGTTTACGTAATCCAGCCACTCCTATCCCCTTATCTCTGACATTTACTCTTCGCTTCAACATTCCTTCAAGCTCCTGACCAGATTTGTCCTTTTGTTTACAGCTAATTATTAGAGAATGATGTTGCTCTCTGTTTCCACGACTTTGCGTCACTATATTAGCATATGTTTGTTTTTCCTTTGAAACCTGGTCCATTTTATTCAGAATAGAATCAAGTTTCTGCATTACAGGTTCATTAAAGCTTAATTTTCTTTCCGAAATTTCATCCATCTTATGTTGAATAGAATTCAACCTGTCCTCCATTATAGCACTAAGTCTGGTAGCCGGATTTGCATCCTTAGACTGCTCCCATAAGCGCTTAAAATAGATAGTCATTTTCATCAAGCTTCTGGTCTTAGAAATAATTATATCTCTAGTTTCCCTTTTCAAGTTGCCAGGACCATTTACAAGAGCGATTATCTCTTCTCCAACAACTTCCGAGGACTCCAAGTCTGTTACGCTAGGGGCAGTTGGTGGTTTAATGGCTGGTGAACAATCCCTAGATGCGGGGTTGGATCTTGTAACTGACCTTGTGCTAGTTTGCTTCGACTGAGATTTCATTTTGCTTTTGACGATTTCAACGCGCGGGAAAAAATGCACAAAAACCTGCAGAATTTGTAGGTAGTTATATGAAAAAATGTTATTTATGTCCACAAGTCACTTCTGCCAAGAGATACAATAGGTCTACCGCGAACTTTTTTATACTCCTCAATCAGCTCTTTCCAATGAATATAGTAACGTCCCTATCAGGGTACAGGGAGAGGCAGCGTTACGTGATTTTTAATTAAATGTCATATAAATATTGTAATTATGGGTATAACTCACTCAAATCACACAATACAAAAAAAAGAGTCACAGATTTAGAACTTACGCTCAAAAACGATCTGAAAAGTCATATCACATTAATTTTCACAAAATTTTCATAAACATTCTTTCTCGGAAAAATCACTTTTCACTATGAAAAACTATCTGTATGCATATGCACCCGCGACGTTTTATATTAAATTTGATACGCTGAAGACGATGGCACCATTCAAAACTTCATAACTTCCACCCCTACGATTATTTAGAGATATTTATGTCTATTTTGACAGGTAGAAAAGAAAAGAAAAGAAAATCAAGTTTTTCATCTCACACACACAATGTACTGAGTAAACAATAACACTATTCGGTAGAGCGCAAAATTTCACATCGATCACTATATGCAACTTTCTAATTACTTTGAAATTTCGAAGATTCCAATTTATTATAACAGAGCAAAATTATAAACACCTTCCTGACACACCTGTCAAACTTACTTTAATATAAATATTAATCCACATACCATAATTATTTTATCAATCAAATAAGAAAGAACTTTATACATTTGATAGAGATTACCAAACACTTTTAAGTGTTTTAGTTTTAGACGATCAGCTGTTCAGTTATGTACCTACTTTTACTTTTTGACGCCCATATCAGAAAACTATATTGTTACACCTAAGATATATTTTTTTTCTTTAGATCGATTTATATTATGTTTAGTCAAGTTATAAATTACAGTTACGGCGATAGAAAAACAAAACATTGGTTGAGCACATCGATTGCCTACATTATTTGTATTTAGTGTTGTGGAATTCTCAAGAAATAATTTTTCGAGAAATTTATCGAGAAATTTCTCGCTGATTTCTCGAAGTAGAGAATTTTCGTAGAATTTTTTTTATTTTTTATTTAACAGTATAAAAATAATAAATACTTTATGCAATCAATCAATAATAATGTACAAATGTTGAGACAATTTATCACCAATATGGTTACAATTAATTATGGAAACAAAAAAATGTTTGACACCTACGTAGAAAAAACTGCTAAAACTGATAGAAAATCTTGATTGTTGACACCTCACATGCCCGTATTTAAGTTAAAAAAAAATTGCAGGTACGTACATGGAAAAAAGTGTTAATAACCTCTGATTTGGGCCTTAATCAGCCCCACAAATTTTTGGATCAATCAGGTTGGCTGCGAAGTGTACTGGGCGAAAGGTCATAATACCACTAAGAAAAATTATGGAGAGAAATTTCTCTTCCATCAGAGGAGAAATTCTCGGAGAAATTTCTCGTTCTCGAGAAATTTCTTTGGAGAGTTTTCTCTTCTCACATCACTATTTGTATTGGCTTAAAGTAAAGCAAAGAGTGCAGTATTGAATATGTGCGATGTATTTTCTCGGTAAAAAGTGTGTCATCGTCTTATTTGTAGGAGTTTTGCGAGATTGAGACCGTCAGTGAAAGACTGATCGTGCTTCGCCCAGCAAAGGGTGAAGCAAAATGCAGACTTGTTGCCATTTTGATCTCGTAGGGCGGGTTTTGGAGTGAAAGAAGCTGAAGACACGCCTTACGCTGGGAGCTTTTGATAACATAAGCACATTATGGTGTCCTTGAAGTCTTGTTATTTGTGAACTGCAATTTATAAGTTAGTAACGTTATGAAAACGAAATGTTAGTAACGTTAAAACTATGCTTTTTTATTACACGTCTTGTTATCAAATTGATGAGAAAGATTGTTGAAATATGGAAGGATAGCTGATCCTCAGCGTCACAATAGAAAGCAACTTCCAAAGAAATAGATCAATATCTACAATAAGAAGTAAAATAAAGGACAACCTGCATTTTTATTACATGTAGCTAATTCACTGGTTATACCTTTTGTGGAAGATGTCGTGTTAGTTTAAGTACCTACTTAGATAGATAAAAAAATATCTCAGTTACAGACAGTTACGTTTTGCATCGCAGGTTTTATAATATAATCACCATAGGAGATCATTATTAAAGCTTGAGTATAGAAGTTAATTGTCCATAGATCATAATCATAAAAAAATATTATAAATTTATTATAACAGAAGAGTTTATATAAATAAATTACAAATTGCTCAGAAAGACTTTTGAAATCATAACAAATAACCTACGCTGGGAGACAGACTTCCACTGTTTTATGACAGGATTTCCATATTAAGTAAAAGACGGGTGAATGAACTATTTAGTTACAATGGAATTGAAGACAGATGAAACAACCTCTTTTCATGTTTTTTTTGTTCATCTATACCATCGAGCCATTTTCCAAATTTCACAATCACCGGAACAAATATCAAATGTTTTTCGGAACATAAATTGGTTAATTTTTTAATAAAGCAAGATAATATATAAAGTTTATTTTATCGACCGACGGTTCTTGGCGGAAGTTCATATTAATCATTTTTAAAATGAAATACGATATTTAGTTGTTCCACTATTCACTATTATTTTAATGTATTTTTTTCTATTTGTCACATACCTAACTTGTAATGAATCTGTACCTACATTACTTTTGCCTGACGATGATAGCGGAAGCTCTTGAAAGCTGGCTCCCAAAATTAATAAAGTCAACAGTGGAATAACTTTATATTAAATTATCAAATAAAATAAAATAAATATTTACCTACTATTTTTGTTTTATGTTACTGTTGAGTAAGACTAACGCACGACCGGTACCGCACCTATACAGTATAGATCAGCACATGATGATGCGAACTCGGAGTCCACGAAACTGGTCATGCGTTAGTCTTACTCAACAGGTATATAAAACAAAAAAAAATTTTTTTTTGATAATTTAATATAAAGTTATTCCACTGTTGACTTTATAAATTTTGCGAGCCAGCTTTCAAGAGCTTCCGCTCTCTTCCGTAATTTGGTTATATTGATTAATGTGAATAGTGAACTAAAACCAGACTTAACCCATTCGTAAGCATTGGGACACAATCCATATTTTATCCTAAAACATGTTAATACTACTGCAGTGTTGTGTTGTGTTGTGTAGGTAAATAAGATTTCTGTTGAGGAATATTCTATACGAATCTTCTATATGACGAATAAAAATATTGCTTAGTAGTTGGGAGAGGAGTCATTAGTGTGAGACAAGGACAGGAAGCGGTGTGAGATTGTTAAGTTGTTGTAATAATAATGATAATCTATGCGCGTCAGGTGCTTCTCTAGTCAAACAACATGTACAGGATGTCCCAAGGGAATAAAAATATGTGAAATGTTTTATTTTATTTTGTACCCAAAAGTGTGTGAAAAAAATAGGTAAATAAAGTAGAATTATGTATCGTATTGTAGTATCATATATTATGTAAGTATCACAGAGGTATCCGAGAACCACGTTGGTTGATATTGTGGATCAAATTCATTAAGACGGCCGAGTGTTTAGTTAGAGAAATTGACGTCTGTGTATGAGAAATTGTATTAATGAAGAAGAAGCGAAATATCTGAGGATATATCTATGTGGCGTTCCGTTCTCTCTGCCTACTCCACTTTGCTCAAGGCGTGAGGGTAAAGATAGAGAATGTATTAAGATTTTATTACGTTAATCTGGACACGTAGAAAAAATGAGTAGGTATTGAAAAAATGACGATGTTATTGGTATTTTTCTAAAAAAAGGGCTTTAAAAAGCGATAGCCGTTTAAACCGAAAATCACTTAGCTTGGAAATCTAGATGAAATTCTCAAGGATGTGTACATTATCTTTATACAAAATAAATATTTTTAGGTAAAAAATAATCAACCTCTGAATGGAAATATAATTAGCATTAACACAGCGAGTATCTCATTTCTTTGTACCTTTCTATATCAATCTTCAAGTATGTAGGTATAGGTGGAACTAGCATATTACATCAGTGTTCGACAGCCAGAGGTTTGCGAACCGATCACAATCCATAGACAATAGTATACAAAATAATATATCTCGATTTAGAGAGCACATAAATGCTTATGTATTCGAACAGTATATGTAGAAAAAAGGTTGCCTCTATGGTTCGATTATCAATGGGTAAATACACAAAACTCGGACAGAAAGATGTCATTCATTCGACTCAAAATCGCCTTGAGTGGCTTATTTCCACCCTGATTAACTAACCAGTAAATGTAGGTAGCTTGCGCCTCAAATACAGATGTTTAATAAAATATAGCGTCGTTGTCAAGTGAAAACCTCGTAAGTCGAAAAAAATACATAACTAATTTTTTTTGTTTTTTAAATGTTAAACCTCGTATCTCACAACTCTGCGAAATACCCAATGAAATCTAGCGCGACTCATACTCCATCTATCTGTAAAATTTAAAACCTCGTTTAACATGTTGCGCATAACTAAAAAAAATAAATTGTTTTACATGTCTCCTGAAAAATTCCCAAGAAACGACTTACGAGGTTTTCACTTGACAACGACGATAGGAGTATTGCAAATAGACACATTTGGAGGCATCAGGGCAATATCACAAAATGAAAGCTGCTCTTATCACCGGTATGTCAGTCGAAAGATTGAAAAACGGCGACAAAGAAACAAATTGTACAACATACTACCACTACTACTTCTATACCATCACGGCATATCCCACAAGTGGGGTAACCAGCAGACCAGCTGCATGAAAGAAACATGCAAGCTGTCCTCTTCGTGCCAATATAAAATCAAGACATTCAGGATGGGTGGCAAACCTCATCGCTGAATGTACAATGTCTTAATTTTTTCGAACACCTGCCTTTTACAGGACACTCGAAAACTTAAGGAGAAGAGTGGGAGACCAATTCTTTACCGGGTGCTCCACGGGATATATTGTACAACATTATCATCATTAAAGTGTTTTTTTGTTTTGTTTATACACCCTTCATAAAATATCAATCGCATTTATTTATTTATTATTCTTCTACATGAATTACAAACAATTACTTCTAATAGAAGGCAAACATTTAAGTTAGATACAATCTATACACAGAGGGCGTGTTTATCGCAAAGGTGCGATCTCTTCCAACTAACCCAAACGTTAAAAACGTTTCTTATAATTATTTTTTTATCAATTGTGAAAAGGTTGGTCATTCTTGTATTAATATTACAGTGAGTAAAAACTTGTAGATACAACATACATAATACGTAATACATCTTTACAAATAATTATTATTCTTGCACACTCTGTAGTATGTCCAATATACCTATATTTCTTGTCTATGATGTACCTACCTACAGATAGACAGAGGTTAACTATTTTTAAACAATACATATTCGACTTGTCAACAATTATTCAAATCTTTCTCTATGACTATTACAATTGGTAGTAGCTTAAATCTAAACTTCCTTCAGGAAATAATATTCTAACTGATAATACAATATAATAAAATTGCAATGTTTTTACGAAACATGGACGAATGAAACGTTCCATTCTCTAAACAATTTTGACAATTTGGCTTTCATATTAATCAATTACTTTTTCTTTCTTTTTAAATGAAACGCATTATTCGAGAGCTTAAGATGGAGAGAAACCTCCACCATTTAGACTGACTTTTGGCTTAATGAAGTATTTCTTCTTATGACAATCTTATCTTTCTGATCATATTGTCATAGAATAGATTTATTGTAAAAGAGAGCTGTTAAGGCTGTGGGGGGGAGCCTTAAAGATGAAAGAATAATGTTCTTCTTGGCCGTTCATGGAATAAGCAGCGTATATGAAAAATAATACCCTCGATACAAACTTGTATCAATCTAGTGTGTTCTTGGATAATAAAATTGAATGCATTTTGTATTGATATGAATATAAATATATCATTAGCAGATTTACAAATAAACACACATGTAATTGAACTTATACATATATTTATAATGTTTAATTGCCTACTGGATAAAATATAAGAATTCCTGCGTATTCTTGTAATAATATTTATTTCTGCATTCTTCTTTTGCAAAGTGCGAAAATCAAATTAGCAAGTTCTGTCTTTGTGCTATAAGTAAACATTAGGTAAGTAAACAGGTGTGCACATACCTATTCGTTGTGCTAAATTTATGTTTGTATGACATAAAATCATTAATTTAGTCAAGGTTTTGAGTGATACCTACTTGGTGTATTTGTTTGCATTTATTTATATTAATTTAATCATTCTTAGTTTATAATTAGCATAATTTAGTCATCGCTTACGAATTATACTATAATTCTGTGTATATTCTTGTTATTTTTTTATCTTCTGATCTTTATGTTCGACACAAAATACTTAATTTAATATTAATATCAACATTTACATAAATACATTTTACTAAAAAATCTTCTGATGATTTTATTACTCCATCATTTTATGGCACGGAAAGAACGACTTGCATATTTATTATATGAAGTATTGACACTTGATAACCTATTTATGGGAAATTACATAATGGTATATAAATGCATTTGCCATATACTAACTATGTAATCGGTTTTTCATCACCGTTCAACTGATTTGTTTTCGTAAAAAAATTACATCTCTAACGGGCTGTTTCACCACCTCTAGATAAAGTTCTAGATAACAATCCTTAGGATAAATTAATCTACAAGATAAACTGAAGCGAGCGTTTCACCACCTACAGATTTCTTACGGATTGCTATCCGCCAGATAGCAGTGGCAACGTTGTAATTTCATGCGTTTTTTGCATGGATGTATGTAGGTAGGTAGGAATATATCGTTCGTTGCCTAGGAATATATTTAGGCAACGCACATGTAAACAAATTTTGACAGTTTAACACTATCTAAGACTTATCGGCCGGATAACTTATCTGGAACTTAATCTATAGGGTAGCGCTGTCAGGGAGTCGTGAAACGCATTTTTCGTTTAATCCGTTAGATTTGTGTTGGATAGGCTATCTGGCACTTTATCCAGAGGTGGTGAAACAGCCCGTTATTAATAGTTTTTCTTACTTTACTTTTTGTGTGGCTTGGTGTGAATGTAAATCTTTACCCGTGTGAGCTGCGCCATATCCTCTACACTCTTGGCTCCAGCGTTGACAGCCAGCTCACCGCTCCCGATCTTGACTCATTCTAATAGTTTTCATGCAAATATTTTACGAGTTTTAACATATTTTCTACAAACCAAATTGCAAATGAGTGAACACACTCAGCCACTCCCTGTGGAATGATATTAAATCAATCAAACAACAATAGCTCTACAATCCAGATCGAGTCTTTGCCTTCTTTAGATAACTCTTATATACCATTTGTCAGTTTAGGATATCATCTAATTGGCACACTATCCAGCAATCGAAGCTTTGAATTTCCTGGTTTTGTTCCACCCCCTAGCGTGGCATTCAAAAGCTTTCTTGGAATGTCCTCCTTACTCATTCATAGCACGTGTTCAACCCACTTAAATTTATTTAACGAAAAAAAAATTTAACAAACAAAAAAAAAACAAAATGTGAATTAACAGCTGCAAGTACAAATCTATAGAAATAAACAGTAAGATGTAAAATAAAATTAGTAGTTACATTGCACAAAAAAACAACAATAGCAATAAAATAAACCGTCCCAATTAAGTGATATTTTATATCTACCCTACCCATATTTTCTTCTGAACACCGTCAATGTTTAAGCTATCTTTTAATTTTAATGAAGTACAAAATAAACCTTTTGTTTATTTTTATATTCAGTGAGTTTTTTCGAGTTTAATTTTTTTAAGAAATCTAGTATGATAACATAAAAATCCGCTTCTATTTAAAAATAATATAACACTTTCTCATATCTACTACATTCCCGGAAGAACATTCACTTTACAATGTTTACAGAATAACATAATTATTATACGATGATGCATGAAACACCGACAAAGTGATATAAATTTAAACATACTAAGTTGTTAATAGGCAGATACTTTGTGTAATCTCATTATTATGAGTGGTTCATTGAATGAAGTTGTTATATGTTTTTGATATGAAGGAAATCATGCGATATCATTACATGAGCGGTAGTATGTTACGCAATAAACAGTGCGGTCCAGACCAAAGTAAAGGGCTTGATGACTATGTACAATAATTGTACATACATTAGGCGGACGCTATAAAGTTTTTGGGTTATTTGTAGTTCGCCTCCTGGTATATTGACTGTAGGTACATTGAACATATGTAATTTTATTATTATTATGTTGTTGGTATTAAGAATATACCTACTTCTATTGCCGTTCTTTATAGTTTCTATAGAAAACAAACCTTAATCATTCAGAGCAATTCTAGTTGAATTTAGTCACATATTCTTACTATATTTCTAGCGTTCTGTTGTCGTTGTCATATGAATTGTGTACTGTGAAGGCTAATGATAGTCGGCTAAATTTAGCTCTAAAGATTTTCACAAGAGGGTACCCTGCAGCTTTTCTGTCGTAACATCATCAGAGTGATCGGAACGTCGTGGAATGAGAAATGTTCAGAATGGAAGAGATGGCTTCCATCTTCTTTAAAGTTGGCTTAAGTTTGCCAAAGCACATACCTAACCAACGAGCTAAATGTTAAAACTGTTAGATATTTAGCTCTTTAGCTCGCCAACCATTTTATACTTTTTAGTGCTTTCAGTTTAGACTGATAATCCATGGTGCACGTGTGGATAGGGGCTCAATATGCTGAACATAACTTTTGCTCGTGTTCTTTGATGATGAATGCAAGGAGAAAATTATTGTAATATAGTGGTGTAGATTGACATTTTAAAATTATTTACTTATTTTAGGGCATTCGTTACATATTTGCTTGTATGGAAGGCACGCCGCTGCTTTAGAGTAGGCATTCGTGGATGTGTGAGTCTCAATGTAGTATCTGGTACGTCGGCCAGGTCCACCGCCCACTGACATGGTAGGGTCAGAGATGTCAAGTCTGGCTTAATGGTACTCATAGACGTGACAGAGTGTTGAAGTTTTTAATTGTCGTTACCTCATAAATAAATGAATAAAAAGGAGTCCTTTGACTCCTGGAATATCAGGGAAAGAGGATATTTCAACATTTATACTTTTAGTTTGTTAGCTGGCTGTCGACCCAATGGTATATAATCGCTGATGGACTATGTATTATACAGTGGTACCTCAACATACGATTTAAATTTGCAATTTTGCTCGTATTTCAAATTACTCGTCAAATTTCCTCATTAATGCGTTCATTAAATTAATGCGTTCCAGACCCCAAAATGTCACCCCAGTTATTTTTGTTACGTGTTTTTGAATAAGAAAAATTTATATATAAATGACAAATATAGTACAAAAACATAATAAACGGAATGTAAAGAAATAAACTAGATTTATAAAGTGTTACTTTCGCTTAATTTTCGTCACTGCTTTTCTCTTCACTGCCTTTTTCGCCACACTTTTCTCACTTTCACCTGTAGGCCGCTTAAAGAAACATGTCCAAGGAGGTTTGTTTCTTCCCCCCTTTCAGAATGTTCTGAAAATGAGTTAGACAAGTGTCATTAAATAGATCGTATTTCAATATTAAAAAATCGCTCGCTCGACGGCTCGTATATAAAAAAACTCGTATTTTGGGGCACTCGTATGTCAAGGTACCTCTGTATTATTATATTATGTACTAATAAGAATCCTTATTATTCTCATTGTATTGTTTATTTTGTTTGAAGACACTGACTGGTGTCGGCTCGTTAAGATGTTATATCTATATTCAGATGTCTTAACTGTAAGACTCCCTTTATCATTATTAGGATAATAAATAAAACACTTTGAGTGTTGGTCCTTATGTTCCTAATAACACATTGGTTTGAAAGTATGTATATATTATTTTTAAATAAACCGTGCACTCTCTCGAAAAGAACAGCTTTACCTTTCCATTCTATTTTTGACAAAAATGATTAGAAAAAATATGAAAATATAAAAATGAAGTAGTTAAGTGAATTACTGAATGGAATTGAGGAAGGTGCATTGACTTTCGACTGAATGTAAGATGTGAAATGTATATTTTTTCGAACATCTACCTTTTATAGGACAGTCGAAAACTTACGGAAAAGAGTGAGAAACCACTTCTTTGCTGGGTGTTTGACATACACTATAAATTGTGAACGGCTGAAATGGTTTGAATCTGGTAGAAAATTTCTGAAAAAGAACAGAGGGACATAAGTTTAAAAATCTCTTATAGAAAACTGGCAGTACAATGAGGTGGCTGGTAATCTGATGATAATGTTTCGGCCTTTCAGTCTAAGAATCTAGGTACTGTCACTGCCGGAATACTCCATCTTAAAAACGTGATGTAACCAATTCACCAAAGCATCAGATTTGATTATGATAATCTACTACATTAAAATTTTATACATTTTCGTTATTTCTGTGTTTCTTTCGGTATTTCTGAATGCATTTTATTTATTTATTGTTAATTTTTTTTTTTATTCTTTATTTATTTTATATGGATGGCTAGAAGACGTTGCTCTGCAACAAATCCGATATTCAACGGAACATTATAGGTATTCTCTGTACTATTTATAAATAGATTGGTACTATTTTGTCAAATATATTGTTCTGTTAATAAAAAAATATATATATTATTATGTATTATCTACTGGCTACCCCACTTCTGGTAGATGCCGTGAAGGTATATACATAATTATGTACGGTCTTCTTTTATAATGTTGAGACTGTAAAAATGGAAATAAACTGTCTATAATGCATCTCGTGTAAATGCACAATATTATATGTAATACCTCATACACAAAAACGATGAAGGTAGATATTCTGTATTGTACAGTACTGTACAATATCTGCTAGTGTTAGCATGTTGTTATGCTATAGCATTATGCTTTCCACACCATATCATATTTATAATGAGATAGTAGTGTACCAATGCACATAACTGTACGTCGGAGTGAAAACACACTGTGTTATATTTTTGCCAAAATTACTTATGAATATAGTATGTATTATAGTCCTCTTTTTGTGTTTTTTATGATGGCATATTCACATGTGTTGAAAAAATTTTGTTTTTATGATATCTTTAAGAGGAAAAATGCTGTAAATTTTCATAATATTACTTATTTATCACAGCAATCCTGGCTGGGTCATGTTCTGAGAATGCCTAATGACAGTTAGCCAAAAAGAGTACTGTTCTTCCGTCCGCAATGGTTCCCTCGGCCCCATGCGTCCCTTTTTCACAATACACCGTTCTTTTGACAACGAAATGAGAGCGCAGGGAATGTTGTGGGAGGAGGTGACGCGATTAGCACAGAGACGCTCTAAAGTTATGATGGAGGCTGGTTTCTGCCCTGTGCTCCTAAGAGGAGCGTTTAGGGCGATGATGACGTTGAGTTTATCACAGCAATACAACGCCATAGCATATAGCTTTATATCCTTAAAATTAAAATGATGAAATCTTTAGTTATTAGTAATGAACCATTATCATCTTTAACAGTAATTTTGCTGTAGTGAACATCATGTGAGAAGGAAATATAAGTAGATATGTTCAAAGAAACTCAAAATGACTTTGTCGAAAAATGACTTTTCGTGACTTAGTGTAGTTTCGCTTTGACGTACAGATTGTACCCACGGTGTTGTTATATCTTTCATATCATGCAGAACAACTTAATATAAATAATATTTTATCTTCATCATAACTCATATGATATATTATTCTTTGTTTCTTCAGCCCTTGTCCATCCATTACTGAATAAAGGCCTCTTCATGAACACACCACGTGTAGGTATATCGTAGATATCATAAAAATATAAATTAGCACCTGATGATGCGAACTCGTAGTCCGTGAAACTGGTCGTGCTAATTAATATAAATAAATAATTTATACTGTATTATTTTTGTCATCAGATCTATTTGTTTTTGTGTGCTTAAAACCTTAATGTATGAAATACTGGTAAACAAACATAAGTACACATTTTATTTACAAAAATACCATTAGTTAATTTAATTCGTCTATGGTCTTTGGATAATTATAAATAATTAAATTATAAATTATATTGCCTGCGGGCAACACTTAACAATACGTATTGTGTATTATGTCAGTAGTTTTTTTTTCTTATGTTTATTATTAGAAAAATTAGACTGTGTACTTTTAACTACAATGGTACTAGCAAAAATATGCTTTCCGCCGTTGTGATAAGTTTTATATGCCTGAGAAAAAATACAACGTACCACGTGAGATAGCAGTTGGTTGTGAAGTGTTCCTTTCTAACATATTACCATAAAATATTGTCATAAACTGGAAGGTATATATTACTCGTATTTTTTAAAGATATATCTGGGATTATGTTATCAATCCAAATACAACTTATACACCTTTCACAGTAAGCTATAAGCTTGTGTCGTGAAAGGGGAGTTTGCCGGCACCTGGGATCGAACCACGGACCCCCTGTTCACGAGGTCTAGACTCTACCTCCAGGCTACCGACGAATTATAGTGCAAACATGTGTTAGAAAGGGACAAGCCATTACAATTATTACTCTATTTCAGGTGGCAAGTTTTTCAATAAAGTGCACAATAATCTTGTTACCTACATATAACTCCTTTGATAGGTATGAATAAATTCAAGTTGTCTTTGATCCACGAATTACATCATTGTGTACCCAACATTTTTTATGTTTATATATTTATATTCGACCTTCATTTTTTAAGTTAATAAAAATGCTAAATATATACTGCAATTTAAGGTGTGGAAATATCCTATGATTATTTTTATTTGCCAAAAATATACATACTCAATATTTAATTAATACATTTAAAGTCAACATGTCCAAACACTTCAATCGTACATTAATCACTCGCATGTCTACTCGCAACAATATATACATTCCATCACGCCGTTTCCCTTGCGGGGTAGATAAAAAGGATCGAGTGCCACTTCCTTCTATTCTAGCATACACCTTTCGCTTCCGTCACTGTCATACAATTCCTCATGCATGCTCTCCTGTTCAATGTGCTCAACGGTCAACACGTGACCGTCCTGTAGGATTTGGTTTATATGTTCTTGCCATTTGATCCTCGGAAGGCCACGAATCCGAATACCACTAATTCTCTCAGCCTAATATATTTTTTTGGTCATTATGTTTTCATTCATTCTTTCCACATGCCTAAACCATCGTAACTTATTTATAATCCATCTTGGTTATTACACCAACTTTAATTCCAGACTCGTAGCTATAGTCTAAAAATAAAGCACTTATTCCACATTGACTTATTTATCGGGAGCCGGTTGTAATAGCTTCTAACCTCATCTTACTTACTTACTTACTGCTAGCCTTCTTCTCTCCACTGCTGGATAGATACTCTAACCTCATCATCAGTCTAAAAAAAGAAAGTGTAAAAAAATTGGTTTAGTATCTTTGTCGTCATACTACTTAATACTGGGAAAAATAAAAAGCAAAACTATTGCTATTCTATTCCGGGACCAGCAATGAATTATTATGAGTTAGAGTCTCCCGATAATTTCATTATATCTAATTATAATAATATGGACATCCCGTTTGTTTGTTTCAAAACATTATCATCTCCTCTACCTACGCACAATACATTATTACAACATCATTCACAACGGACGACGGATCTCACAACGGATACATTATACATAATAATAATAATAATAGGTATACCTAAATACTTACATTATAATATACAGCGTGTACGATCATGAAATCTTCCTCTTCCGTGTGTGAATGGAGGGTAGACTTAATCTTAGAAAAATCCATACATAAAGGGTCTGCAATCCTTTGTTTCTTTAATACAGTGTGTAACAAGGTTCATATATTTTGATATTTTATGTTCTACCTACACTTTTTTCTTTATTTTTCTGAGTCCATGGGGTCAGCTTTCCTTTATTTTTAAGGTACAGTTTAAAACATGTTGTTTGTAAAAAAAAAAATTCTCTACATTTATGAATACTTTGACTTACATGAAATCAGTGGTCTTCAAGCATTTAATCTCCGCGGACCGATCAATGTTTGATCATTTTACCATGGGCCGTTAAAGGGGAGACGTTGATTGTTTACCTTTGAATATCTTTTTCATTAGGTCTCAAATTTCCGGAATTCGATAATTTCCCGTACACTCAAAACTTCTATCTCCTCCATGTTTCTAGATTTTTGAAAAGGCATAAGAATTAAAATTGTTTATCGTTCTGCTCAGTTTTGTTAAGGAACAGAACAAAAAGGACTGACATTCATGTTCCTTCCACGAACCGAGGGTTGGAGACCACTGATATAAATTATATTATTGTTAAAGAGTGTTGAATGAATTTAAATAAATTGTTTTACTATATTTATGAATTTAAACTTGATACTTTGTCAGAATATAATTTTTCTACTTGGAGAAGAAATAATTTGTGATTACTGTACACCCTGTATAACATTACAATATACAGATATGTAATACATAATTATATCGTTGCCGTGGATGCGAAGTGATCTAACCCACAAGACAGACATTTCGAGAAAAAGGGTCATGAAGTTATGCTGTCGCATCCGCCAATACTAATCTGACTATAACTAAGTTATTTTTGCATAGATTTCACTAAAATTTTTACACAATATTCCTGATCACATATTCCACAAATATAAATAACAAAATATTAAAGATTTTTTGTATTTTAGAAGTAAACACGAATTTATCACTTGGGTTATTTCACCACTGTAACTGAGAAAGATCCACCTGTAGGAAAGTTGTTGGAAAGTTACGCGCTATGCGGCTTGGATCTTTTCACTTCTATAATTTAATTGAACTATTTATTCCTATTTGCGTTTGTGAAATGCTCTAACACACACTTGAAATGATGTAAAAACACTTAACATCTCTTCAAAATTTTCCAAAAATGCCCTTTAGGAATATCAAATCACTTATTTCTCATCACCACTATGTTCTCCGTGGTTTTCTGAACAAAACTGCATACTTAACTCATTTTTCAAAAAAGTGTGGCTTGGAAATGATGTAAAAACACTTAACATCTCTTCAAAATTTTCCAAAAATGCCCTTTAGGAATATCAAATCACTTATTTCTCATCACCACTATGTTCTCCGTGGTTTTCTGAACAAAACTGCATACTTAACTCATTTTTCAAAAAAGTGTGGCTTGGAAATGATGTAAAAACACTTAACATCTCTTCAAAATTTTCCAAAAATGCCCTTTAGGAATATCAAATCACTTATTTCTCATCACCACTATGTTCTCCGTGGTTTTCTGAACAAAACTGCATACTTAACTCATTTTTCAAAAAAGTGTGGCTTGGATCACTTCACCTCCACGGCAACGATATCTAAACACGCACGCATACACAATAATATAATATCCAGCGTTGAGTACAGAGCACCAAACCAACAACAAGGAACAGTGTTATCACGAATATGCGAGTCCTCAACTCAATACAACAATCATTTATACTCTCAGTAATGTACAAGCACTCATACCCGGGAACATTTCAATGAATTTTGAATCCCAACCACTATCCTCTTCCATTCTAACTATAGATGCTTATCAAAGAACCACAATCACACTTTTCATAACTTTTCAACTTGGGTAATAAAAAGATTTTTTTTTAACTTCTCTTAA
Organism: Athripsodes cinereus; assembly: GCA_947579605.1. NCBI lineage: Eukaryota > Metazoa > Arthropoda > Insecta > Trichoptera > Leptoceridae > Athripsodes > Athripsodes cinereus. The sequence continues at coordinate 4,905,996 of OX388313.1, forward strand.
AATTTCTCCTACAGCGAAAGTCTATACATAGTTGATATTTGTAGGTACCTACCTACAATTTAGAAAAAGCAATTAATTCACAAAAATTCACCTGTAAATTAATTAATTTTTATTGAATTAGGTTAGCGATCGTCCATCGATTAGATAAAAACTAATATTTTTTTTAATCTTTTTTGAGTTTTTTGACATTCCAAACTGTATTGATAATAATATTAATAATTTGAGTTGTTCAATTTATATTTTAAATGTCATGATCTGCTGAATTTTTATATCTGTTCCACAAGGGTTCCGACCATCCGGACGTCCTTCTTTCACAATACACCATTCCTGTATTAACGACGTCAAAGCGCGAGAAATTTCGTGGGTAGAGGTCACTCAATTAGCGCATTTAGAGCGCCCTTGAGGTGGATTTTTTTCACAAAACGGCGCTTTACAAATCATCTAAATAATAAAAATAATAATAATAGACGCTCCGAATTGAGGCAATTTTCTGCCCTGTGCTCTTGGTAGTAGCATTGAAGGACGAATGGAATAATTCGTTTGATAATGTAGAGACATACACACAACAGTAAATGGACAAGTTCCTTTTATTACGTAAGGTGTATCTGACAAACACATCATTATTCAACATCGTTCGACTCGGACTTTTTACATCTGTGCAATTATTATTCTTTGACAACTTGATAAATGTGTTCCCGGTTCCCTTTCAGAGGAGAAAAATATTTACATTATTATCTAATACTTATATACGTAGGTACTTACGTTACACGTGCCCAGTGAAAAAATCATATTTTTAAAAAAAAAGAAGATATATCTGGGTTTTCTCACAAACCCAAAAACAACCTTATACACCTTTCAGAGTAAGCTCAAAGTTTGTGTCGTGAAAGGGGAGTTTGCCGGCACCTCAGGGATCGAACCGCGGACCCCTTGTTCAAGAGGCCGATACTCCACCTCCAGGCTACCGACGAACTCAAATACACGTCTTATAACTTTTTCGGCACGGAGAGGACGACTTGCAAATTTATTATCTGTAATTATTTCGTCCTTCTTCAACCAAGTCCATGTTCCGCTTGCATACATAAATGTCGGTATCCGAATGGTATTGTGCATTAGAATTTTCGCCATGTTGTCGACCATGCGAAGATTGTTATAAATGCAAAGATAATGATCATAAATTGATCTACTCTGTGCTAAAGAATTAATACATACAGAATGAGTGTCCTTCCTCATTGCTGAAAAGGAGTGTTACGATAAAATTAAAAATAAACAATGTGTGACAATTTATTAATGGTATGAATAATTTGATTCACTGTGTCGATGTTTAGATAACAGAATTCCATAATGATATTAAAAAACAAATGTTTTTTCTACTATATTGTTTTTTGTTGAAAGAGACGTCTTTCGTCTTATTAGCGCTTTGTCTATCTGATTTATCAAAGACGACTCTCTCAGTGAAAAAACAATATAGTAGAAAAAACATTTGTTCTTTAATTTGAATAATTTGAGAAATTTTTGAATATGTTGTGATAATATTATGTGTCTGAAAAAAAATCTGAATCTGAAAACCGCTTGTCTTGACCTTGCGAATAAAATTTTCAAGCATGGATGGTTGTTGAGTAAATATAATCGATGTGCTTCTACAAAGGATTGCATGGATGTTGAGAATCAAACATTTCTTTTGAAATTCTTAAATATTCCTTGTGAAGCAGTTAGTAGACTAACTGACATTTTGTTTATCATAAACAATACTCATCGACCAAAAAATTAATGCATTAGATCGGAACAGATTTACGGACATCGTTTATTTTATCTGTGGAAATATTTGTGTTTTGAATATGGAACACTTCTACATTACTATTCATAAGGTTATTTGTCGAGTTGTCATTTCAATTTGTGTAAACGAAAAACTTTCGAGTGCCTACCTACTATACAATAGTTTGTATTGTCAATTGTAAAGTAACGGTTTAACGATTAATGGATTAATGTGCAATTGACATTAACCCTAAGGTCAATTCTCGTTAAAATAATTTAACGTTTTTACGAGATTTTTTCAGCGATTTATTTAAAAGTAAAATCCAATACTGTTGTCTAATTTTTTGAAAAAGCTTCCAACTTATTTGGACTGTGGACCTTTTTATATTTTTGTTTTTAGCTTCTGCAATTAACTGTAACTTTCACTTATTTGAAAATAATATTGGAATCTGTTATTGCATTACCTAAACATTAATTCTAGTATGTCTCTTAGATTTTTTTTTAATATTTTAAAACTTAACAGTTGAGAATACTTTTAGAATATGTACCAAGCTATCTATAAATACAGGTATACGGAGTACGGTATTAAAAGACAAATTTAGTTGTAACGCATACACATATAGATATTCATAGATTTTCTCCTCTGACATAGTATGTACTTATATGTTTTTATTTAATAATTATTTTTAGCAAATAAGTATGCATAATTGACTCGATGGCTGTGAAAAGAAGAAGAAGACTAACTTTCATTACATTAAAAATCAACTTCTTAACGAATAACGAAGTTAACTATTTTTTAACGGATGAACGATTAATTTAGTTAAATTCTGAATTAACGGTGCCCAGCTCGGTTGTCATTATTTTTTTTAATGTCTTTCATAAGATTTTTATTTGATTTCTTTATTGTATTTTTGTGTAGAACACTCAAAGTGGGTATTTTAACTTTGTTTGGATTAACAAGTATTTTTACTTTGTTTCAGGTACTATTTGTTCTTCACCACAATACAGTTTTCTTAATCAAATACATTACGACAACATGTTGGTAAGTTTTATTTTGTAAATAGAACGTGGAACGATGTGGACAAATGAATTTGAAATTCAAATAGAATACATAGAAATATTTAAATTATTTTTTCTTAAGTTAGTGTACTTCAATAGAATAAACCATTTAATCAAAGTTGATTATTAGTTATTAAAAAGGCGGTTTGTAAGTTTGGATAGTTGAGTTTCGAAATTCCATTCGGGAGATACTGAATTAGAATCCTGCTGACCTTCCATTCTGCCTTAGCAATATAAGCATAATAAATTATTGCTTTCTGTTTAAGTGTTTGCAGATAAATTTGGCCTTATCTAAGATTTTTTTATATAAGGAAACTCATTCAATTCTGCAGCCATATTTTTTGGTCGTGACTATTTTAAATTGAAAAAAGATAATTAATTTCTCAATTAATGCTGTCAATTAAAAAAAAGATCTATACCCAAGCGCATGGAACACGTTGTTCTAAACACTTAAATTTAAATAGTTTTTTTAATAGCACCCCTAGTAACTGTTATAACCAGTTGTTTACTATGCAAAAACATTAGTTTACTATGCAAATATTACATAAGCTCAAACACATATAAGTATTTTATTTATTTAAAAAGTTCATTGTAGTTTGTTTTATTTGACTAAAGATATTTGCACAGTACTAGAATTACAAATAACAATAATAAAACAACAACGAAATGAAAGGCACACGCCACTATATTATTCTCCGCATACTACTCATAATAAGAAGAATGATTTTCTACTGGAGGTGTTATTATGCAAACTGGCAACACCCACGCGAAATCCAAGAGGTAATAAAGTAAATAAAGCATCCATAGATAATATTACGCGTGCATGACGATTTTGTTGTTTATATTATGGCAACCCAAATATTGTGCGAGACAGCGTGCTGACTGCTTGTTATATAGAATGGGGCGAAAACAATTTTGTGCATTAAGTTTTTCGGAGGCGCTATTCTCACCCAGAAAATTTTCGCGGAAAAAAATATTCCGCGAAAAAGTGACTATTGTCACCCAACCACAGATAAAATACTTGTTTGACGTTTATACTGTCATTTGACTTGTGTGGCGTTTTGTTAGCGATTTTTGACTAATTTTTGTTTTAACTTTATTTTGTTTAATAATTAATATTATTAACGGATATTTTAATATATTTAATTTTCTCTTAAATATTTTAATGATATTTTAAGTCGCTTATAGGTTAAATTTCTGAATATCTTGGATATTTCATTCTGTATACTACAAATTAAGTGTTTTAAAGTCGCTTATAGGTTAAATTTCTGAATATTTCATTCCGTGTACTATAGTACACTATAGTAATTTATAAATTATGTCGTGAATATTTTAAGTGTAATTCAATAATGTGTAGCTTATATTGCTCAAGAACTTTGTATTAAAACAATTGATCTATATAATAAAATAGATGAAATATTACACTTCGTTTTTGTTACTCTTTCTTTGGTTAATTTAGATACTTACATAGTATACTTGGTATTTCCAGAATGTTTAATTGAGTCCTACAATATAGCCCATTTCATCTCGAACACTCAAGCTGACTAGCTCAGGTAACATGGATAACGTTATATAATACTAATTACAGGTTGCACATCTCAACAGTAATTTTTATATCTCTTTCATAGGCAATGAATCCGAAACCAGAGTGATGCTGAAACAGCTTTTATTTTTGTTCAACAATATTCATCTCTCACTATATGATTTACACACAACAGAAATATTCTTGCACCAACATGCTGGAGAACATGATTTGTATTATTACATACCTTCCACTAAAGGAACCTTGTAAAATTCCATATTTCCATCTATGGGTTATTCTGTGTGCAAGCTCCACTTTGTGCAGTTGTACGTGACAATATAACTATCTTATAAACTAAAACATTTAAGTAGAATTTACATATAAAATTGTGTGTTATTTAAGATGTCTTCTTGTTATATGAAGAATGAACTTCCCATCTGAAGAAACCCCTTTACAATCAAGGCATTGCAATATTTATATTGGTTAGCTCGTCTACACAAATGTTCACTTATGATATTCATCTTAGTCTCTGAAGAAAACCCTTCAATTATTATTAACGAATCCAACATAAATGTTCGACAGAAACCCGATTATAAAATATAGTTTTACCTGATGGATTTGTAAGGATCTAAAATAGATTTAGTAATTCAAGAGGCATTTGTAGAATTATATAAATTTCAATATGTGCTTGTGAAATTATCATATCCACAATATCTGTTTTATTTTATCTGACACCATGCTTTATGATGGGTTAATTGGTGAAAATTGCCTTAGGTCGACAAATCCACTGATTGTAAGCTATTTCACAACAAAGAATTTATTCCTACAGCCTTAGTCAAAACACATTTTAGCGTTATGTAGTCGTTCGACTATAGACGACTTTGTGAGAAAGTTGTTTTTAGTCAAACTATTACATAACGCTAAAATGTGTTTTGTCTACGGCTGCTGGAGTACATTTAACTGTGTAATACTTGACAGGAAACTCATTATTGTTTTTAGGTTTTATGGAAGCTAAATCATTCTCATTTTAAAGTCCATGCTATTATCTAAATGCAGCTCACAACCAGTTTCGATAAAAAAATAGCAAGACATTAAAAACAATCAAGGATTTATTAACTGAAGCATGATATAACACACTACCTATTATAATTGGTTGCTCTTGATGGAATATAATGTCTAGAAGTCCTTATGTGATGCAAATAGTGAGAGCATGTGAAAGTTTGAAACCAATCAGATTCAAGTTTCAAAATATTATTCTCCTGCACCTATCTCTTTTAAGTTTTAACTATATTTATACTTAAAGAAGAGGTTGTCTGACTGCCTAGCCCTTATTGTTGACTTCGGAAGCTGAAATTTAGGAGAAATATAGACTTCATAGCAGGGATCCACTTGAAAAGACTTTTTAATTAGGAGTAATTGTTTTGTACAGGTTACCTAAGATGTCACAGATGGGATTCATGAAATTATACTTCCTTTTATCAAATTAAGGAAACTATTTTGAAGATTTAAAGAAATTTCCTTATGAAATTTCAAAATTAATTATACAAAATCCATATTATTATATAATATGCAAAAAAAGATATTCTATCAGACAAAATACAATAATTTATTAAAGAAATGGCAATAGTGCCGCTGTCATAGATTAACCATAGAGTAGTGTTTTACTTTGGATTGTTTTCACAGTTTTTGTTTCATTTAAAATAGGACAGAAATACAGAAATATATTTTTTTACCTCGGGTTGTTTATGGTAAAAAAAAAAAAAAATATTTGACAGTAAATTGGTAGGAATAGCCACGGCCTAAGTTTTTAGAAACTATTGTGAATTAATTACTCTAGGTACGAATTATTATGAAACATTATTGTCAACATTGTCACTGCATGGTTATGATGTTATATATGAGAAATATAAATACGAATCGTGTACTTAGGTATTAATAATAAACATTATTGAATATTAGAAATCATCATAAAACAACATAGAAATGGAACAAATCACTTTGTGCAACAGGCGAGTTTACTGCAGAAGCGCGATATCTTTCAATTAACCCATCTAGAACACAAATAAGATAATCAATATTAAAATAGAATATTTGAATGCATAGGCATCTCGGTAAGTATTTATCAGTTTTGGGTCATCGATAATATTTGCACTAAATGTTTAAACACAAAGAGTCTTCACTGTGCCAAAAATAATAAATTTCTCAAGATGAGAAAACTTTGTATCGAAAGACATACTAGGTAATTGAAGCCATGTTTTTCTTTCAATTTTCAATAAATTTTATCACATGAAAGAAAATTAATTTTTTCTTCACTACAACAATATTTATAAAGTTATATTATTACTTATACAAAAGTAATCCTATTCAGTTTTCTAGCAGTGAAAAAATAAAATTGTCTCGCTAGATATAGGTAATCTGTTATAAGATAATATGTAGCTCTGTTATAAAATAGCGACAAATAGAATTTAAGTTCCCTTAAATTCTATTTGTCGTTTGTCTGAATTGTCAAATGTATACATACTTTAAGCAACACAAATTATAACTTCAAAACAATATATTTTCTCTCCACCTTACATTGTGTTCTCATATCACACCGACACCCGCCAGTGTACGAAATACGAATGTGTATATTATATAGGTAGGTACCTATGTGGAATAAATTTAAAAATATTCCATGTAAAGGAATCACCGCGTCATACCGCGCGTGCTTTAGTTATCCGATCGTCATTTTTTCTCGTCTCGCCTGGTACCTACCTACGTACAATCTCATTCATATTATTATTGTTATTATTTTATAACTTGTTCTTCTTGTTGCACAAATACGAATTCAAAATAAGAATGTATTAGTAGGTACCTAGTTATTACGTAAGCATAACTTATACGACGTGAGTAATTATGTTCCAAATTCAAATTCGATTGACATTTGATATTGAACATGGAACGCAATTTTGAAATTGGATTGTATTGTTTTAATCGTAGACACACTCGTTCGAATGTAGTGTTTTATTTTATTTGAAAGTAAAGGTAAAAAAAGACAAAAACTTCATAAATAAGTGTAGATTATACGAAAAACTTTCAAAATCAGCTAAATTTCAGCTCTAAAATTAATTGAAGAAAAATATCAGTGACATTCCATTCTTCTGAACATGCCTTCATATAAAAAACCTCACTCACTCATTACACAGGCACACTATTAAAGTTCTTACGTACATCATATTACTATTCAAAATTTAATACTCCTAGAGGAATATTGTCAACAGAATTGCTAAAAAGAAAATCATCTTTTTTTAGTATTTTTCTCTTTTAAGAATTCCGGTTGTTAGGAATATAAATTTTATTTATCTATTAATTTCCACACATTTTATAACAAAAAATAACATCAAAATGAGGAACTCTTTTAAGGCGTATTTTGGAAACCGAATAGGTAGTTATTGTCATTTTAATTTATATTATGACATCTTCGTCACGAAGTTTGTCATTTTTGACAGCTTACAAACTCAGAATGGATGATTGACTATGTAATTCATGCAATAAGATCGATTTTTGTATCGACAGCTTTATTAAAAGTAGGAATATTATTTTTTATTATCCCTATACCAATTTACTTCACAATGTTGCCTATCAATAGTCTATTTTTTTTAAATATAATAATAATTATTATATATTTTAACTGGTCACACTAAATTAGTTTTGACACATGTCACTATGGTATTCTCATCTGTCGCAATCTATTTATTTTTGTCTGTGGTCGCTAGGTAAATTATTACATAACATGTTTATTTATATTATTGAGTGTATTGAAAAGGTGATGCGATATTAACTAAAATATTCCAATAATTTTCTAAATGTAACTGAGATTCTCTCATCAAAATAATCAAGCGTGACGTTTTCTTGGAAAACTAATCACCAATTTTCATAGAATCTAGTAGTAGTAGTAGAAATAAATACAGTTGATAGCTCAAGAAAACGTCATGCTTTTTCTTAAGCTCTCGAAAATACAGAGTAGGAACCAGTCTCCTCCACTCGGAGTGTCTTTGAACCAACTCAATCACCTTTTTTCACAACATTATTGACGGGCTGATGTCATTGTCATAAGAACTGTAGAAAAAGGACTTTAAGGTCTTCGAAAACGATGTGGAAAATTGATTTTGTTCAAAAGCAAATTAATCTAGAATGTTTTCCTTTAAAAGAGTATTCGAAATATAACATACACTTTTTAACTCAATTTCCATTGTTTTGTCTCTTTGTTCCATGTTGTTCTTTTTATTCTGTATAAATATGATGAACCTAAGTGTCCCGTAAGGGAACTATGGGGAATGATTTACAATAAACAATAAACTGTTGGTCGACCAACCCTATTTCGTGGACTCCACGGACCAGAAACATTCTATGAAATATAGGATTTTATACTATGTTGTAGAAATGTTACATCATTATTGCATACTCTTTACGAATACGCGATATTCACGGTGTGAGATTTATGAGAAAACGTTTGTCAGCATTTATCAGCGAACAACCGAGCTGTTGAAATCCGTGCCAAGAGAGATAATTTTTTTTTGAATAAGTTTCAGTGTTAGACCGAAAATGGATTTTTAATCGAAACTGTATTTCTACATTGTTTTGATCGAATCCGAAACAAATGATATTAGTTAAATATTATTTATCTTTGATAGCTTCTACTATTATACCATCGCGGCACATCCAACAAGTGTATGGCAGCCAGAAGAACAGCTGCATATAATTAACATGCCAGCTATGCTCTCCTTGCCAATAAGAACTTGACGGACGGACGTTCAGAACGGACAACAAACCTTATCGCTGAATGTAAAATGTCTTTATTTTTTCGAATACCTGCCTTTTACAGGCGACTAGAAAACTTACGAAAAAGAGTAAGAGACAAATTCTTTGCCGAGTGCTCCACGAAACAATAGTAGAACTTGATAAATCAAAGTAAATTTCTAGTTTCTTGATAAAATTGACAATTTAAATAAAATCTATCGTTTCATAGAAAGTACTGTAATGCAAGTACTAGAAAGAGAAAACTTTTATTACTTTTAAATAAAGGAAATGTAATCTCAAAGATTCAAAAAGCGAAAGTGATAAAATTTAAATAGAAAAATAAGACTGAATATGCGGTAATTAAAAGGATGCAAAAATGATAAAGAAATCAGAGGAAAGGAACGCTAGTGTTTGTCGGAGTGCCATCAACATGGAAATCACCCCGGACCTACATCGTGATTATAGACTGTTAGAATTATCAGCATTTTGAAAAAATAAAGTTACTTTTATTATATTCCTGATATTTCTAGCATAGCTCGCGGAGGAACTATTTAAATACCAAGTGAAAACAAATTGAAGATGAAGTTTAGGGTAGCACGAGTCCATAATTTTCAAAACCCATACGAATGAAAGTTTAGATTTAACGGATAGATGAACCGATGATCTTTTTTATCAAAACCGCAATTTCGATCTATCGCTATTTCGTTGAACAGATAAGTTATACAATAAATGTATAAACGCCCCTGTAGATTTGTGGTGAATGCATAATCTATGTGCTTTATATTATTATTTCTGTTATCCTTTTGAATTGAGAATCGAGATCATTGAAAAATTGCAATTCACCACCTAATGTAATTTTTTGGCATAACCTGGCTTTTCTATTTTGAAAATTTTATCTTCTCCATTCCTACATTTTTCGTCTTAAGAACAGAGTGATTTTTTTTACTTCATTTAATGCAATTTATTGACCTTTTTTTGTTGTCTGGAATATTTATCCATAATGAAAAAATATTGCAAACTTTCTCGATTTACTTAATATAAATAAATTCAAACAAAGTTCACACATTTTGTAAAACTGTCTTGAAATACAATAATAATAACTCTCACGATGCTGTTAATTATCTCGTAAAATTGACATAAATTAACACTTTTTAATAAAATTATTCTGCCTGTTCGTCAGGAATTTTATTTATTTATTTATTCTTTTTGCACATCATCATTACATAACATTTTATTATAAAAAAAACTGCATATAATTAACGATCATCTTTTCTGTGTCGTAAAAATCAAGTTAAGTGAAATATCACATTGGTGAATTTAATATTTTGAGTAAATTTAATTTAACACATGAAACTACCATATAAGGCATGGGTGGCCAACCTTTTCAGCAGCCGGGCCAAATTTTTAAAATGAAATTTCCCATCGGGCCGGACAACAATAATATACTCCATATATCGAACATTTACCAATTTAACTTAACCTTAAAGTACCTACTGGAATTTGAAGTGTTTCAAAACTCCTCGGTTTTCTTTTTAGGAATATTTTCTCAAAATACCTCTTTCAAAAAAGTGACGAGTACTTGTACCGACTATTATTGAAAAAGTGTGCATATGCTTCGCGGTTGGCCACCCTTGATATAAGGCTTAGAAACGACGAAGTCACCTTGTTTGGTAGTGCCCCGGACGGTACTTGAATCCGCAACAGTACCTTTTCGCGAGTAGTGCTTTGTCCAATTTAGCTACCAGGCGACATGCCGAAGGCTCCGGTATTCTCCGATATTCGATAGAATTGTACCTATCATAAAACTATTCTAGTTATGATTCCAGCTACATCTATATTTGTTTTTATTATAATTTTTTGGTTCTGTGTATCATTGCTGTTGCATATATTCCATATTTAAAATTGCTCGTTCTATTACTGAACACTCTTAGACTTACAGAAAAGAGAGGAATTGTTTCTGTGCCATAGATTATGTGAGTAAATTTATTTTGTTTATGATATAATATTATGGTTCGAAATCAATAAACTTTCAATAAATGTTAATACCTAATGCAATCAATAATCTCTTTGGTATAATGATAAACAAGAGTAATCGAATACCAATATATCGCTTTAAAATAATTTTATTCTCGGTCAAGTTTTTATCGCCCGAGGTATGGATATATGATACGGACTAAAGGAGTTGCTCAACATCAACCTTGCGGGTCAGCGGTATACAAGATAGATTGCTGATTCGTCCACACGTTGTCTTGATTAAGGCATTAAAAAATTAATGACATTAGATTACTTATTACTATTATTATACTGTGTATGGATTTATTTGTGGGTACACATTTTAAAGCAAAACACCAATAATGACAACCAAATATAAAATATAAAACTTAAGAATGAAGGGGGGGGGGGGATTACTTAATTTACTGATTTCACTTTGATATTATTTTATTATGTATTCATTCTGTTCATATGTTCATATTCAAACAATACGATATTAATATTGTGGTTCTTCCAAATTTTTTTCAAATTGTTTTAAATTGTAATATATCATATAAGATCCATTGACTGATTCAACCTTTCGTTTTTTGACGCGCTATCGAACCACCGGTATATTGTAAAACCAATAAATCTATTATGTAAAATGATTTAGTGTGTTGGCTCGCTAACGAACTACTACTACTACTATACCATCACGGCATATCTCACAAGTGGAGTAGCCGACAGACCAGCTGCACGTAATAAATACGTAAGCCGTCCTCAACATGTCAAAAAAAATTAAGACGTACAGGATAGATGGCAAACTTCGTGGTTGCATTTATAATGTGAAATGTCTTTAAAATAAAATTTAGATATGAAATTATTACTTTTACGAATACCTGCCTTTTACACTCGAATACTTACGAAAAAGAGTGGCAGTTCTTCTCAGTTGCCGGGTGCTCCACGGAACAGCTAACGAACTAACGATATTACAATTAATATAATATCACCTATGGATAATCGCCTAACAAAGATACTTTCATGTGATTATGTCAACGCATTTCATTACTATTTATGTTTGAATGATATTCATTATTATATTCTCTATGGCCAGTTGTTGCTGTTGTTGATTAGAGGAGCAATCAATAAGCGATAATGCGAATAAACTATAATAGCACATGTCGTCCCTCATCTGACTAACTGTCGTAACTGGTAAAATGTAAATTGTTCAGGAGAGCATTTTTAGTGTTTTGGCGTGCATAGTTTCGTCTCTCCCAGCTAAACGAAAGAGTCTAAATGTATTTTATTATTTTATTTGTATTTTTATGAATCTCTGAATTATTTTTGTGATAATTAAATTTCCATAAGTATATTGGATTTATTTTTATGCACCGTCAAAGTAGATAGGACCCTTTGTGAGACTTTTTTCCCATGGCCATATTTAGTTATGCTCAGATAGGACTTAACTATTTTAAGAGTCAAAGGTGAAAATAAAACGACTTTATAATTTAAGAAAGTATATTAATTAACAAGAGTGTTTACACTGTAATAAGAGCAGTTTTATGGGAAATAAAATGATAGTAAATCACTAAAAAATAAATTATTATGCAGATTATGGTGTTCGAGAATTCTCATCCTCATCATCAGATGTTAATAAATAAAATTTCGTGATTATTTTCAAAACAACGAATTTAGTGATGGAGGGACTTATAAAACTCAGCGTGCTTGAGTAATCTTATCATCGGTGTATCGCCAGTAGTCAAATACATCGAGTCAGCAGATTTTGCCTGGGAAATTTTAGATGGAGTGGATTTGAGTTGAGAAATCTCGTTATGCAATATTATGTTAAATACTTGTCGTTTCAAGTATATTGAACGATAATTTGTTTCGCCATCACTAGTTTTAAAAGAAAACTTAGTAAGACTGTGTTTTTCTACTGAAAATTACGTCTTCTCCGTTCAGTTTACATTTAGCCCTGTGTCGTCATTCGAAGGGAAAGAAGACGTAGCTCAATGGATAATTTCTTAAAATCCAAAAAATCTGAACAGTTGAGGGGTGTAACGATGTAAGGTTTGTTTCTACCTGCTAATTTGAAAACAGGAAGTAATTGACTAGGAACAAAGATATTACCACTTTTCTTAAGCGCATAGTTAATAGCACTGTGTACCGAATCGCCTTCACTTTGTCCGTGACATGGAACAGATACGTTATTTTATTTCATTATTATTTCTTGAATTATTTATAAAGTAAATTAAGGTAGAAGCGATTATTGAATTTTTGTTTTAACCGCAACAGCAGTCGGCAAATAAATATACTTTTTATAACATTTTTCATCATACGAGTACATATTCAGAAAAGAAAAAACGCAGATTAAATTTTAGAGGAACCCTTCTTGCTTGCACCTTCATGCCACGTATAACGATAGCACTCACCAGAAGGTATATCGTATATTGTGAAGTTATATACTAATAAACGTCTTTTATAGAAAACTGCCCTTACATTGCTGATTGGTAAGTTGATAACTTGCTGCATATCAAACGTAGCACACTGTGTTATAGAATCTTGCTGAGCTTTTGTTTTGCCAACCATTCTAGCAGGACGAACAAGTATTTTTTTCATTTTCATGCTTAAGATATTGATTTTTCAATTTAGTTTTAACATCTTCTGAGCTTTCGCAATATGTCGTTCACAAGCTACACTGATCCTTTTTCGGTAGATGGAAAGACAGGTTTTTTTTATATTAAAACTCTTCTGTATGATACAAAACCTAGTTTTTCAGTATTGTTTTTCAAAGTATCCAGAAACATAGCGTACATGTTTCTCAATGTCAAGTCACTATGCAAGTATTTTCATGTCGTCTTTTCACGACAATAGTGAGACTCAACTTTTGGAAATCTCTCAATTTGTTCCTCAATATTGCGACTCATTCTCAGATCAATGTAAAAAGCTTTTCGATCGCCTCGATTTTCTTTATCTAAAATCCTCGCCGAAGTAACTATCGATAGCTGTTTCAACCGTTTTTTTTCCAACACTTATGTATTTTAAAAAAAATGCCCGGCATATCTGATGTCCGTCTAGCAGATGATGATAATAAATTGTAAAATTTCTTCAAGACTCCGAAAATTTTCTCAAATTATTTCGGGAGTATATTCGTTGAAAAGAAAACATTGACGAGATGCTGCCTAACAAATTTCAATGTTTCAAGCAGGTTTTAGTATTCACTATGCAACAATATTTTTGGATACTTGGGTCATATACTCCATTCTGTGATCTTTTAGTTGTTTATTTTTATTTATTTTTATTGACCTTAGAAGATTTTTTTCTTAGTATTTCCCTCAGTGAGCCGTCAACTTCAAAATCTTGTGGCTGCACTTCGTAAATATTTGACATATTAATTCTTTCAGTACTTAAATTATGATCGGGATATTGAGAATTTCTACTAAAATGATTCCAACAAAGAAAAATACTATCCTATGTGAAAATAAATAAAAAGTTATTCCCAGTTAATGTCTATACTAAGTATCGTATTTCAAGATAGGACCTACATTGGATATGTTTTTCATTTATAAAAAATCACACTAACTGTAGTATCTGCACTTACGTCCGTTAGTAAGATATTATTTTGATTAATTCGTAGATACGACAACAAATCAGAAAGCTGTTCCAGGATAATGGCAGCAGCTACAGCTGTGATCTTCGGTGAGAACATGCGTATCAAATCACAATACATGGTGGCGGTCATAACTCAATTTTGCCAAAAAAGTCAGTTACGACAGTTAGTCAGACGAGGGACGATGTGCGAACCAGTTTTTGATTATGCGGTGCGGCAGGGCATTTATTCTGAGCATTTATTTTCTATCAATTTTTTTTTATATATATAATGGTAGGATTTTCGTAAACCTTACTTAAGTCTTTGTTTGGGGCATTCTACTATAGTTATGGTAGCGAAACTTGGACCATCAGCATAATTTCATTCTGTCTTCGTTTATTATTATTTCTACGTGCCCAAACCACCGTAGCTTGTTCACTATCATTCTTGGTATAATTATTCTTCTTCTTCTTCTTCGCCCTCGCCTTTATCCCATTTACTTGGGGTCGGCTCTCCTAGTCCTCATCTTTTTATTTTATTTATTTATTCATTCTTTACTGTACATTGATAAAAAAACAATTACATTAAAGGTATACATTCAAATTAAATACAATCAATATACAGAGGGCGAGTTTATCGCAAAGGCGCGATTTCTTCCAACTAACCCAAATCTTCTAAGTTTTCCGATCGCCTGCATCCTCCGAGCGCAACTTTGCCTCCTTCATGTCCCTGGCAATTGTGGACATCCAGGTGGTCACTGGTCTGCCTGGTCTTCTGGGTCCTACTTCTACGTATAATTATTATTATAAAAAATATCACTCAGCACTGAGACCATAACAGCTTTTGGCCTAGGCGACCGCAGCAAAAAATTAAAAAAAAAAGAAATGCAAATTCAAAAAAAAAACAACGAGACAACTGTTGTTAAAGTTTGTCTCATTATTACCTAACACAAGAAATGATAAATTTACGAACAATTATTGATCATCTTTTTAAATTAATTAATTATTTTATGTTTATTTATTTGCTCATGTTTAAAATGTGGACATAGTCCGAAAAAATTTATAAGCGTGATAAAAATATCATTACATATCAGATATATAATATTTATTTTCAATGACAACTTTGGTTTCGCGTTTTATGTCACCCGTCATGATTCTATGTATATGTATGTAGTTATATTATGTATAATTCTCGCCTCATATTTTCTTGACTTATTATTTCACATAAATATTCATTTTACATGAGCGCTGAAATTTTTATACGTTACACATGATATAATAATATTTTAACAATCTCGTAAACAAAGCAATAAATATGAATGTCAGAAAATATAATATAATATTGTAAAATTTCTAATGCTTTTTTAAGACGTCACAATGTAAATTTTGACTTGTCGGTAAAGTCTTCATGATAAAATCTATTCTCTTTCATCTCTTTTAGAAGGATTAACTTTGCAACAGTTTCGAGACATTTTGAATGTTTTCAAACGAATATTCTACAATGCTTTATATTATGTACTTGATTGTATATAGTTATAGATCGTACATTGACTGCAATATTTCGCTCGTCAATGGCAGCGTTCACACAGTTGGATGAAAACGTCAGTCATCAATCTTCAATCATTCGGTGACAATTCGGAGCACTTAACCACCTTGGGACGGGTAACGAAGGCATTCATTCGAATATTTCTTCGGAGACCCCACCACCAAGTGGGACTAATAAGTGCCCGAGGAGAAGAAGTAGAAGATACAGCTTTGAATATAATAAGCTAATGAACATTTTAAGTACGACACGAACAAATGAAAAATACCGAAGCAAAATCTCATGACATCGTTTTCTACTGTCACTGACCGAAACTGCGATGTAACGAACTGTGTACCTATGTAATTATTATTATTATTATTTGTTCTATGTTCTAATTGTCATTCCTAAGTGATGACTCACCTTAAGAAGACGATGTCTACAACTACTAACACAAATTCTAATTAGATATGAAACGGTTATCCGAATAATGGAAACAGATAGCTCAATATCCGGTCGGATACAGGATAGTTCTTGATTAAAAGTATGTTGATGAAATCTTTTGTATTAAATTAAAAATAGTTTTTTGTTTTTAATTTAATACGAAACGAAAAATCGCACCATTGGCAATTTATTGATAGATAAGTCTGTTCAAAGAGGTAGCTTGTTACAATTTATCACCAATATGGCTACAATTAATTATGGAAACAAAAAAATGTTAGGTACCTACATAGAAAAAAGTGCTAATAACTGATGAAAAATCTTGATGTTTGACACCCCACATGTCCATATTTAAGATAAAAAAAATTGCTGGTACGTATGGAAAAAAGTGTTAATAACCTCTGATTTGGGCCTTAATCAGCCCCACAATTTTTTGGATCAATCAGGTTGGATGCGAAGTATACTGGGCGAAAGGTCATAATACCACTAAGAAAAATTATGGAGAGAAATTTCTCTTCTATCAGAGGAGAAATTTCTCGTTCTCGATTTGTGTGAGCCAAATTCGCATTAAAAATATTTATTGAGTATACCTACAACAAGACGAGATATTTTTTTATAAATTTCTGTTATAGAAAACTTCATATTTGCATTTCTAAACTATCATTTAATTGGTCTATTCTTTTCTATCTTTCTCTTGTCTTTTTCCTTGTGTCTGAGGCTGGTGACAGCAAGAGACCTTTAAGGTAATTTCCTCTGCTTATGTGTTATGTCTGTCCTATGCCGTGCAAAGAACGTCTAGAATAGATCTACATCTACTCATCTTAAAAAAAACTACTACTACTTCTATAATATCATGGCACATCCCACAAGTGGGTTAGCCAGCAGATCAGCTGCATGTAATAAAAAAACTTATTGACCAAGAAAAATAACATCTCCTTATAGGATAAAACTAAACATCTACATTAAACCGATATCCGGTATAAAATCTGTGTTAATATCCGGTATTCGTTTCATCTCTAATACAATACTACAAAAGATTATCATGTAATCTTAAAATTATAACACAAAAGTCATTACTTTGAACAACAAACAGTAAAAGATGAAATAAAAAAAAAACAAAACATTTTGATTGCTTCTGGCAATACTGACACCTTTATTTTTTTAGAGATGAATATTGCACATCGAATTGAAATATAACAATGTTTTAATTTTTATTTGTTCTCAAAAATAATGTTCAAAGTAGACTAGAAATATATGCGAGTCGTGTCGAGTTAGAACTATAATTTTCTCGCTTGGTTATACATATAATGGGCTACAATCCATTGGATTGGTCTGCAACGAGTTTGGATTTTCTTCTCCATTTCTCCCTTTTCTCAGCCAGCCACAGTTCATGTGTCCCTCTTCATTTGGTCCATATAAGCGTCGCTTGGTTTGATTGATTGATTAAAAACTCTTAAGATTTCCAGAGGCAGCCCATGCAAGACAGATTCTGCTCTAAAGCTTAGTAGTCTGATTATCTCTATTCACTACCGTGTTGTGATTGTTATATTTGTACCCATGAGCTTCTTCTATTAGTCGGTTATCAATATCAGCCATATCACCAAAGACCACGTTTGTTATAGATCGCTCTTGTGTTGTATCGAAAAATAATTCATCCATCTTTATCTCTTGCTCGAGCTCTTTAAACATTTCACGTTCTTTATACTATATTCTTTAATATGTTCCTTATATACGTTCAGATCTTATACTATACCATCACGGCATACCCCACAAGTGGGATAGCCAGCATACCAGCTGCATATAATAAACGTACAAGATGTCCTCTCCGCGCCAACAAACAATCAAGACATTCAGGATGGGTGGCAAACCTCATCGCTGAATTTAATGTATGTATGTATGTTGGATGATTTATTTTAAAGCTCACTTGATTTCTTTTTTCTCACCTATTCAGTTCCACTTTGATTCCTATTTATTTCCAATTCAAGTTTCTAACACGTATTCTAGAATAAATTGCAGTGAACAACCATTAAATCTATTAGTACAATAAAACTATAAAAATTAGCATTTCAATTTACATAGAGCAACAATAAATGAATCACGTTTTCTAGTTTAAAGTCGATAATTGCACAATCAAAACATGTTTGATCTTACTGCGAAAGAGAATATTATTATTATTATAGATGTTTCAATGAACTGTGGTACGAACCTAGTATGCAGAACAAACGCCTACTAATTCTACTTGCAAACTAGAGAACAATGTTTATATTGCAGTCTTCATGGGCATACCCAGATAGGCAATATGAAAATAGTATGAAGGTTAAGCATAGGTAATGCAAAATATATGAGAAAAGTATTGAAAAATGGTACAAAAGTGAGCAGTTGACATTCTCCTCTTCTTAGAAAACCAATCCAACGTGCACAACTTGAATAAACGGAATTTCGCTAAATTTCTGTAACATAATAATGGAGTTGGGATTGTGTCAGATTTTACAAAACGGTTACTGTTTCAAATTGTTATCTAATCGTTAAGCCAGAAAAGGTCCAAAATTTGAAAAAGTCAGTTATTTTAGTAATTTTGGATATCAAATTTATAAAATCAAGAGTTAAAATAGGATTAAATCAAGAAAAAAAATTGCGATCTTTAACCGATTTTTGGTAAGCTTCTACCTCTTCCTCTACTAAAAATTTTAGGTACACCCAAATTTATGAAACCTACTACTACTACTACTATACCATCACGGCATATCCCACAAGTGGGGTAGCCAGCAGATCAGCTGCACGCAAGAAACATGCAAACTGTCCAATTTGCAATTATGAAACCAAGAGCTAAAATAGGAATAATTCAAGACAGAAATTTGTGAATTTTAACCGAATTTTGGTAAGCTTCTACCTTTTCCTCTACGAAAAATTTTAGGTACGCCCAAATTTATAAAATCAAGAGCTAAAATAGGAATAAGTCGAGAAAGAAATTCGTGATCTATATAACCGAATTCTGGTATGTTTCTATGTACCTCTTCTTTGGATACGCCCGTGGTGAGTGGACTATTATAAAACACTGTACTCATTAAGGTGAACATGGCCCATCCATGGACCACACAGTTGATTTGCACATTAACATTCAATTACTCGTACATTTAGAGCAGTTTTTATTATTATGATTTGTTCACATTATAAACACTGTTTTTTCATCGAAATTTCATTATATATTATAATTATTTTTTGGATGTCATCTACGATAGCAAAATACGTAGACTTTATTGTATGCGTATTGAGATATTTTGGGATTCAATGGGAATATTGGCGGATAAATTAAGTGCTAAAACTATTTGATTTCATTGATGTATCAAAGCCATCAGGAAAAATAGTGTTCACAATATTTAATAGGTAAAAATATTCATTTAAATGTTACAGTTTCTAGCAAATTGATGTTCTATCTTCTTTTGATCGCTTGTTAGGTCCTTCCCATATCAATTATCATTACTTTGGCGTAATATTTTATGTCCCATGAAAGAGCTCGTTCCTGATAATTTTTTGATATTTCTTCCCCAGGACATTTATCTGCTTCCATTGCCACAATTTTCTTATATTTTATCTATTGTAAACTGTACCTGTTTACAATATGTAGGTTCTTTTTAAATTACGAACACTGATATTTATATTAACACAAATATAGTGACATGGTCTTAGTTTTTTTTAACAAACTTTGTTTGAAATTGAACTAAATATATTTCGACTTACTATTTTAAGTGGTACATGAGTGTATAACTCGGAGTATATTTGTTGGTAAATAAATGGTACGTACTTCAGAGAGTACGTTATTTATTAAATAATTTTATTAGGAAGGTACATTGAATATTTTAACACGTGACAGTGTTTAGATGATAGGAAGTAGATATTAGTACATCGGGTGAAGAAAAGTACCAAATTGAATTTTAAACAAAGAAAGTTTGTTGAACTATTAATTGCTTTTAGGTAAGAGGTTAAATTTTGTTTATATTGATATGTTATGTAGTTATAAATACTTCAAATAAAAATAATTTCAAGGAAAGGATTGAGAGACACGTGTGGTTGTTTACATAAAAAAAGTAGATGCTTGTGCTAGGAGTGAGAGAGTGGATAATTTTGTAAGAAGGACAAAGGAATGAAGTCTATAAGATTGATGTCACAGCTCAACTCGGGGCAGTTTTGTCTTGGAATTAGGAGAGAGAGGTTAAAATCATAAAAGCAGTGTTGTATTCAATTTGTTTTTCGTTGTTGACATTTCTTTCTCCGAGTAATAAATATAATATTTCTTTTAGTGATTATTTCCACAATGGAAATAATAAGAAACTCATCCTAAAATTTTATTATAATTTTACATTAAATTCAGTGTCTCGAAGCAGCGAATTTGGCAGAAAATCACCTTACTCGAAGCTAAGAAATTTTATATATTATTATTTATTTAAATTTTGTAATAGATATTTTTATCGTTACGACTTTGCTTTTCTTCTTGGAGTATCAAAACTCTTGTTTGATAAGTCTCAAATAAGTGAAATTTCTGTAGACAAAGGATTGATGAATTTTATATAATGTTTTAATGAATATGTTTATGAGACTGTCACTGTTAATTATTTTATTTTCCCAAATTAATAAAATTTGGATAACTAATATTATTTGTAAATTAAATTTATAGACATTACCTGATAATAAGAACAGGGACGGACTCAGAAACATATACTAATTATTATTTTCTGATATATTGAATTAACATTTAGCATGAATACTAATTCATATTTATTTTATGTAAATATCTCTTATTATATCATAAACTAACGTCCCACCACCCACACCCACATGATCGTGAACTAAAGGCCCATGATCTCCCAGCGTGAAAAAATCAAGGTTGGTGTCTGCCTTGCCTTAAGGGACACAAAAAAGCCAACCCCCGCAGATTTATACATAAATATTTATATTATTTGCATGTTATGTATTATATTCTCTTAATTTATCATATTGTATACTAATGAGGCTGACAATAGTGTATGAAAGGCTGTGTCAGATCGAAATTTGCGTGTGTAGGAGCAAATTTTCACTAACAAACCAATTTTTATTGTTAAAATTAACAAAAATAGTCAGTGATTGAATTTTGTCAAACTTTGGTTCAGTAAAATATTTCATCTCGATGCGCCCCTGGCGCTTTAGACATATACTAGTTATGTATGAAACCATATGCCTTTTATAAATAAAACTGCATTCAAAACTAATCTGTAATATAATTACAGAAATAAACTTTCGATAACGTTGAATCATAAATTGATGAAATTTATGTCATTGACTATTTCTAACCAATAACATGGATTTTCTGTAGTACATAAAAAAAATTATTGTTTTTTCGGAAATATAGTGTGTTGTTTTCTTTGTGTATTTTCAGCAATAAGGTAAGTGTTTTATACTTGCTAACGTCGAGTATAAAAGGAAATAATTTATTAATTACTAACCTTTATGTACAACAGAAATTTAATTTTGATTTTTAAAAATTATGCTTTTATATGTTCTGAATAGAAATTATTGTTTGTTTTTCACTGATAAAAATTTTCTTTTATAAATCGTACACACAACGTAGAAAGGGTCCTTTACGTAAATTTCCTTTCCTCTAGATGTATCATGAGCCAATTTCTTTGAAGAAACGAAAATTGTTGAATTTAGCGACCGACACTTTTGACGGGTTTTACGTTAAACGTTCGGGAATAATTTTAATTACGGTGAAGTGTGAACTGATATGGGTAGACTAGCGAGTATATATTATTATGTACGTATGACATCTTTACATACGACGAATATTATTACTCTTGGATTTTACAAGTAGGTAGGTGATATGAAAGTATTCTGTATTATAAAATTTTAATCGGAATATTATAAAGACGTAATTGCGAAAAGAAATTTATAAATTTGCGTAGATTGGATAAACTCGATTCCTTTTAGTTTAATTACTTCCAACTCAGAGGATAAATACGTATTTATTCTCTCGTCGAAATAAATAAATATATTTTATTTATTTCCTGTCAATGTGGTCTCGACGGTTTTTCTTTTTCTTTTCCTCTTGTGGGGAGGGACCACGACAGAAAATGGTTGCCGTTTGTCCAGGATATAATGTCTGTCATTGCAGGCATTAGACATTGGGTTACTATGTAGCGAAGGAAAGTTTTCTGTCATAGGCTATGACAGAAAATGGCGTGTGACCAGAATTATCTTTGTCATTGCAAGGGTAAAATTCAGATTCGGTCATAGCAGAAATAGATTTGAGCTAGTATAGTTAGTTGGAAGAAATAGATAAATATCCAATCTTTAAATTAATTGTCTTACAGAGGAGGGGGAGGGAGAGATAGATTAATAGTCTTATGGAAGAGAGGGGGGGTTTCTACACGAGAAGCAGATTTTTTGTCTTGGGGGGGGTGAAATTTTCCAGTATTTTGACTTTAAATTATGTTAGAACTCTCTGCCTATCCTTTAAGGGGGTGACTCGCATTTCAAAATTGATGACAGAAGACGGCGAATATTATAGAACACATTATGAACACTAAAAATACGTTAAATTAATTGAATCGAGGGCAAACTAAATAAAAATTGTTAGCAAAT
The DNA here is from genome assembly GCA_947579605.1 of Athripsodes cinereus. NCBI lineage: Eukaryota > Metazoa > Arthropoda > Insecta > Trichoptera > Leptoceridae > Athripsodes > Athripsodes cinereus. The sequence continues at coordinate 4,929,245 of OX388313.1, forward strand.
TTTTTTATATCTATTAGAAATTATAAATATATTATTAGTTTAACAAGAACGAACTCGTTAGATAAAATTTGTTGTTATATGACTAGTGAACTAGTAATAATATTATATCTTGATATTAAGTGGATCGTGGGTTTTTTATATGTACCTATTAAGATGTTATGTATATAGAATGGTAAACATTTTTTTTTGTTAGTTATTTATTTCAGTTATGTGAAAGTTGAATGAACTACCTTGAAATAATTTTTGAAGGATGAATTTTATGGGGTTTTTTGACTGTTGAATACTGTAATAATTTATGGGGTTGAGATGTGTGTCAGTAGTAATATTTTTTTTTAGTTAGATATGTATAGTTTTATATATTGGAATGTCATTCAATATGTCGGTTTTGCTCAGATCTTAACAAAATGAATATGAAATAATATTATTTCATAAATGACGAATCTGTAGGTATAAATAATGCAAGTAGGTATGTGTTTTAATCTAAGGAGATTTATCACTTGGGATAAAAACTGTTCGGTTTCGACATGTATGTTCAGTGAACTGAGTACAGTCGGTAATATTATTATTTTAACAAAAACGCATTTGTTTGTTGTATCGTATTATTATTTAGACTGAGTCTAATAATAATGTTGTTTTAATTTGTCGCTAGCTAGTGGGATGTAAGTACCTATATGGTATTATACAATATTATTATAATTGTCGAGCGATGTTTACAGAAATACTAGGTACCTACTGATGTTTTTTTTTCCAATATAGGTAGAACTTTAACGAAAGACAGTAGATACATAATATTATGTTAATATCAATGTGGGATTCATAAAATTTATGGGTACCTAAAATTTATATTTTAAACAGTAAGTAGATATAAATACTTACTCGTATATAATATTAAAGTGCGTAGATTTTATAGTCGGTTTATGTATTTGTGTATTTATAGAACAGCTTGGTTTTCATGAAATAATATGGCTTTTCAGCGCATATGTAATGTGTCTTTTGAAAGGGGAGAGTTGCATACTAAAAATGGGGTTTTTGTTGTGTGAAAATTTTTCTATTTTCTTTGGGTGCTGTGTTTGAATGAGGTGTTAGGCATGTGTGTTAGTGAGACATGGACGTGGCTGAGGAGGGATGAGAGTGAATGAGTGCTTTGGAGATGTGATCATTGAGACGAATGGTTGATGAAGCATTACATGAATGGAATGTAAGAATGATGAAGAGAGTGTATTTTTTTTGTCTGAAGGGGAGGGTGTGAAAATGTGTGGACGTACCGGAACTGCGTGACTTGACCACGTGGATCAAATTCACAAGGACTGTCACGTGTTGGGTAGGAGAAATCGATGTGAATGTTTGAGGAATGGGGTGGATGTGGATAGAGAGAAGGGAGTGTCTGAGAATGGATCAACATGGCGATCTGTTTCTTTTTGCCTGCCTCACCTGGGATGCGGCGTGAGTGTGGTATGGTACCATAAAAAAATAATCAGTTGGTAATTGGCTATTATGATTAATAGTTTCAGGGTTAATTCCAGTCATGAGGGGGTAGGGGTTATTTATTTTTTTTTAACTGATTAATTAAGTTTTCAATTTTTTTATGATGAAATTGGGTGAATTTGTTGATTTTGGCGGTACTGTGATGTAAGAAATGAAACTAGATCGTGAGAGTTTTCATAGTAAAATTTACTATAGGATGTATGGAAGAGAAATATGAATGTGTACAATATGGAAATTTATTTTAAAATTTATGATTCACACATAAAGAAATCAGTATCGTGAAGGAAAAAAAATTTTTAGTAAAAGAAATGTGGTAATAATTATGTACAATATAAAAACTGACTAATACTTATGTCAACAGATATACATAATTATAGAATAGGGTCGGTATTATTATATATGATATAGTAATATCAGTTTATATTGGGTACATACTATTAATATAACATACGACGGAGTTTGTATAAATGAAAACATGTGAGAGTAATAATTATAGTGAATTAATTGTACGTATGTCATGTGTTTGGATGTACCTAAGGTTGACACGTGGGACGGTAGATATATACCTATTATTTATAATTCGGTTATGTATATTGAATGTGTATTCCAACCACTTGAGAGTCAGTACAAAGACATTTTGTACCTTTGACAAAATGTTTTGGTAAGAAATTATAAATGGGTTAAATTGACTTGTATGGTGCTGTAAGCATGTGATTGTTTACAAATTAATTATAGGATAGTGGGTAATACAAGTGTGTGGTTGTTTATATAGGTATAGGATTGTGAATGATTTTAATCAATATAGAGAATTGGAAAGTTAGTGTCAGTGGCGTAGCATATTGATTGCGTTGTGAAATATTTTTCTTTGTTTGTTAAAAAAAAAATTTCTTTTAAGAAAATAATTTCCTCACCTTATGCAAGCCCGGAAAATTAATTTTCTGAGGGGGCGTGACATGGTCTTAGTTTTTTTTAACAAACTTTGTTTGAAATTGAACTAAATATATTTCGACTTACTATTTTAAGTGGTACATGAGTGTATAACTCGGAGTATATTTGTTGGTAAATAAATGGTACGTACTTCAGAGAGTACGTTATTTATTAAATAATTTTATTAGGAAGGTACATTGAATATTTTAACACGTGACAGTGTTTAGATGATAGGAAGTAGATATTAGTACATCGGGTGAAGAAAAGTACCAAATTGAATTTTAAACAAAGAAAGTTTGTTGAACTATTAATTGCTTTTAGGTAAGAGGTTAAATTTTGTTTATATTGATATGTTATGTAGTTATAAATACTTCAAATAAAAATAATTTCAAGGAAAGGATTGAGAGACACGTGTGGTTGTTTACATAAAAAAAGTAGATGCTTGTGCTAGGAGTGAGAGAGTGGATAATTTTGTAAGAAGGACAAAGGAATGAAGTCTATAAGATTGATGTCACAGCTCAACTCGGGGCAGTTTTGTCTTGGAATTAGGAGAGAGAGGTTAAAATCATAAAAGCAGTGTTGTATTCAATTTGTTTTTCGTTGTTGACATTTCTTTCTCCGAGTAATAAATATAATATTTCTTTTAGTGATTATTTCCACAATGGAAATAATAAGAAACTCATCCTAAAATTTTATTATAATTTTACATTAAATTCAGTGTCTCGAAGCAGCGAATTTGGCAGAAAATCACCTTACTCGAAGCTAAGAAATTTTATATATTATTATTTATTTAAATTTTGTAATAGATATTTTTATCGTTACGACTTTGCTTTTCTTCTTGGAGTATCAAAACTCTTGTTTGATAAGTCTCAAATAAGTGAAATTTCTGTAGACAAAGGATTGATGAATTTTATATAATGTTTTAATGAATATGTTTATGAGACTGTCACTGTTAATTATTTTATTTTCCCAAATTAATAAAATTTGGATAACTAATATTATTTGTAAATTAAATTTATAGACATTACCTGATAATAAGAACAGGGACGGACTCAGAAACATATACTAATTATTATTTTCTGATATATTGAATTAACATTTAGCATGAATACTAATTCATATTTATTTTATGTAAATATCTCTTATTATATCATAAACTAACGTCCCACCACCCACACCCACATGATCGTGAACTAAAGGCCCATGATCTCCCAGCGTGAAAAAATCAAGGTTGGTGTCTGCCTTGCCTTAAGGGACACAAAAAAGCCAACCCCCGCAGATTTATACATAAATATTTATATTATTTGCATGTTATGTATTATATTCTCTTAATTTATCATATTGTATACTAATGAGGCTGACAATAGTGTATGAAAGGCTGTGTCAGATCGAAATTTGCGTGTGTAGGAGCAAATTTTCACTAACAAACCAATTTTTATTGTTAAAATTAACAAAAATAGTCAGTGATTGAATTTTGTCAAACTTTGGTTCAGTAAAATATTTCATCTCGATGCGCCCCTGGCGCTTTAGACATATACTAGTTATGTATGAAACCATATGCCTTTTATAAATAAAACTGCATTCAAAACTAATCTGTAATATAATTACAGAAATAAACTTTCGATAACGTTGAATCATAAATTGATGAAATTTATGTCATTGACTATTTCTAACCAATAACATGGATTTTCTGTAGTACATAAAAAAAATTATTGTTTTTTCGGAAATATAGTGTGTTGTTTTCTTTGTGTATTTTCAGCAATAAGGTAAGTGTTTTATACTTGCTAACGTCGAGTATAAAAGGAAATAATTTATTAATTACTAACCTTTATGTACAACAGAAATTTAATTTTGATTTTTAAAAATTATGCTTTTATATGTTCTGAATAGAAATTATTGTTTGTTTTTCACTGATAAAAATTTTCTTTTATAAATCGTACACACAACGTAGAAAGGGTCCTTTACGTAAATTTCCTTTCCTCTAGATGTATCATGAGCCAATTTCTTTGAAGAAACGAAAATTGTTGAATTTAGCGACCGACACTTTTGACGGGTTTTACGTTAAACGTTCGGGAATAATTTTAATTACGGTGAAGTGTGAACTGATATGGGTAGACTAGCGAGTATATATTATTATGTACGTATGACATCTTTACATACGACGAATATTATTACTCTTGGATTTTACAAGTAGGTAGGTGATATGAAAGTATTCTGTATTATAAAATTTTAATCGGAATATTATAAAGACGTAATTGCGAAAAGAAATTTATAAATTTGCGTAGATTGGATAAACTCGATTCCTTTTAGTTTAATTACTTCCAACTCAGAGGATAAATACGTATTTATTCTCTCGTCGAAATAAATAAATATATTTTATTTATTTCCTGTCAATGTGGTCTCGACGGTTTTTCTTTTTCTTTTCCTCTTGTGGGGAGGGACCACGACAATAGGTATATTTAAATAATCGTCCTATTTATAATGTCGAACACAACTTAGTCAATCACGCAGCGAACCAGTGCAAGTCAAGGTCGTATCTATAATGAGCGCCGTTCCCTATAGGAAGCCAACCTATATATTCTGAGTTTGCTTAATACCATCTTAATAATCTTCTATGTTTTCTTGAAATCCCTAAATTTCGATTCGCTTGGTTCATATTGTGATATGCTATTAGAAATGTCAAAAATATTACCAAAGAGAATACCGTATCGAAATTAAATATCTTCAAGTATTCGATACACAGCTTCGTTCCATCTAACTAAAAGGCAGACCGTACTCAATACACAGTGACCACAAAAATTTGATAAACCACAGATTCGATCATGAAGATATTTGATACGAAAAAAAAACATAACAATATCGAACGAAAATAATATTATAACAGTGTTATCGTCAACTTGGACAACCTCCGACAATATTTTTATTACATTACTTTTATGACTGCCTTCGCCGAGAGTTTTTTGACCGGCATCGGTTTTCAAAGCAAAGAACTGAGTAGTCATCATCTGGGCAGTGAATTTAATGGCATGTGTCGTCATTTGTTAATGTAACTTATTGCAGAATTGGTTCATAAGATTTATGTCGTTTGTTTAATACTGTGAGGGAGTCCGTCTTTTTATATTTGATAGACAATTAATTTCTTCTGTCATCTCTATTATTTACATTTATATTCATTTCGAATTTATAGATTTTTTATAGAATCGGCCACCTTAACATATAATCTGGTATTATGTTTATCGTTTTTGCTTTGCCCTCTGTATTAGATCTGTGATCTGTTAATTTTATTATTTGGAAAGAGGATTTGTATCACTTGAGTAGTTTTTCTGATGACTATTGGCCTTTTGACGTGCTGGTTTACTGTTGTTCGCACTATCCACATGGTTATTTCAGAAGACTACCTTCTATTTCTGCTCCAGCGCACGATATCTTTACTTTATCAATTTTTACCCTATTCCGTGGAGTTTTTTTCTTTTAGTAAGTTTTTTCTGTCAGTTTTAAGGTGTCCTGTAAGAGGCAGGTCGTAAAACATCACGTATTTAGACGTGTTCAGTTTGGCGTTAGGTATGCCACCCATCCTCAATATCATAACATTTATTGGCACGAAGAGAACAACTTGCATATTTATTTCGTGCAATTGGTCCATTGACTACCCGACTAGTAGCAAATGTCGTGATGGTATGACGAATGGATTCTGAATATTTTGTCTGCAAATGCATCTACAATTCTCATCTCTGATACTTTACGGTTTTTTTCGTTCGGAATGGATCTGCTCGCATTTAGACTTCATATATTATTATGTCATTGTTGGTGTAACTAAGTTTTTCTATAAATGGTTCCTTGCTTTATTATCCAATACAAGTGTTTTAAACACCCAACCTCTGTAGTGATTCTATTGGTCGTTCTCTTACAAATCTTTGTGACTGAACACTTTGCTAAAGTATTTAAAAATATTATCTTTACCTTCTCCTCTTTTTTGATTGATCATCAGTGCATAAACTCTTAAATTATTTATTCATCATAGATCTTGTATCATAATATACGTAGCCGCAATCTTCATGTTTTTCAGTATATCCAGTTTTGCCTAATTTAATTCGATACGCGTATTATATAACCAGTTTTTGCAAATACATAATATATAAATATCAAAAACAATCTTAACTTCTCTGATATCTATTTATACTCAAATATTAGCACGCTCTTATCTCCTATAACATTTTATTTAACTTTCTGTCTCTAGCATGTTTATGTTTTTATAAATTCATAATTTTAGAACATTTGTTCTTTCGGTAATAAAACGTAGTCTCATCTTCTGGCATTTCAAAAATTTCTATCATTAACGTATATATAGTGAATTACAAGTTACAATCCATCGGATTGGTCTGCAACGAGTTTAGATTTTCTTCTCTATTGCTCCCTATTTTCAGCTAGATCCTTTTGTTCTACGTATGTCCCACAGTTCATGTCTTTCTTCAGTTGGCCCATAAAAGTATCTCTTGGTCGGCCTCTACCGTTTCTGCCTTCTGTGTTGCCCTCCGCGATGGTGATAAGCAGGCCTGGGTGCCTGGTGTTGACTTACTACAGTGATTTCTCTTCCATAGTTTTCTATTTTAATTTCTCAGAACATCTACCTTCATGTTTTACCATATTAATGTTTTGCCTTTTTAGACTATTAATTCAGAAAACGATTGTCTTCATGCATTTTGTTTTTTCTTCTCCATCCATCTCTCAGTTCTAAAGGTTTGATTACCACACCACATTCTATCCACCATTTGGCGTTAAAGTGTGCTATCCTCTGCCCTCTGCGGCGTGTCTTATGCAGTCTGCTTTTTGAGAGCCCTTCCTCATCTTCCTTCCATTTTTCCAACAAATCGTCAGTCTCATACTTTGTTTCTTTAAAAGATGTCTCAATTTAGCAACAAAATTAAACCAAGTAACATTATTTACCGTGAATCTATCCAAACAACAACGGCCCATAACATCGTTAGTAGCTAATATTAACTACAATATAATATGACTCATTATAAGTTGTACGAGTATAGGTGAGTTATCTTTGAATCAGTCGTAGTACGACAGCTTCTTCTAGTTCTCGACAGAGCGGCAATATTGTTTTGCAATGATAAATTAGAAATTATATTTTAATATTGTTTCAATGTATTATGTATTTATAGATTCATAAATAATAATAATTTCAACAAAGTATTTCATGTTGGTATGTGTGTGCACATTATTATAATTATTATATGTACATATTATAACTAATAATCATTATACATATCTATTGGGCAATGGTGTTTGGTAATGTGGGCGATGTGAAGTGGCGATGCATAATTTTGTAGACATGAATTGTAATAATTGTCACTGATATTCATTAATTGTTTTATTAATTAGTTAAAATAATATATTCAGTACTTTTTGTGTTGACAAAAATTATAAACATTTTTCGGGGCGGATAGAGACTCGTTTGATTTATTTGATTGATTCTGTTTAGAATTGATATCATTTATGGATGAATCTAGAATTGTTTCATTGACTTTATACTTAATCAGACTATTCACTCCATTGCCTTGCCTATCATAGGCCTTCCCAATAATACTCAAGATTTTCTGTCCTGAGCCTTGGGCAATCAATTTTTCTTCTGTAAGTGCTCTGTGAGGTCCCTCCAACGTTGGCGATCACTCGGGCATAGGCTTCTCATATCTTGCGCCGTCTAGATCTTCCACAGTCTCATTCCAGTCCAGTCTCGTATATTGCACATCCACAATGTCATCCTTTTGCCAGCCTCCCGGCGTCTCTCTATTTTGCCTATTACCACATCTTTTTATATTGCCAGCAGGGTTACTCTTGACAAAATCTAAACACGATCTTAATCTTAATCATACGACGCGCGAAGTGACTATTGGCCAAAAATACGCGCATACCGATCGCGCGGCAGCGGTAACGCGGTGTTTTGGACTATATTCCCTTCGTGCGTCGTATAATCAAGATCAAGACTAGATTAAGATCGTATTTAGATTGTGTCAAGAGTAGCTCTGCAGATTCATGAAGTTTATTTTTTATTTTGAAAGGCGTTGTTGCTTCACTGAGTTCATCGCAATCCATGACCACACATTTTAATGCCCCGACAATACTTGACCAGAAACCTCAAAAGTCAAAACAAGAATATTATCAAACATAACCCAAGGAGTTCGTCGGTAGCCTGGAGGTAGAGTCTCGGCCTCCAGAACAAGGGGTCCGTGGTTCGATCCCAGGTGCCGGCAAACTCCCCTTTCACGGCACAAGCTTTTAGCTTAGTGTGAAAGGTGTATAAGGTTGTATTTGGGTTTATAACAAAACCCAGATATATCTTTTTTAAAAAAAAAAAAAATAACCCAAGGAGGTGGTCGGTAATTTGATGAGAGTCTTGGAATCCTGAACTCGATTCTTCCGGCTTCCGACTTTCTCCATATTCACGACAAAAGCTTACATTTATTTATTTATTTATTTATTCATTCTTTACTGTACATTGATAAAAAACAATTACATAAAAGGTATACATTCAAATTAAATACAATCAATATACAGAGGGCGAGTTTACATTCATCTTTCACCCTAAAAAAAATTAATTCAGAAGTGCAAATTAATTGTTGATTCATTGACATACCTACTTTCATTTTTAATTAATTTATTTATTTATTAATTGATTCATTGTGATTCTTTTATTTTTAGATATTATTAATCCTTTGTATATTATTTTTTATACGCAGCACGCCTCGATACAGGACAACCTAGTGTGGCTGCTGCAACTTAATTGTAGCTATATTGGTGATAATACATTGTCTCAGCTTTTGTATGTTTTTTTTATTATTATTGATTGAATAAAGTATTTATTAATTACCTTACCTTAAAAAATGGTTATCTCAATAATACCGAAAAAATCCCAATAGCTGTTATTTTTTTCCAATCACTATTGCATTAATTATTGTCCCTGCTTGTTATAACTAGCTGCTCCTCATATCCCTAAGGCTGTTTTATATGTGTATTGTATGTATGCGAAACTTTATGTTGCTACCTATTGCACTTTATATGTGGGTTGGTTGGACTGCATTTAAACAACATCAGCTGATATCAATAACATTTAAATCGTGAAAGTAAGCACTATAATATAGCATTATAGTGTTAATTTATTTATATATATATACCAACTTATTAATATAATATAATATAATAGGTAGGTACCGTATAATGATTCAGGCGACATTTCAATGATTTGAAGAAGGATAATTATTATTAATAACTAACCGACCCAGCGAATTTCGTACCGCCTAACAATCAATGAGTGATTTGTATTATTTTTAATGTCTTTAAAAACTCCCGTAATTGTCCAAGTGTGTCATCTTATAGTGCAAAAAAATGAATTCATTGATGTTGGAACAATTATACTTAACTCAGATTTGTTTATAAATTGTCTGCTGTACGTAATATAATTATGTGGGTACTAATTTATTTTTTTAGGTAGAAAGATATCTACCTATTTATTTTAAATTTATAAAAATTCTTTCTATGATTTTTTCAAAATTGGAATTTCAGAACCACAGATGTCAAATTATATGGATAACGATTCTAATTTGAAAATGTAGGTATACAAAAATTATTCTATAAATAGGCCAATCTATGAAAAACTTCGTCGTTGATTTTGTACAATTCTCCATATTGTTTTTTTGAACACAACAAACGTCATTTTCATACAAAAATAATATCCAAATTTCAGACTTTTCTGTTGGATTTTCCAAAAAAATTCTTGCATGCAATCCATCTCCTGATAATTACGAACACAACAAAAAAAGAATCAGACAATTCGGATCAGCCATTCTCAAGTTATGGGGGAACATACATGGTCAATCCATTTTTATTTATAAGATTAAAATCAATAAGACACGTTCGTTTATTTGTTTGATACTTTTTAGGAATGAGAAAATATTCATTAATAAACCCAAGAAGTTTGTGAAACATTTCAAATTACTATACCTAAATATTTAGCGAATAGTGGAAGTGGAGGTTTGAAATTTAGATTGCAAGCTAAATTGTCAAATTTTGAAAACTGAGACTAAAAAAAAGGTTAACATTATTTGTTAACGGTAATAAAATATCCGTTAATCAAAAACGGGTATTTTGCTTCGATTATCTTTCGGTACTTGGGGTATGAAGAAATATCCGGTATTGATCACTGATTGTTTTATATTTTGTTGATTATAAACAAAATGTAAAACTTTTTTTTTTCATGTAATTTTATTGTCTTGATTTTTATTTTTCTTATGTCGATAATTTTGTATTTTCATGCTTCTGTGTCTTGTTAATTTGATATTGTAAACCTGACAAACCCAAGTGCCCTATAATGGGGTCTATGGTGTGATGGATATAAATAAATAAAAAATAAAAATAAATAAAACAACAAATGTGCTTTTGTTGATTAATTAATCGATCTCTTTGATCAGTGTTTCTCGGAGGTGGGGCACCGCGCTTCCACGTATTATTAAAAATTTACCAACTGTTTGATTAAAAAAGAAGCGGTGGGGCATACGACTTTTGAAACAGTGGGGCATGGCATGAAGAAGGTTGGGAAACACTGTCTTAGATACTATGAAACTTCCTTACCCCGTTACTTCGTTATCGTTACCCCGTAAGGTAAGTGAGTGTGGTGGTGTGGGACGTTTATAATATGTAGGTACATATGTATAATATAATAAAAATAAACTTATTGCACAATAAAGAACAAAGTAATTACAAAATTGATTAATAAGGTGATACAAATAAATGATATTGTGCAATAGGCGAGTTTATTGCGGAAGCGATATGTTTCAACTAACCAAAATATGTCATATATTTTTGACGCAACTGGATGTCGGGTACTGGATTAGAAGATAGGCGTCGAAACTCTGTCCTGAACTCATAAGGAAGTTCACATAATATGTATGTGTATCGTAAACAACATTCATACCTAGTTAATACCTATTCAAATAGGTTGACTATCGGTGATCAATTTGGAATGATTGATCTACAGTGGTTCAAAATATGATGAACCCAAATTTATTAAATCTACCTACAATAAGAAATAAATTAAATCTACAATAATCTAAATATTAAATCTGCAAAACAAAATAATATATATCTAATAAATTCAATAAATAAATAATATGTCAGTTCAACTATAAGTAACGTCTCAAAAAATTGGTTTATAGACTCATTTGAGTGTCTCCCTCCACGGAAATCCATAGTAAAAGGCGAAAGATCCACTCGCATTGAAGGGAAACCAGAGTAAATAATGTCAGTTCAACTATAAGTAACGTCTATAAATTTCACAAATTTCATTATCAAAATGTAGTATATTTAGCAATCATATCTAAACTTAACAATACTTTTAAATATTAAACAAATTACTGTTTATATTAATGTTTTCTTTATGTACTTACTATACATCCATTAAAAAGCTATAATTTACAACACTGACTGTTGCGTATAAGTTCATAAACAAAGTCAGCGTATTAAATAAATAAATAAATAAACAAACATGATAACTGCCACACATCCTGTGCCAAATACATTATTTATAAACAACATTTTACATTATATATACATATATAGAGCCACACGCTTACATTTTTATTACCTCCTTGACTCGAGTCAGTTTCGTTGTTATCGATTATATTGTTGTTATACCAATAACAGAGATTGAAATGAAGCATCGAAAAGACATTACATTGAATTATAATCGTAGTTATGTATCAGTGACGTGTTTTCTATATATGCACAAAAAAGTCTTTATTTTATGTTGGCACGGAGCGGACAGCTTGCATGTTTATTATTTGCAGCTGGTCTGCTGGTCACCCCACTTGTGGAATATGCCGTGGTGGTATAGTAGTAGTAGTAGTAGTAAATAGCATCGCGTGCCTAGCAAACAAACTAAGTATTGCCTGAATTTGTTATAAAAAATCAATTAGATTGTAAAAAGTCTCAAAATCCTATACCAAACTGACAAAATAATGAATAAAAACATTATGAAAGCGGGACCAATATAATAATATTTTTTTTGCACAATAAGGAGTATACATAATTACAAAGTTATAAAATAAATGATATTGTGCAATGGGCGAGTTTATCGCCGAAGCGATATCTTCCAACTAACCCAATATAGTGCCGCCACTGGTTTGTATAAATTCAATAATATAAAATGTTGTATTATCTGTGTGAAAGTGTGAGAATTCGTTTGTTTTTATGTACAATATATTGTACGTATTATTATGTTATTGTTGAAGTGTGTGCCGCAAAATTAATGAAAAATTGTTAACGTTAACTTATTTAGTTCATCTACATGTTACGAGTATATATTATATCTTCCATCTGTTGCGTCTATCATATTAAGCTAAATAGGAACCAATGTTTAAGATCTTGGGTTGAAAAATAATGTATGCATCGACCTGAATGAAAATGGGGTTAATGGTGAAATATGGAAAGAGAGAGCGTGCAAGTTCAAATGTTCGATGGATTTTAGGAAATCATATACCTATAGGCAAATCTTTATAATTTCAGCGATACAGACATATTTTATATAATTTTACAAGTTTGATACAAGCATTTGTAAAATATTTTCTGATTATACCTTAATTTGGATGCAGTTTATAGATGTTTTTAAAAATTAAAAATGTAATTGCGAGATTATTTCATATACATACTAAAGTTAAATCTATTTGCACATTACAATCACATTTATATCAACAATAATCAGGAATCAACATCTTAGTAGGAACCTTTCCTCTTTTTATACCTATACCTACCCATGTTTTTTATGTATGTTTGTAATATTGACTTGTTAATTTTGTGTTTGGTACCTAGGTTTTGTCATGATATTGTACCTATGTAAAATATTGTGTAAAAAGCTAATTAGCCGTAAATAAATAAATATATTTTGTCTATTGAATAAAGAAATTATGATAATGAACATCGTAAACAACGTTCTGTCAGAATCATCGCTCGATGTTATTCTACGAGACAACGACTTGTCGTCTCTAATATCGAGATTAGCTCACGATTCATATAAATCTCTCCATAGCAAGTGTCAGTTTCCCGTTTACATTGATTCATTCACGATTATTGAGTCTGCGTTTCGTGCGAAAGTAAGATTCCAATATACACCTAGGTAGGTATAAGATATATTTATCTTGCTTTGTAAAAAGGTATAAATTTTGTAATATCCTCAAATATTTGTCGAACTAGCGTAGTATCGTTATTTTTATTCCGTGGAGTCCTGGCGAAGTTGCCTCCCTACTGTTACTGTAAGTTTTTAGAGTGTCTTGTAAAATGCAGACATATTTTCGTAAAACATCACAAATGAAATTAAAATTTCTTAATTTTTAAATAAAATATTCAAACTTGAATCACTATGTTTATTTGTTACATTAATTTATTTAAAAATGTCTCGTAATTGTTACATAGTTAATGCCTCTAAAATAAGTAAAATTTCTTAATTCAAAGAAAACAATGTAAATGATTCAAATATTTAATATCTTCAATTCAGAGACGAGGTTCATCCCCATTTCTAAATATCTTATTTTTGCTACAGAGAGAACGGCTTGCATGTTTATCATGTCTACTTTGTGCTCTGGTTACCTCACTTTTGGGAGTACCGTGATGGTAAAGATAGATAGATAAATATCTTCAAAATACTCAAAACCGAGGACTGTCAAAATTTTGTAATTATATTTTCGATTAAACTTGTGACTTTTTGTTCTTTTTTTAATCTGTCAATACTCATAGTTTTTTATTCCATTTCATTCCATGGAATTTGGAATAAATATTTTTAGCAAGTTGCCTCGTATTTTACCTTTACCATTTTTCATTTTAACCCTTACACCGAGGCAAGCATTAAACATTATTATTATTATTATCGTACTAGCTTGCTACAACAGCAAAAACACCTTTATCAAAAAAGTAAATCGACGCAAATGACAATTTATTAGACAGTTGATATTACATCGTGGCTGTAATTTGTTTTGTTCCACTGCGATTTTTTTTAATGTCTCTCTACGTCCCAAAAGAGGGTGTAAAAATAAACAATTGAAAAAATAAATAGCTTGATATTATTTTTATTTTTGTCTACGCAAAATAACGTCTCAAGCGTGGTAATAAAATAACATTTTAGTTACAAATATTTATTAATTTTTCACCATGAAGAAAAATTCGATAATGAACTTTGATCTAATTTTGTGTCAATATCAAATAATGTGTCAGCTAGACAAAGGTTTGAGTATTGACTTAACAACTTCTCAATTAAGTAACTGCAGTTTTATGACAGTTCAATATTTTTTCCTACACGTTGTTTGTAAATGATAACCACGCCTCAAATAGCTAAACAATACATCTAAAATTAAAAATATGTTTGTAATTTTTTGTTTCAGGTAAAAAGAGACAATGAAAATGTACAGCATTATTGAATTTTTTGTGCACCATGACATGGGTATGTAAACGTTCGTTTTGACCTTATCTGAAATATATTTTTATGTTGTTAAATGCTTAGCCCATATAAATATTTATACTTGCAAATTTACTCAGAGTCGATTGATCTTTGTAAGAATGAAATACATACATACACGAGGGAATTTTATCGGAAAAATGTCATTTCCGTACCAGAGTTGGGGTGACATTTAGCGATACACTCAGATAAATTACAGAACACTTCCTTTCCGATACACTTTACAGAATCCTTTCAATGATAAGAATATCGATTTGTGGGGATTTTATTCAATGGTAACACTATGAAGTAAACATATCTAGGTATACTACGTAGTACTATTTGAATAAAACGATACGATGGAAGAAAACTCACGTATTTCTGAATTCTGCATTTTTGACACATCAACGGAAATGTTCAAATCATTTAGGTCTGCTAGGAAAGATGTAGTGGTATCAAGTATAACTTGTATGACTAACAACATAACTTCTGCGTTACTGAACTGTAGTCGTGGAGCAGATTTGTTTTCATGAAAGATGTTTTGGGTTTGAAATAATTTCAAATATGTATATGTCAAATATCGTCATAGTAAACAGTAATTATTCTTGTGCCATGAAGGAGGAGAAGGTAGGTATCTAGCGGAAGAATTCGAACCCGGAATCACTTTATTAAAAACCCATGAGCCTTCCATCAAACTACCGACCACGTCAATACCACTTGCAGGTAAAAATATTTAACTAGCCTTTTTTTATTCTGAGTCATCAAGGGGACAAAACATGCTCCCCTGAGGGAGCCCTAAATTTGTTCCATGAATAATACCGTACCTTGCTTCTTAGATAATTTAGCACACGTAATCCATTGTTCCAAATGTATATACAATAGGATATTCTATAATTGGTTTTGTTATTACACAACAGTATGTTTGATATATTATACTGTATTGAAAATGTCGCCGCTATGTCTTGCACGAACAAGTTGGAACCCGTTTATAAAATAATGTTGCAAGTTATTGATTGTTTGAAAAATGCAGACAAAGCTAATGAATTTATTCATTTCAAATCAAACGGTAAGTCACGTCACTTATGGCAAAACAAATCCGTAAAGAATAATAAAAATGAACTATAAAAGGGTAAAAATAAATAGAAAAAGGAAGCGGAAGAGTAAAAACCTGTTTGAGAACAGAGATAAGTCTTGATTAAGTTATTGTGTTAATTCTCATATAGATACCTACATTGAATTAACATCATATTTAGATTAAAAATTTTCTTATCGAATTTCAAATTCATCGCTCCATGAATCTACATCAACCAATTATAATCAGAACGTATTATTATTTGGGCAAATATACCAATCAGTTCTAAAAAGTATCGTTTTGAAAATGATAAAAATAGAACAATTTGTTTTTTGTTTTCACGCAGTTAGTAAAATTTGTCAAGTAGTTTTTGTTGTTTGTATTTGTAACATTTATGTTTTGAGATTAAAATATATAGGTATTCTCAGGTAGCAATTTTATTCAGTTTGGTAGTAGGTATATCAATATGAAATTCGTATGATTAATGTTCTCCGGACCACAGTATAGTGTTGCCATGAAAATTTTCTCGCATGACTTCACGTTTGATTCACTTCACTTTGACTTCACGTTCCAAATTTGATTTCATTCTTAATCTGGTACTGAAAAATATTGTATGCATGTGTAATAAAAATCCCGCATATGAGATAATTTTAATTATTACTATCGACTTATAACACAAGTCAATATTAAGACATTTTAATATGAGAGATTTAAATGACGAAGTTTTTAACAGAATCGAAGGTAGAAGGCACTTGCTCAAGACGATCTCAGAATGACGCGCCAGGTGGATTCGACACATCATCTCTGTCACGAAAACCTTTAACAAGAAATCATGGTTGAGGGGACAAATCATAGGGAGCGCCAACGCCGGGAATACTTTGACGAAGAGCTGAAGAGGGTTGCACAGAATAGAATGTAATGGAAAGAAAGGTGCAAGACTTTGCTCCAAACCGATCCACAGGATTGAAATCAAAAAGATGCATAGGAGCATCCATAATTTTTTCACAATTTGCTTAACTATGAATCCAGAAATGGTTCTATTTACGTTGGTTAAATTGTGGTTTTTTTAAGATCTGTTTCTCCCCAGATTAGAGGTGCTATTCTCGGAATAATCTGATCTTAAAAGCTAATTAAGAAGCAACACTTCAGTCCATTTAAACTGATCACAGGTATTTATTTAAAAAAAAAATCCAATAAGGTGGATTACGCAAATAATAAGCATATTCAAGACAAGTATTGTCATTTGACTTTCGTGACATGCAAACTCACTTCGATCCACACTGTTGAGATGCAAAAACGCTTCAATCCGTAATTTATTTGTATTATTTTTTTATGCAATTATTTTATATATTGATAAATATTTATGCACACAACTCTTGGGAATAGTTTTTTTGTTATAATAAGAGAAGTGTGTAAATAATTATAAAATATACTACCTAACTAAAAAAAATATTTAATTATGTTTTTTAATTAGTATTGAGTAAACTAATGGTTCCAATTTCCGAAACGTATAAAAACATAAAGTCAAATGAACGAAAGTGTCAAGTTGCGAAATCTATTACAATCACAAATATTTGTAAACACAGCTGATATAATTTAATACATACATATAAACGCACTCTTAATCATGTTATGTTAATCCGTTAATGAAGAATTAAAATTTATTATACTAAAATTTAACTTAAAACGTTATAAACCTTTCCATATATTTATCTGTCTATACTGTCTCTACATATTTTACAAGTGGGATAGATAGCACATAAGCTGCAACTCTTAAAAAGAGACTTAAACAATTTTTTATAAAACCTTTTTTAATAGTAAGAAATAGTACCTACCGGCTGTTTGGAAAAAAAAAGTTGCTAGAGGACCCCACTCCCATACAAAAAGAGTGAAGAACATAATTTTAAAGACATATTTATTATTATAGTTGTTAGTCTGTTCTGAGTTATTATTTCGTTAACTGCTGAGTTCATTAATCGTTAATGACCCGTTCTGTTTATAATATTATAACAAGTAATATAATAATTCGAGTCGCACAGCGTGTGTTTTGTAAAATTTATGATTCCCAAGAGGCAACCAACGCAACGACCTGAAATGGTCCAGCGTTATAATTCAATATTTACACTTTGGATTGCTTTTTATTGTGTTATTCGGTCCGTGTTTTATCGATAAATCATAATACTGGACATACTAGCTAATCTCCAAGTACCTATATTTATTTATTATTTATTTTATTCTTCACTGTACATTGTTTACAATAATACAAATTTACATAGAAAATATAATTTATACAATTCAATGTACAGAGGGCGAGTTTATATATATTTTTCAGTCCGTTTGTCATACATTATTTATTTAAATGTCCTTTATAGCTTCTTCTAACAAGCAGTTATAGATCATTCGATACCATCTATGAATAATACTGCATTCTTAGAGCGTGTTTCTACATAAGACAATAAAATTATAATATTATAGTCGTCGTTTTTTTACGGCAATTCACCCGTAACGAGTGATTTGTGTTATAGTTCATTTCTGTATGTTTTAAAGGTGTAAAATTATACACTCTATACATTATTAACGTTCAGGAGTAAGCTGAAAACACTGCTTTTCAAGAAAAGTCATGGCGCCCTTGAGATGGTCACGGATCATTAAACGGCGCCAAGTATAAATTGTCTTTATTATTATTATCTCATCCTTTAAGTAGTCTTTGGACCAAAAACATGACCTATTTATTGGCAGTGATATTAGATTTGTATGGAAATTGAACATAATATGTATTGTTCTACACGTTTTTAAATAACATTGTTTGAAATTTTTGTTGAATTGTATTGTTGTTTTTATTTCTAAATGAAAATGAATGATAAATACGATCTGTTGGTAATGTTCACAATTTGTATTCGCATAAAATATTCCAAAATGCTAATAATATAAACAGTTCAAATACGTAATACATAGTAAATAAGAATAATTTAATATTCAACCGTAAAAATATGTAACGTCGAAAATATCTGCAAATTAATATTTGTCAATTTGATGTTAATTTCTTTAATTAAACCGGGTACAGCAACACTGGTACTGTAAAACTTTCTTAACATCATGCTGTTTAAAAATAATAACACGTTATTTTTAACATGTTTTATTTACTTGTAGGTATTATTTCAAGGTGTTGCTTTATAGATGTGTCAATATTAGAACGCCTATTTTTTAGCAATAAATTAAATATCAACATGCTTAAAATGATGTCGTGATAACGAAATAAAGGTAAAACACGAAAATTATTGTGATCACCTAAATTGTGTTAGGATTAAAGTTTGGTGAAAATGTAAACTTATTTGCGGTTATGTTTTCATTCAAAAAATAAATAAAAAATGACATGTTCTTGGTTCTCCATGGAGTGTACTGTTAAAATACATAGGTCTCCCATTTTTCTTGTCAAGTAAATTTTACAGTCCTGTTAGAGGCAGGTACCCTTTGTTAATAATTAAGTTATTTTTTTTTTATATTTTCAAAGTCTCCTGTCGGTAAGACTATATAATTATTTAATGATTTCAATGTTCATGTTGATATATTCGACATAACTTTATAGCCAGAATAGAGACTCTCTTTTGATTCTGTTGTTTCTTTTTGATGATGTCTCTTTTGTGATTTTATTTCTTTTTTTTTGGATTTTGCTTTGTTTTTTCCTGCTGAGATTGCCTTGGCCATAAGCTGTTATGGTCTCGGTGTAAAGTGACATTTTTAAGATAAAAATAATATTTCCGACTATATTTATAGAATATCATATCTGAGATTGCTTAGCCAAAAGGTGTTTTGGTCTCAGTACAGGGTTTCATTTTTAAGATAATAATGATACCATCTTTCGTTCAGCGATGATGTATGCCACCGTTTATCATATTTCTTATAAGGAATGAATGACCTAAATGTTCATAACATGCAGTTCATAAACTGGCTATGCAACAATATGTGGTATACGTCTCGATGGTATAAATAGATTGAGACTATAAGAAGGTGAAGGATGAACTCCACAGCACTGCATGTAAAAAACATGCAAGCCGTCCTTTCTGTGCCAACAAAAATCAAGACATTTTCTGGATGGATGGTGAACCTCATAGCTAAAAAGAATACGATATCAATTCTTTGCTGGGTGCTTAACGGAATAAATGTTGTTATATGCCTACCTTATTAATAAGAAAACAATAAATAACCAGCTAATTTACACATTATAATTTTCTGATCCAATTGGTACAAGACTAAACACAAGCAGACATACATACACGCCGTAACATTAATAAACAATAGCGCAAGTCGTTATAACGAATAGCTTATTGTTTTTAAAATAACATAATAACATGATATCAAAATTAATAACTGCTTTTAACCCGAACATGTTGTACACGATCTTCTTTTTCGTGTGAATGTTTTGCGATTGCTTTTGTCATGTCGTTTTCTCCGGAGCCATGGCAATTTTGTATTTTCTACATAATAGTGCATTGTAAATGTTGAACTATTTTTCGCGAGTTTTGTGCTACCTACTTAATTAGTTTACTGGCTCCCTTATTTGCGGTAGATATGGTTATTTATTTACAAACTTACATACTCGTACAAATCATCGCGGCGCTTCCCTCATGGGATTGGCAGAAAGGATCTTGCACAGGTACATCTTTCGCTTCCATGCTCTACAATTCCTCATACATGCTCTCCAATTCAATGTGCCCAACACATGACCGTCTTTTGGGATTAGATTTAAATGATCTTGCCAGTTGACCCACGGACATCCACGTCTCTGAGCACCATTCCTTTCAGCCAAATATATCTTCTTGGTCACTCTGTCCTAATTCATTCGTTCCACATGCCCAAGCCTTCGTAACTTATTAACATTAATCCTTATTATAACACCAACTTCCATTCCACATTCCTTTTGTATAGCACTGTTACGCACATGATCTCTCAGACTTTTACCACATATCCTTCTTAACGATCTCATTTCTACTGCATTTATGCCACATCTATCCTTAAACCATGTCTACGTCTCACTTGCATACATTAGTGTTGGCACTAAGATAGCAGAGTGTACTAACCTTTTAGCTGTGGTAGGTTTGATAAAAGCATCAATCCATCTACACTATTTTATTTTATTTATTTTTATTTTATTTTATTAATACAAACAAACAGCTTTTACATTTTATATAGTAGGTACAACTTAAATATTACATTTTTCACAAGCCAGTGAAGTTTGTTAAATTATTTTATTTAACACTATGTTGCAAATGAAAAAAAATATAACACAATCAAAAAAGAAGCAAAGTGCACTCTATGCACCAGCTGAGGCAAAAATATAAAAAAGTAAAGAAAAAACAAAAACGGCACGAAAACTATCACGGCATGTCCCATTAATAGGGTAGCCAGTAGATTAACTGCATGTAGGTAATTAGCATGCCACTCTCTGTGTGAATTTAAAATATATCTTACAAAAATAACGTTATTTTTACTTAACTTTAATTTTAATCACTACAGACGTATCTAATTAAAACTAATATGAATTTCATCAAACTCGTTTTTTTAACTTGTAGTAATTTGATCAATTCTGTAATTAATACCTACTAAGTTGCTTAATTCATAATGTTACAATAATATACAAATAATGTAGATAAATAAATAATGAGAAGAAATCGGATAACTTATTTATTTATTTATTGTTATGCGTGTTTTCTTTAAATTAATTAAGCATTATTTTAATTAATTCGTAATTATATTTTTTCGTTATGACATACTTATAGACGTTCAAGTTTTGTTTAAAAGTGGGTTATTGATTATAATAAACCACTATAATAATAATGTTTGCAAGCGAAACTTGGATTTGGTTGAAGAAGGACGACAGTGGAATAAATGCTGTGGAGATTCGTTCACTGAGAAGAATGGTTAGTAAAACGTCGCGAGATAGAGTGAAGAATGAAGATATTAGGAGAATGAGCGGATGCGAGAGGAGTGTTGTGGATTGAATGCGTGTAAACAATTTTTTATTGTATTGTTACTGATGATGACTACATTGTAGTCGAAATCGTTTTAACAATTAAAACAATTCTCATAGTGGAATGAAACAGTGTTTTTTTTTATTTAATTTTAACCCTTTGCAACTGACGTGAGGTCTGTCAGACACCGCGAAATCTTTTTAATGTAACAACGTTGCCATTTCGAGTCCTATCTTTCCGTTTCGCTCAGTAGCTTCCTAATTTATGTTCCTTTAATCATCGGTACAGTTATGACGGCCGTCGTTAGTACATGTGTGGATCTATAGCTGATGGGTGTCTGTCATACCTAAGGCCAGTAATAAATGATGGGTCTTTTAGACCTAACGTCAGTAATATATTAATATTTTCATAGTGTCTCACATACATCAGCTCAGTAAATTCATAGAGTCTACCTAACATCACTTCAATAAAACTTTTTTTTTTCAATAAATGGAGAGCAGATTTCATTTAAATATAATCTTTTATCATGCATTTCCACAAAATTACACTAGAAATATAGAGTATTTAAATAGATTTATATTATTTTGCAACGCATTCCCATGTCAGTCTACCTACATTACTCAAAATAATATCAAAATGTGTGAATTGCGTCACTTCTTTCCACGAAATTCCCTGCGCTCTGATATCGTTGTCATAGGAACGGTGTATTGTGAAAGAGATATGCCATAGCAATGTCATTACACTTACATAGTTCATCTTTATTTTTTATTATCTAGTTTGCATCAGCAGCACTTTGGAAACATTTTGCACTCTCTCCCCATCGCAGCATGTGTAAATTATAGTCACCCCAACCCTTAGCCTGTTTAGTCTTATTATAAGATTATAGATCTTTTTAAAGATGAACAGCTAATAATACAAGTTCAGAAAGTGCTATACGAGTTAGCCTTTGATGGTATATTAAATAACCAGTTATACTCTAAATCAATTATGTAAACCCCCAAGGAAAAGATTAGTAATTGAAAAGTCGTGAGTATTTGAAACATAATATTATGAAAACGATTTTGGGGTTCTAAATTGTAAGCTGTTTGTAATGGGGAACTTTCACAAAAAAAAATTTTCAACCCAAAAAATAGTACAGAAAATTAGAAAAATTATGGTACTTTTTATATTTTTAAATGTGCATTTTTAAGGTTTTTATCACCATTTAAAAAAGCAATTTTCACACTTCGCCGCAAAAAGGTTCACTCGTGGCGGAGCAGTGTTTGACAATATCAGGCGCTACAAACAGTACTAAGAGTGAAATGTCTGGCAATACAAAATAGCGCCTAGCGACGTCACACCGGACTAATTCAATAACAGAAAATATGGATTTTTAAAATGAAAATAATGAATGAAAAGTTTTATTTTATGGTTTCTTATTAGGATATTCGTGATCAGCGTATATTTATTAATATGAATTGATAACATTTATTCATATTCCTCACACATGCATGTTCCCTATTGCAAATTTTTGCTTGAGGACAAACTTTATGATAACTATAAATAATGAAACTGCGAGAACTTGTGATAGGAAGCTTGTAAGAAATTAGCCGAATATTTGGCATTGGAGGAAAACAAATAATATTCTGTCTAATAGACAAGCATAATACGCATTCACCAAATATCTGTTTTATCAAATATAGCATGTTCATATGCTCATTTCATTCAGTAAGACTGCTGACTTACCCCTTTTTTGGGATATGCCGGGCTAAGAAGGTTCCTGTTTTTTTAATTACATAAACCTGTCTTTTACAGGACACTCGAAAAAGAAGAAAATAAAAAGTTGTCATATTGTTTGCTAGGAAATCTAAGAGGTTAAATGTAATCTTAATTTATGTAGGATATATATTTTTAATACGATGGGTTTATTGTGAAGGAATGTTTTTCATGTGATAGTAAATAATCACATTTGTTGTCTCTAGTGTTAAGAGTTTTAGTACGTAGCAATACGTAACTGTAAGAATATAATTATATAGTTTGTAAGAATATTGTAGTAGTGAGTAGTGCCTTGTAGTGAGTATCTCTTCCGAGGGACATGGGTTGTAATTTAGGGGAGGGTTTTGTCGGCGGTAGCCCTTAAGGCATACCCTGAGCCCTCGTTTTGAATTTTTCTTTTTTTCGTTGAGTCTGGACTCTTAAAAACAAAACAAAGTTTGTAGTTTGTAAGTACCTAATACAATATGAACTAGACGATTATAGTGTTATTATCGTTATGTTACATAAATCACTGCAGGTAATGGTAATAATATTCTCCTTTCTTCTCCTTTCTGAATATTATGTGTTACACGATAATACACAGATGTCGGTAGAAGTCAAAAGACCTCAGGTATGAAACGTGATATTGACAAAAATATAAGCGAGGAAGGACGTATCAAACTCAGAATATATGATTGTAAATTCTTTACATAATTTTTGAAAGCTGCCTAGCAGGTGGCTTCTTTCCCTTTGTAATGGTGTCGAAACTACCAGAATTTTTGAATTATTTCAAATTCCTATACCATTTTGAAAATTTGGCCACGGGGAAGGGGGGTACACTAGTATTGGTAAATCCAGTTCTTTCTCAGGAATCGGTACTTGAGACATCGTTCTTCAAAACAATTCGTTCTTAACATTCGTTCTCGTTCGTGGAATTTGTCACGCGATTTTCACCTTAGTCTCTTTGAAAATAAAGTATTTTAAAGGCCTTTTTCCCAAAAGACGACACGAAGATTTAAATCCTTAAATCTCGTTTGTGATATATGTCACGCGATTTTAAACCTTAGTCTCTTTGAAAATAGAGTATTCTAATGGTATTTTTACCAAAACAACTTCACAAAGATTTAAATCTTTGAATCATGTTTGTTACATTTGACACGCGATATAAAACCTTAATTCCTTTGAAAATAGAATACTCCAATGGCGTTTTTTCCAAAATAATAACACGTAGATTTAAATCCAAGAATCTCGTTCTCAACGTTTGACACGCAATATGAAACCTTAGTATCTTTGAAAATAGAGTATCTTAAGGTTTTTTTCCAAAAAAAAACACACACGAAGATTTAAATCTCGTTCGTGTTTATTTGCCACGCGATGTTAAACCTTAGTTTCTTTGAAAATATAGTACTTTAATGTAATTTTTCCCAAAAGAACGAAAAAGACCGAACAGATTTGGCATTGAGGATTTAGTTCTTCGAGTTAAGTTGAAGAACGAATACATAAGAACGAATACTCAGATTCTGAACAATACTAGGGTACACATGATTTTTCTAAAGGTATACCTAAATCTCGTTGAAAACTAAATAATGTGATAGTGTTATAGTTAATGTGAAATTTGTTTATAAATTATTAATATGAATTTACACCAATAACTGTCGGTCGATAAGTCGATATGTCCCAGCGCGAGACAGGGAGACATTCTCCAGAGTGATCGTCAACGTCAGGGGGACCTGATACGGCACTCAAAAAAGAAGAAGATATTAAACTTAAGAATTGTTTTTACATCAAAGGCAAATTGCAAATATGTAATAACAATATTAAAAGGGATGAAATGGAATAGAAATCATTGAAAACAAGGTGAAAATAAACCAAAAGGTTTATAAGCTTCACAAATAATAATACCTTCTATACAAAATATAGTTGGCCAAAAAGAGCACTGTTTTACCGTCCGCAGGGGTTCCGTCGGCCCGGGCGTCCCTCTTTCACAATACACCGTTCCTATGACAACGATATCAGAGCGCAAGGAATGTCGTGGAAAGAGGTGACGCAATTGGCACAGAGACGCTCTGAATGGAGGAGGCTGGTTTCTGCCCTGTGCTCCCGATAGGAGCGTTGAGGGCGATGATGATACAAAATATCCACTATCTTATATTGAATCAACATAATAATAATAATAATAATGCAGCTTATTGAAAAGCTTTTGATGATGACACGAGCTTCAAGGGCGCGTGTCTGTTTTGTGTAATATTTTATAATAATATCAATAAATAAACATTTCCAGGGGTTGGCATCCTCCCCTTCCTAATAGACGTAGACATATTCAAATTGGTTGTATTATATTATTATTTTTCATTTAGACACCTCGTTTGATCGCTCAAAGATTGTCAATTAGTTTTGCTATTAAAATGTCTGATAAGTTTTATCATTTTATTCTCCTTTTTATATATCCTCTAACACCGTGCTCTTACTCTTTAGAGAGGAAGGTAGAGTTAAAGATACAAGACATATTTTTTTATTAATTATTCAACATAATTAGAGATGCAACGAATACTATAATTGGACAAATACGGAATATTGTACAAGATCTCTTGTAAGCATTCAGAGGTAATCCAAATATATCGACGTCCGTCAGCGTATTATAATATTATGTTGTTTCAGTTTATATCAAATTAAATTAATTAATTAGATATTTGAGGATTAATAAAATTATGCATCTGGAGCTGACAATGAAATAGTATCAATCTACAAGCTATTGGTTCCTTCCAGATTTATGTAAATTTTAACTATTCGGCAGAACACCGAATAATAGACTAAATATTCGGTACCTATTCGGAAGAATAGTTAAAATGTGGCCGAATAGGCAGAATACTGAATAGTTGCCGAATATTCGTTGCATATTTAATTTCACTGTACCTACCTTACTTGTCTTATTGGCAATTTCCTACTCCACCTTTACGGTACAAGCTATTGATTAGTTTGAAAGTATTTACGTCATGTTAAGATTCATTACCAAACCAGTTGAATACTGTATTGATAAAAATATGTAATTTTTTTTTCATACAATGTCTACCCCTAGACAAATCAATTAAACATGCAATTATAAAAAAAAGTAACCATATTATAATATAATCCTATCTCAAGTCTCAAATCCAGGAGGAGCTTTCTTAACGCGACCACAGCTTTGACTGACACACCAGAGATTGCGAGAGTGCGCCTATGGAGAGACACAGAGGAGAACATACAAGGGACAATATTTAACAGCCCAGTGGAAGCCCTGCCTCCGGGCCATGACTTACCATGGCCGATGTGGAAAACTCTCAATAGAATCAGAACAGGAGTGGGACGCACAAGAAAGAACCTACAGAGATGGGGCTGGGCTGAGAGCACGGCGTGTGACTGTGGAGAAGAGCAAGACACTGGACATCTCCTGACATGGCCAATGGCTCCCAGAAAGTGTCACTGGGAGGAATTCACGAAAAGAAGAAAAATATAAACCTATAATTTATTAGATGAAAAATCTAGAGTAAAAATAATGTAAGTTCACAAAAAAATATTGAACTAAAAGTGAAATTCGTGAGCAGGTATTGTTCTTTTTAAATTGTACTCGTGAATATTGTACAACAGTATTTATGTACTTGGTGCATAGTACCTCATATTGTTCATATTATTATACCTATGCGATGACATAGGTGTGTCTTGACTTGACCTATATAATTCTACTAGAACGAGAGTATGGGAACTTGTATCAAATTTTACTGCATTGTGTTCACATAATATATGTATACCTAGTATAATTTGTATAATTTTATTGCTATACCTACTCTAATAATTTTAATCGAATTTTTATAGACTTGGTTGTGGATATCGTGCCTGCATTCTAAAATCATAATATTAATTTTTATTTTACATCTTACTGTTTATTTTTATAGATTTGTAGGTACATGCAGCTGTTATTTCATATTCTGTTTTTTTTTTCGAGATAACGTGTAGGTAAATAAAACTGAAAATGATTTGAAAACAAAGGTAGAAGACATTCGCATAGTATTTTTGATCAAGGAATCACGGGTTCGGACACCGCTGCTGACTTCCTTTACCTTTTCCATACAAGCATATAGTTTTATGCGAGGATGTATTAAGATTTATAAATAAATGCAATTTAATTCTGGAAAAATAATAGAAGAGCGTATAAATAATTTACGTTTATCTCTTGGTGTATTGTGTCATTCACTCGACACAGTCGCAAAGTTAGTAGGTACCTACCTATTTTTATTTGCTCGTTTAGTATTTACCTAGTATAACTGTGCCTCA
The DNA here is from genome assembly GCA_947579605.1 of Athripsodes cinereus. Taxonomy (NCBI): domain Eukaryota; kingdom Metazoa; phylum Arthropoda; class Insecta; order Trichoptera; family Leptoceridae; genus Athripsodes; species Athripsodes cinereus. The sequence continues at coordinate 4,957,221 of OX388313.1, forward strand.
TATTTTTCAGCTTGATTATGAATTGCTTTTGTTAGAAATAAATATTTCCCTTTTATAAATCTAATATTCGATGAAACCTTACTTTTAAAATTAAGTATATTTGATATAATTTTTTTTTCAAAGATATATATGGGTTTTGTTATAAACCCAAATACAACCTTATACACCTTTCACGCTAAGCTAAAAGCTTGTGCCGTAAAAGGGGAGTTTGCCGGCACCTGGTATCGAACCACGGACCCTTTATGTATTTTTACAATTAACCATTGTATGAGGTTATATATGTAAATTTAACACATGAAAAAGATTGTGACAAATAATAATACCTACAGTTGGAACTCACATAATTGTTTCGTATTTCAAATTTGTGACAATTACAAATGCATCAATATTTTTTAATAGTTGATATATTAAAATTTGATAATATCAATAAATTAATAAATGAAAAACTGAAAATGCGCTCTTGCGGTGGTTTGTACCACAAAACGGCGCTTAATAAATTGTCCAGATTATTATTATGATTATGAAACTACCATATAAAGCTTAGAAAAGACAACGTCACCTTATTCGGTAGTGTCCCGGACGGGGCTTGAGCTCGCATCCCTTAACGTTGTCGCGAGGAGTGCTTTGTCCAATTGAGCTACCGGGCGACTTGTAGAAGGCTCCGATATTCTTTCTCATAAGCCCCGATGACCTTTTCTAAAACCACCCGGTGTAAAAACCACCCGGTTTCGACATCACCAACTCACTACAACATCTTGGGATCTAGATAACGGGCATCTGTGAGTTGCCGTGAAGAGGTTGATCATCTAGTGAACCTAAATGACTCCCACCGTCCGATCAGCTTTCAAAATTTTTGTACAACTATAAACTCGAGATGGAGCTGAACGAAGCCTTAGGAAAAATGGAAAGTACCTATACTGTTGTCAAAGTACAACATGAAAATAAATAAAGACAAAACAAAATGTATGGTCGTTGGACCGATGGCACAAATGGCAGAGGCCGATCGAGAGACGCTTATATGGAACAGGGATGTTGTGGATGTCGATTTTTAAACATCCGCAGATCTGAATGCGGATTTTTGAAGGCTCACATCCGCGGATGCGGATGTTTAAGATGTTATCGAAAAAAAGGAGGAACTATTTAGATAGTTGGCCCCACTGTCAAATATGTGACGATATTGTTGCTACAATAATATTATGTGGATTTTTAGGCGAAATATTTTTTTCTTTTTTATTTGCAAAAATAAAATAAAACCGGCAAAAATAAAAACGCGTCGGATTTTGTCACCAATTTTTTCATTCCCATTGGTTAATGTCAAGAGCGAACGGCACGCGCCATTCGCCGGGCCCACCCCATTTCTTTCTTATCGCAACTTGTCTTACATCCACATCCGCATCGATTATTGCGGATGCAGATGTCCAAATACATGCGGAAACTCCGCATTTGCGGATGCGAATATTCACGACATCCCTGATATGGACCAACTGAAGAAGGTCATGAACTGTGACTCATACGAAGAGCTGCACAGTTCACTATCACGTTATTTAGTTTTTAACCAGTTATAAATATAAGTGAAGTTGGCGAAATAGAGCAATAATCGGTATTTTACAAATTTACATGTGTATACCTAGTCTGAAATCGTAGAAAAAAACGTTGCCATTCGGATTCAGATGGTCACAGTCCATTAACAAAAAAAAAACCGGTAGGTTCGACACCACCTACATAGATCTAACAGGAGCCATGAGCCACCTCCTCGGGTGGCTTTCAAAAATTATATATATATAAGTATCGCTTTTGGGTACTCTACGTACAGTAGCCTTGAGAAAGGCTTTTATAGTTGGTCTTGAGAAAGACCGTTGGCTTCTGCCCGACGTTTCGTGCTGGATTCAACCTGACATCAGCTGGGGCGTAGAGGGGCGGTGGCAGGCTTCGGCGGCGCGAGTGTCGTGAAGGGTGCAGGCGTCGATGAGCAAGGGAGAAAGGAGATTTTGTCGACGTACACCTACTACGATTCACGGCCGCAGCGTGAAACGGTCGGTGTGGTGAGAGAGCGTGCAGCGAGGCGGGTACTACGTCGCGCAGGCTGGGGAGTGGCTATGTTAACATGTCGAGTACGGGTGTGGGTCGTTGCGTTCGGGTGTGTTTGAGTGACGTCGATCGGTGGTGTATGGTTGACGGCTGTGCGAGAGGGAGCGATCGAGCGTGAAGATGAGTGATGCGTTTTTTCGATTACCGTTTGCCAGGCGAACGGTAATCGCTTACTGTCATCACGTGAATTCATACTGTGGTCCCGTTTGTGTATCTCAATCGCCTCGCGGTATACGCGCGAAGACTCGTTGTTGAGTTTGGCGATAGTTTGAGCTGAATCGAAGTCGATACAATGTCCTTCAGTCATACTATGCATCGCTAGGGTAGAAGATGTTTTTTTACCCTTCACATCTACTCTGTGTTCAGCCACTCGAGCAGATGTGCGGCGGTTAGTTTTGCCTATATAGACTTTAGGACAGTCTTTACACGGGACCTCGTATATACCGTGTGATTCGTTTGGGATGTGATCTTTAACACACCGTAGCATAGATTCAATCTTTTGATGGGGAGCGAAGACGACTTTTATATCGTGACGGCGTAGTATGCGGCCGACACGATCGGTAGTTCCACGCACGTATGGTAGCTTTGCAAAGCCTCGTAACCGAGTATTATCATCGATTTCGGTTCTTTGAGTCTCTTCTCGGGCAAATGCCTTCTTGATAATCGAATCAGAGTATCCGTTGCTTTGCAGGGCTCTCCTCAAGCGCGATAGTTCGACCGACCGATGTTGATCGTCGGCAATTTATTATAGTCTTTGATCTATGCGTTAGTGTGTTAACTACGCCTGAGAGTTGTGCGGGGTGATGATGAGACGACGTGTTAAGATATCGATCGGTGTGGGTTTTTTTGCGATAAACATCGAAGGACATGTGGCCGTTGGGATCCAATGTCTTATTGTTGTTACTTTTGCTGTGATAATTTTTTTACCCCCCAATAATACCAAACTCTCCTGTCGGCAAGGCTATAAAATTATATAAAGATTTGAATGTTCATGTCGATATTTTCTACATAACATACAATGACTGTAGCCAGGATAGAGACTCTCCTTTGATTCTGTTGTTTCTTTTTAATGATATCTTTTTTGTGTTTTTTTCTGTCTCGCTATTTTTTTTTTGTTTTTTGAAATTGCTTTTCTTTTTTTTTTCATTTTTCCTGCTGAGATCGCCTTGGCCAACAAGTATAAAATATAAGGGGGATTATGGCATTCCGTCCTTTGTGGAACGATTTGTGAGGTATAAAATACAGATGTATACCAAGAATGGCCAACCCGCGGCCGTTGGGTGTCTACGTGCGGCCCGCGAAGCATATGCACACTTTTTTTTAATACTTAGTAGTCGGTACAAGTACCCCTTAATTTTTTGAAACAGGCATTTTGAGAAAATATTCTTAAAGAAAACCGAGAAGTTTTAAAACATTTCACATTTCTATACCATTTTAAAAATTTGGCGACGGGGGGATAGAAATTTTAAGGTGAAGTAAAATTATGATATGTTCCAAATAATATGAAGTATATTGTTGTGCGGCCCGGTAGGAAATCTTATTCTGAAATTTGGCCCGGCTGCTGAAAAGGTTGGCCACCTAATGTAGAAAGAAATAAACATGCATAAAATACTATAAGGGTAATTTGGCCCGGCTGCTGAAAAGGTTGGTCACCTATAATGTATAGGTACTAGCAGTGGCGGGACTAGGCTTTTCACATCGGGCATGCTTTGTACAAATATACTATTTTACTCGCAAACGAGTGGACGTCCTTGAGAATAATATAATATAGGTATATATATCGGAGACGGGACTAGGCTTTTCATGTTGGTCTTACATTCGTTATAATAATAAAAAAAAAAGATATCCAGAATGGTTGACATACCCCTTTGCTGAATTTAAGATATTAAATGGTTTATATTCGATGTCTATTAAAAGACACTTAAAAACTTTAGTGGGAGATCTATTGTTTGCCAAAGACTTCATGGGTCCTTAATATAAATAAATAAAATACAAGAAGTCTGCGATACAAATAAATACTATTTTTTAGTATGTAAGTAACTTTAAAGTTAAATGTCGTAATTTCTATACAATTTATTTTGTCTCGCGCATCCATCATAATATTAATCAATCCTTTATGAAGAACGTTTCAAATCTAAAAACTATTAGCGGTTGCACATAGTATCTACCTTCAAATTATTTTTAACTGCCTAGTACGTTACGCACGACTCACACAATCATCACACAACCAATACAAATAAAAACATACTCATATAGGTACATTATGCACCCAAACGTTCTTCGTGCAAGCTTGCTTATTTTGTCCTTAAGATTGCACACATACAACCAAACATACCCAATAATACACATGTATGGCGCGTCATTGCCTACTACGTATTCACACTAAAATTTAAGTGTGTGTTAGTGAGACAGAGGCTACGTATAAAGCAATAACTTACTATTCCATTAATTTAGCTATCACGGTAAATTATTGGATTTTATTAAAAAAAGTCAATATAACGTATCGATTTTACACGCACTTCAATACAAATAGTACGCGCTTTTGATAAAAACTCTAAAACTTACAAAAATTGTATATTTGCTGCGTATATTTTTGTAAATCGTTCTCTTTGCAACGAAATGTTTGGCGGCAAATTCAAACTAGTTTTTGATGATTTCAATATTTTCTTCATAGATCTATGGGCATGCTGTGCTTTTTTGCATGTATGGCAGGCACGCGACTGGGTACTAGGTATGTCTAAGAAAGAAATAAACATGCATAAAATACTATAAGTAAATATCTGTAAATAAAATAAAATAAATAAAAAATCTGCCAACACTGCTGAAATTTTTGTTTAAAGTACCTAAATAACTTTTGTCATAATAAAGAACATTTTTAACCTTGAGATTTTTTAATTATGTATGTTATATCCAGAAACATAATTTTGATATCCCATGGGATATACCTCGCTGCTACATACCTAATTAATTAAACAACACACCCTGCATATTTTAATTTGTGTGGAGAATTTTTTTTAACAACTTTTTTTAGCACTCCCTTGAATGAAAAATGTACTAGTGTATTAATATCAAATACTTATATATAATTATATATTTTAATAATCTAGGATGAATAATGAATTCCTTAATAAAATAAAGGTACATCAGTAGATCTCTCCACTTATCCTATATATAATAATAAATGAGGACAGAATGACTAAGAAGATATATTTGGCTGAGAGGAATGGTGCTCGGAGACGTGGAAGTCCTAGGATTAAATGGCAAGATCATTTAAATCAAATCCTACAGGACGGTCACGTGTTGAGCACATTGAACAGGAGAGCATGCATGACGAATTGTATGACAGTGACAGAAGCGAAAGATGTATGCAAGGATAGAAGGAAGTGGCGCTCGATACTTTCTGCCTACCCCGCGAGGGAAGCGGCGTGATGGTATGTATGTATGTATGTTTATTTTGTAAAATTATATTTTAAGTAATGTAAAGAAATATAAATAATGGCTTAAGCTTTACTATTTAAAAGTTTTAGACAATCAGCTCGGCAATGACAATGTAAGCCGAAACCTGGTCACTATATTATTAAAAATAGTAAAATTTAAATAATTTTTGTTTCTTTGTAAAAATATCATTTTAAAAGTATTATTTAAAATTCTGTTTTTTTTTCCTTTGTTATGTGTTTGTAGTATTTAACATAAGTACCTATATTTGTTTGAATTGGGTTTATCTCAATTTGTCGTGGTTAGATGGAAGAAATCACTTCATAGTGATAATCTTGCCACTGCATATCGTTCAGTATTTTAAATTTTGTAGTATTGTTTTATTGAGCATTTAAAATTATGAATTGTTTTGTAAACACTTTTATATAATGATGATGTGCAAAAGGTATAAATTAAGTAATCAAACCTGAGATGTCTCGATTAAAAATCCAAAACTCTACCATCAATCTATCGATAACTTCCAAAAATCTATATTAAATAATTCATAAGAAGGGGATCTGTAAAAAAAATCACCAAAATGACGTTTAACAAAGTTGATATTTTCGACTGAGGATTCATGGTGGACGTTTAAATAAGTGAGCTGCGATCAATTCTGCGATCCGACGCCATCCGAAGTCATCTGCCATCTCGAAGTCATTGGACCATCTTTTTTAGTCTACTCATTCTTCTGTATCCTATTCTAGGCCTACTATGGTCATGATTGTGGTTGATTATGTGATAAACTTTTCTGTTTATACAAAAAATAATATCTTCATTATGCAATCAGGTTTGTTTATCAGAGTTATTCAATCAGAATATTTATAATAATGTATTTCACTGTAATTATTGTATCATATTATTATTTTACCTAATATTAATAATGGACAAAGGCAGGCATGAGCCGGTATGGTTTAATGGCATCTAATAAATACTTGTCTAGTTGTATACTAGTCATGGGGTTTGTAATCATAGTGGTGCAAGTATTCAAAATTCTAAATGATTACGGTTTTAACTACTGTTATTATTTTTTACTTCCTACATATTATGAATCCGATGTAAGGTAAATAATATATACAGTAATAATCTATATTTTTATTGAATGGTATGTATGACAAAATTTACGGCGCGAACTAAATGGTTGCACTTTGTTAAATGATTGAATTGGTTACAACAGATGTTAGAAAATTGCAATGTTTTTGTTGAAGTAATTTTATACCTATTGCTGTTTGTGTTAATCATTGATATATTTATTTTATTTTGTGTTATTCTGTGTCTATTTTATCTGTAATTTTTGAACTGATGTCTGTTGATCTATATTGTTAAAGGCTTTGCCGTTTATGAGATGAAATAAATAAATAAATAAATATCTTTTTCCTTTATTTATCGGTGTGTATATTCCGCCTGAATAGGTTTTATTTGCAACCCATGAATATTTTGAAATGAGTAAATAATCAAAAATTATATTTATATAGAATGCGATATGACATAAGTAAAATTAGAAACTGCACGTGAACAGTAGCTGCCTTAAACAACCCCTTAACATCCGAGTCCTTGTCCAGAAGTGTGAATCTTTCAGTATATAATAGGTTTATTATGCTGGTGGTCATCAATGGTTCCGAATTCTGGTCATTTTGTCAAATTCAGGAATAAAATATCAACTAAATGCATTCTTTAAATACAAATAAGGGAAAAACTGTAAGTTAGCCTGCATAACATGGATTTGGAAGTATTGAGAATCCGCATAAGCTCAGAAGGCTTGGAAGTTAATCGTTTTGGAGGTTAAGGGACTACAAAAACCATCGTTTGTTCAACTGAAGTAACAAAGAAAGATAAGATGTGACTATTTACTTATATTACACCCATAATTAATTTATTAACTAGTATTTGTTGTGTTAAAGTCAACTTTTGATATGGGTGTGAATATAAAATGATCTTTATGTCAAATTATATAATGTGTAAGAAAATTATATCAGCAAGTTTGATTATTACAGGATGCTCTGCCTTATTATTACAAAATGTAGCATGTTTGAACATTAAACTTTCTAATATGACTTGCACCGCTACAATTCCATAATTCTGGTTTCCACTATTTGCTTTTCTCAGATCTACCGTGTAATTAGTAATATTTTACATTATTATCTATCTACCTATTTATTATCGAAGTCGTAATAATGAATCTTTGAATTTGTATTTGGTTTAATAATTTCACAGCTCGCTCAGCTTCTGGTAAACTTGTGTAGGTACCTACCTGTAGACTATTATGTAACTTTTGAAACTAATTTATGGGTAAGTTATGTACATCGTGATACTCTTCCGAAGACCGTGAAGCGTGGAAACTTTGAACAGTTTAAAACTTAACGGAAAAGAGATCGAACAAGAGAGATTTTGAAATACATATAGGATAAAGGGAGAATGACCGAGTTTCTTTCACGTTCTGTTTTATTATATCTGCCGCTAGCATTAAGAGACTAGCTGAAAATAGGGAGGAATGGAGAAGAAAATCCAAACTCGTTGCAGACCAATCCAGTGGATTGTAACTCACTAAATATATACCATTACAGAATCTCTCATAAATACTACAGCTAGTGGATGAATTGTGTGCTATGATTGTTATGTTATGGATATCTCATTGTTATTGTCCTATCCAAGCGAAATAACGAAATAAGATATATTATGAAGTTTGCGGCATACCATATCATCGCTGAATGAGAGGTGCTGTACGAGTACTTACCCTTTTATAAAGTATTCGGAAAAGTTACAAAAAAAAGTGAGAAACCTACCATAATCCGATGATTTCATTTCCTCCCTTATTTCTTCTGGGAGGCTTACAATGACGGCATACTCTGGTTTAGTTAAATGCAACGTTTGTGAAATTCTTTCTTTTGTTATTAATTCTCATACTGCTTGGCAGCCTTAAGATCGTTATTCTTTGTGTAAATTACACACACATTATCATAGAGGACTTTTGCTGATATATTATTGCAGTGGAAGGCAAATGCGATCCTAATAAAGGACGCATCATGATGGCGCATGTACAAGAAAATATTAATAAAATAGTTTCCTACCTAACATTTACTTTAAACATCAATCTTGTTTCTTGTTGTACCTACTACACAATATTTGTTGCCTTTTCTACTACAATAGATGCATTCAGTATGTACTGTGGTAGTTGCTACGTTTTTGTTGTAAGTCTTAGTAAGTAATTGTAACTGTTTTGTTCGATCAGTCTTTATGATAATTCCTAACTGTCACCTTCACAAGAACTTGGTTGTAAATTACACGTCATGAATCGAAAGACTTCAAGTACCTACCTACAAGACGTAAGCATGTTGTATTATACAATTGATGATGTAGTCACAACAAGGGCCTGTAATCCAAAATGGTGTTTTGAGTTGCGGTTTTTTAATGTTTTCAATCTCTTTCAATATTATTTGTATTGTACGACCAGTCAATCAAACTTAAATTTTTCTTCTTCACCTTCGCCTTTATCCCATTTATTTAAGGTCGCTCTCCTAGTCCTCATCTTTCAAATTTTCCGAACCCCTACATCCTTCGAATGCAGCTCTATAAAACTTAAATATTCTTTTTTATAGATGAAACTTTTGCAATTAACATTGAAACTGAAATCTTAACGAAATTAATATCGATCCTTCAAACAAAAAAAGGTTATTAGCGTAACGAATCAAGATAATATCTCAATCAAAATTTGAATTGACATAGTCAAAATTCAAACTTATTTCTGAATTCTTCACTTAAAGAGCCCATAGGTCTATGAGCCATTGTTCTAACTGCCGCCTCAATTATACTATAATAACGAATGGTGTTTACTGAGGCGCTCTGTTTACTTTTAAGACTTTTGAATTAAGCTTCCGAGCTTTTATAATATAGGTACAAATCAAAGAAAATCTTTTAACTTCTACACGAGTGAAATCTTTTCATGTGTGTCAATCTTTTGATTTCTAATCGCGTGGTATTATAATGAAATCACAAAGTTTTATACGACGTAGTTTTCACAAGTTTTTACGAGTCAAAAGTTTGTCAGCTCTGGGTTCTAGCCCCAGTCAGCTCAATCGAAAATCCAAGACTTTTCCTACATATTTTATTGGGTAGGAATTTAGAGAGAAAATAAACAAATAAAACTATAAAACTTAAACTTTATTTGTATCCAAATATATGTAGTATACAACTTAATTATTACAAAGAGTACCAAAAGGGGGGCTTATCGCATGTGCGATTTCTTCCAGCGAAACCGGAGTAATGGGGTGTTCACATTTGGCGAATATCGCCAGGCAAATTTCAAAATATATCGCCAGGCGAAAAAACAAAATTCGCCGGACATCCATTGATTCACACCTGTTCACACAGTCCACCGATATAGAAACGATCTGTTAGATGCGCTTTGATTTTGACACTGTTTTCAAAATGGCGGACGTCGAGATGGAGATCGCGAAGTGTTTATTTTTAGTCAAAAATGTTATAAAAGAGGTTATAAGGCGCCTTTTAATTAAGGAAACAAACGCCACAAACCAACAACAAAGATAACAGCTGTCAAGAAGCGGGAAACATTATAAAATTTAAAGGTTATAAAGTTTTTACCATAGATACGAACGCCGCGCACATCTGCGCATGCGCAAATCGTTCAATCGGCCGGAAAAGTTGGAAGGTGGTCAACTCGAGACGATATCGTTTCTACTGGTTTTTATCGTTTCAGTCTAGCTGTCATTTTGTTCACACGGTTCAAATGGCTGGCGATATTCAGGTGCCCTGGCGATATTCGCCAAAGTGAGAACACCATATAAGGGAAATTATAAAATTCTGCGGATCTTTTTATGCTTGTGAGTGAATCGTTTGTCGTCTAATTTTATAGATATATTATGTTTGCTCACCCCCACTGATCGCCACCTTCTGATGTCATAAGGGAAAGTCTTAATTTTTCCCATTTCTTTTAACAAAATAATATTTATTTGAATGTTTTATTACTTATTAGAGAGTTGTATGTTTACGTGCGACTCTGCAGATAGTCACTTTTAGGATCGAAGATCGATAATGAATTCGACAGGATCGTAAATAATCGAGTCTTCATCGTGCTTAATAGGACCAGATTATTATTTGAAGTGATAAGTTTCAATATTTTATTTAAAATGGGTAAATTCATAAAAATATTTGTTGCAACAAATTGTATAGGTACTTCAATGTGCAAAAAAATCATCATTATTTTTTGGAGAAATAATAATCATTTTATGTGGCAGATCAATTGCTTAGTATTTTTAACATGGTGCTTGAAGATTACTAGACTGGTAACGTTGTACAAAATTAGTAATAATAGTAATATGTACAAAATTAGTAATAATAATTTAGAACACAATTAACAAAAAATAGATATCACCATCCAAATTCCGCGAAAGAAAGGTTGGTTCTGCCTAGGAGTATAGGAGGAAGAGGAATTGTTAACATTTCCTCTTTACATAATAATCAAATAGAATCCCTTAAAACATTTTTTAAAAACAAACAAAATAATTCTATACTACATAAAATTATAATACAGGCCGATAAAAATCATACACCTTTAAATTTAAATGACGAAACAGTAGGTCCGCGATTAAACTATTTAAATATTTTGTTAGAATCTTGGGGTAGGAAGGAACTTCATGCTAGACACCTCAATGATCTCAACCAATCTTATGTTGACAAATATGCGTCAAACAGGTGGTTGACCATTGGGGAATTGTATGGGGAAACCGAGGGTTTTATGCTAGCAATTCAAGATCAGGTAATAAATACAAAAAATTATCAAAAATATATTATAAAAAATCAAAATATAATTGATGATTCGTATAGGAAATGTCTGGCCAAACCGGAAACAATTCAACACATAGTTTCGGGTTGTTCCACTCTCGCTCAAACTGAATATACTTATAGACATAATCATGTAGCAAAAATTATACATCAAAATTTAGCTATTAAACATAATCTTTTAAACTGAAATAATGTAATACCTTATTATAAATACAACCCGGAACAGGTATTAGAAAATCAAAATTATAGGCTCTATTATGATAAAACCATAATAACAGATAGACAAATACATCATAATAGACCCGATTTAGTATTACATGATAAACGTAATAAAATAACGTACCTAATCGACATCGCTGTCCCAAATACACATAATATACAAACAACCGTCGCAGAAAAAATACGTAAATATACAGAACTAGCAGGAGAAATAAAAAATATTTGGCATTCTAGGTCCGTTTATATAATACCTTTAGTCATGTCAGCTACAGGGGTAACTCCGAAATCTTTAATAAATAATTTACAAAAATTAGATTTACCGGTTAATTTGTACATTAAAATTCAAAAATCTATTATAATAAACACTTGTAATATTGTAAAAAGGTTTCTGAACACAGATATTTCAGGCACAATGCTGGTATTTTGATCCCGCGTTTTGAGCCTAATCCTTTGATATCCTGTATATCTGGATAGGTGAATTTTTCCCGGCATTAGACTGTTAAGTTTTTGTGTGATCATGACTGATCATATGGAGACTTATCTGGTTGTATAATGCTGAGAAGTGTGGATGCCAATTCTGCCGCCGCGTATAAATAAAGGACATTATACTTATTCAGTATTCTTGAGAATGCCCATTGAAGTGGGCGAAAACGTTAGAGATTAAATAAATATAGTGAAAATATAACAGTGTTTTGATTATTTATAAATTATTAAATATGAATTTTCACAGCGTGAACACAAACACCCCTGTTTGATCTTCGACACTATAAATTATTTAATATATTGTTATGTCATTGTTGTGTCTACTATGTATTTTGTTAACATGTAAAAGGCTTGTTGCCGTGTATGTTTAAATAAATAAATAAACAATTAATAGTAATATAATTTACTTATATTTTTTTCGTATATATTCCGGTTTGCCCAAACATTTCCTACATGAATCGTTAATTATATTGTGATTTTTTATTATATATTTTGGTATTTTTTTTTTGTATTTATTAGCTGATTTATAGCCAACAAAGAATCCTTGGTTTTCCCATACAATTCTCCAATGGTCAACCATTTGTTTGACGCATATTAATTGTCAACATGAGATTGGTTGAGATCATTGAGGTGTCTGGCATGACTTCTTCCTACTCTATGATTTAAACAAAATATTTGAATAGCTTAGTTGCGGACCTACTGTTCCATCATTATTATGTTTCATTCCATAACATTATGATGGTAATGGTAAGATCGTAAAATTACGTGCCTTTCAAATTCTCGTTTAAAATTGGTTAGTATGAAATTATATTGGTCGCAATATTTGATTGGTCACATCATCAATTTTTCATTTGAATTTCTAGTCCATATTAAAGGTTCTTGTTGAAATATAAAAAGAAGAATTGATAAATAAAACACAAATAAATTAAGATGTTCATTTCTTTAAAGTCTCCGCTTCTTAATTAAGAGATCTCGGATTCGATAGCATCCCCCTTTCGATGTACTTCATCTTCGTAACAAAATCATATGTCTAGAATTTTGTTTGTTTTATTTTCACGAAAACACCTAGATGTATTATTCATGTAAACAAATTTATACCTGTTTTTGACGTCTGCACATTTTTCATTGATTTTTATATTGTTGAATTAAAAAAACATCTTTATTTGTTTTTCTTTTTAAAATAAATTTTATTAAATCCTTTCATACCCTTACTGGTATCCCGTGGAATCCCCGGTAAAGAAAACGCCTCTCACTTTTTTCTGTAAGTTACTGAGTGTCCTGGAAAACGCAGGAGTTCTTAAAACCTCACAATAAGCCAATTAACATCTATAACAGGGGGTCCGTGGTTCGATCCCAGGTGCCGGCAAACTCCCCTTTCACGGCACAAGCTTTTAGCTTAGTGTGAAAGGTGTATAAGGTTGTATTTGGGTTTATAACAAAACCCAGATATATCTTTTTAAAAAAAAAAAAAAAAAAAAAAAAAAAAAAAAAAAAAAAAAAAAAAAAAAAATTCATCGATGAGGCATGCCACCCATCTTGAGTGCTTTATTTCTTTAATTGGCACGGAAAGGACAATCATGCAAGATATGCATGTTTATCACATGCAGTTAGTCTGCTGGCTACCCCACTTGTGAGATATGCCGTGATAGTGAAGTAGTGGTGGTAAATATCTAAAAAAATTAAAAACTTGGCCATTCTTATAATAAAATACACATGTTTTTCTTATTTTCCTTTTGCATAAATTGTAAAGGTACCTATTCACCTAGGTATATTAAAAAATGTTGCCAGAAAAGGTCTAAGTCTTGAATTCTTGAAGACCAGATAAGATTGAAGAAATGAAGTATGTACCTACATACGGCAAAATTAAGACAGAAAAAAAATGTTAAATCATAGGAGAGGCCAATATTTAAAGACACGCCTAAATTGGCTGATAAAAACAATTAACATTTCAATTGTTTGAAAGCATATTTTTTAAGCACAGAAATTATAAAATGAAAACACGAAGGTTTTCTAAATATAGAATTCAATCTGCTACAAATTGTTTGATTTTTCATATTATAAAACCTTTGTCATTGAAGTTAAAGGCAATAATTTGAGAGAAAAATATCGAATTTCCAGAATCCAATTAGCGACGCAATTTCGAAATTTGACATCTTATAATAAAAATTAGAGATGAGACGATTATTCGGCAACGTTTTCTGTTCTTTGATTTTTGAGCGGATACTGAATCCAAAAATTCTCATGAAAGTTTTCCAATTTTTTTTAAACAATTTTTCATGTTTTTTCTTTGCTTCATTATTGATTGAAGAATAAAAGATAAATTACATTTATTAAAAACGTCAATCACATAGAAACACTATTTAAGTTAAAGTGTCAACAGAATTGTTTGTTCACTCTTTTGTGCGTCACTGATTATAAAGACTTTCTCACCAATGGATGTTAACAGTCAGTTTCTATTCATCCAAATTTTTCATGTAAGTTTTATTTTATATACTACGCTTTCTAAAATACATGAACATTATAAAAAAAAATCATAACAATGTACATATTTTTCGTACCTATTTCAAAATTCGGGTACAAAGTTCGTTCTTATAGCAAAGCTCAAAGCTTTCTTGAAGGCTTCTTTCGACAAATTCGTTCTGAAAATACTATAGGGCCTTTTGCGAACTTGGTACGAATCGTAAAAAAATATACCTATAGATATTTATAAAATGTTTTGAAAATGGTTGGATATCTAGCTTAGGATTTTGCCGGATATACATTATTACGTTATCCGGTGAAATTATGAAGTCTTTCATGACTTATACATATACTAATAATAATATTACGAAGGTTTTCCAAAAAAGGTCTCTATTAATTTGCCTCAAAGTTATTTTCTGAAATATAAAACTGAAAGGTAGGTACTAAGGTTTTTTAAAACGAATAACTTTACCGATAATTGAAATCGAATTTTCGCAAAGCGGAAAGCTTAAAATAAAATTAATTGCGTGTTATAAATCATGCGCCACGTTTTAAATTATTATTATTATTGTTCGTGGAGAAAATGATATTAAGATAGCTTTTTCAAGTTTTCAGGAAAAGAGTCTAATTTAACGAGCTTTTTGAATTATATCGACGAAGTAAGTTGCAATTTATTCATATTGATATTGTTTTAGTAACTATTTTTAATTATTATATTTATATGAGAAAGTTTAATTTATCGACCGACGGTTTTTGTTGGAAGTTCAAATTAATATTTTTTAAAATGAAACACGATATTAAGTTATTTTTTTTTATTTATTTTATTAAATTTATTCCTATTAAAGTTATTCCACTATTGACTTTATTTATTTTTGCGAGCGGGCTTTGAAGAGCTTCCGCTCTCATCGTCAGGTAAAAGTAAAGTGTTACTTCATTACAAGTTAAGTTGTAATGAAGCTTCACTTTACTTTTGCCTGATGATGAGAGCGGAAGCTCTTCAAAGCCCGCTCGCAAAAATAAATAAAGTCAATAGTGGAATAACTTTATATCGTGTTTCATTTTATAAATCATTTATATGAGCTTTTCGCTACCGCGGTTTCGATGGAGCGTCCACCATTTACGAGCAATTATCTAAAACTTTTTAAATGTTGTTTTGTCTACGTCTTCTCAATGTTCCTAATGAACTGTGTGAAGGTTAAAAATATAATTCAAAAAATTTGCTAAAACGCCTACAACTATTTCATTACAACTCATTACAAGCGTTTCATAAAAAAAAAAACTAATAATTTATTTGAAATAATTAAAATATGGGTCACGATGTATACAAAAATAAAACGTATGTGTTATTATCAATATGCATATACATAATAATTTCATTCTTATTATTTTTATCTAATCGTATCGATAGCAGTAGATAATATACTTTGTTTAAATATTGATAACTTAACAAACAATAAATTTTATGAATTAAGACAATGCTAAATAAATCATATTATGTAATTAAATAAATCATATTAATATGTTTTATAGGTTCAATATATTTTTATATTTCCTATATTTTAATCCATTTACCTGTAGGCCTGAGGCCTGAGTCAATAGCACAATTTCACGTTACGTTTTCGTTCCGTTAACGTTCGAGTATAGACGAAGTCGCAAGCAAGTGTCAATTTCGTTGCTAAGATACACAATAGTTACGAAAATTAAGACTTTGGCGCAACATCGTCTGCATTTGAACGCTAACGGAATGAAAACGTAACGTGAAAATGTGTTATTGACTCAGGCCTCTGGCCTTTGCCAAATCTACAGGTTTCAGATCTTTATATAAAAATAAAACCATTTTATTTTCAAAGCCTTCAATGAAAACCAAATTCGGGATTATATTTCACTATGATATTTCTTTGGTTATTTGAATGCAGAGTGCATCTTGCTATAACAATAAAGAGAAGACTACTATATTTTGGGATTTTTCGTGATTGAAAGATTTTACATTATTTTATACAAAAATATTCAAAACCCTAACAGTTAAGAGATTTTTGCCCGTGTGGTAAAAATCGAAACCAGAATCTCTCCTTTGAAAGTCCGAAACCCAACTGCCGTCAAGGTAACAACCACTTCATATTGGATCTTATTTTCAAATATTTGACAATTAAACACTGTAAGGTTTAAATATCTTGTCATTTGTTTTATATCTGAATAAAATGAATTAAATTGTCTGTCTTTAACGACTTTTTCATATTTGATCTTATTTTCAAATATTTAACAATTAAACAGATTGAGGTTTAAATATTTTGTCATTTGTTTTATATCTGAATAAAATTAATTAAATTGTCAGTGTCTTTCCCTTTCAAGTGAAATTTAATTGTGTATAATTGTGGTGTAGAGTACCGCCGTGGTCTCATTGACTTCTAAATCATTTTATTCTCTGTAATTTCGAAGACCATTACATATTATCACCCCTACCCACAAAACATTCATATTTATACTTGGGTTATTGGCCTTGTCTAATATGTGATCAGAGTTATCCCGGATTAAACCAAAACCACAGTCAAAACAATGTGTTTAATGATATATCTATTGAATGTCTTTGTTTATATTTTTATTTTATGAATATTAATATAAATTTCATAATAACAATCAAAATTGCTGTTTTCAGATGTGAATTATATCATACAGAGATCAGACAAGAACAAAAGATATTAGCAGCAGATTTAAAAGAAATATAAACAGATATGTGATCCCTACATACAACTCCAAATTTCCAGAATTTTTCATAAGCATACGTACTTTCTTATTTATTTTTAAATGTCTTCAGATATCTGTACTCCTTTAGATGGTTAGGTAAATTATTATAAATTTTGATTGCGGAGTACAGGAAACCATTACGAACACTGTTCTTGGTGTATTATTTCTGGTAAGGCCAACAGTTCGCGTATTGTGTCCATGCGCATCATCCTTAAAGGTCAGCCTCAGATTCGATTTCATTTTTCCTTGCTTGATTTTATGTATGATTAATTATTATTTTTTGTTTTATTTATTTTTATTTATTTATTCATTCTTTACTGTACAATTGATTGAATACAATTTCATTAAAGGCATTTTTACGTATGTAGTGGTAATAATTAAATTATTGATCAATATATGTACATTGTTCCATAATGTCAATTTTTATTTTTTTATTTATTTATTTTATTCTTCACTTTACATTGGTTACAATATTACATAGTGAAATAGTGGCATAAAAATAACAATTATAAATTCAATGTACAGAGGGCGAGTTTATCGCTAAAATGCGATGTCTTTAAATGTTTCAAATGACGACTTTTGTTCTACGATAAGAATATTTATGAAAAACGTTTGGCAGCAAAGAACAATTATAAGATGAATTTGGATTCATAATAAACCCAATTAATTACATCATCTCATTTAGGCAGTTAGTACGCTTATGTCGTGAAGTAAGAGTAGATCGTCAGTGGGAGGATTCAAAATCAGCATCTTGATTGAAATTTCGAGACAACCATCAGCCTACCGATCTACTTTGTTATAGCCAGACATAATAAAGTCGGGATAATTCTAATCTCCGTTTGTAAATAACACTTAAACTGGGTTAACTGTTAATCAATATCAGTTATCCCGTGATTTTGAGTACGAGTTTTATCCCACTTTGAAGATAAGGAACAAGGTCATCTTGCGGTGGTAGACTGATGGTTGGGTACTCTACCGACCATGTTCAGTTATGTCTTCAAACCACAAACCTTTGTATGGAATAAAACATGCCGTACCTACTAATAATACATACATAGTAATAATATATATTATAATGTTATTCGTCAAAGGAACAAATATTTTATGTGCAAATGGTTCTTATGTTTTATAAAACATTTCCACAAAATGTATTTTGTTACGTGGAGTCCCCGGTGCAAATAAGTCTCCTTTTTTCTGTTACTATTCGAGTGTCCTGTAAAAGACAGGGGTTCACAAAAAATAAAATACTAAATTTAGTGATGAGGTTTGCCACCCCCATTCTGGATGGGTGAAAATATATATTTACCAAAGAATGTGCCCTTTAGAAAAAAGCGTCAAAAAAACTCAATGTTTATATGGGAAACAAAAATACAATTGGTTTTAGTTTAACTTAATATTGAATAGTGACCTGGTTTCGACCTATAAAGTCATGTCGTCAAACAAACTAGTTATTAAGGATTAGTTCTACAATGACTTTATAGGTCGAAACCAGGTCACTATTCAATTAAATATTAAGTAAAACTAAAACCAATTGTATTTTTTTTTCACATATAAACATTGAGTTTTACAAAATAAACGTTGACTTGACAAAATAAATGTCATTATTTTTTCTAAATTTTCAAATGTTTTGTAAACAGTGGGCCTAAATAAAACATAACACATCAGACATTTAAAATATTCTTTTGCGTAATGAAGCATGTTACCTTTACACATTATAGTCAATCCCATTCCCATTTTAATTCACTGGCAACCCCACTTGTGTAGGTCTTATGATTGTTTTTATAGATTCTTTGATAATTGCAAAAAAATATCAGGGAAGATCTTATAATAATAATAATAATTAGACAACTTGTTTAAGATGAGCCGTTTTGTGGAAAAACACCGCAAGGGCCCATTCAAGAATCATAACACCTCCTGAACAATAGGGTTTTTTACTTCACCTTGAACACCTCCTCACTTTCCAGAGTCCGTAAATCATTAGGAATTTTGTTCCACAGCAACGGACCAGCCACACAGAAGGCACGGTCAACATAGTTAGCCAGATCCCCCCTACGCGGCACCACAAGTCTAGTGACAGAGTCTGTGTTAGCAGTTCTTAATGATTTTCGCCTTTCCGATCCCTCCTCAGAAATGCAGAACTCCGAGATGTATGTACACCGGTGCCATGCCTTGTAGTGCCTTGAACACAGTCAATATGATTTTGAACTCTACTCTTTCTCTGACTTGTGAAGATCTTTTATTTTACCGCTATCGATAAAAAAAATCACCACACCGGAAGGGAGAACAGCTTAGAACACTGTTAAACAATATTGTATTATTATTTACATTTATAGAGGAGCTTAATGCCAACATAGTTCTGCGGTAAAAAAAGTTGTGTTGTAAAAGCACTTCTGTAGAGAAACAAGACGTATGACAAAGTGTCAACACAGATACATCCATCAATGATAAAATCATACCATATGTACATATTTATGTATGTTGTAAGCTGTAGAGTAAATTAGCCATATTATGTCAGTTGAAGAGAAATCATTCTATATCAAGAAATATATTTTATCAGCATGTCTAGTTTATAAAAAAAACATTCCCGCTTCGTAGAATGCCTATATAAGAAATATTTACTGTCTTCTAACTCAGCATCCGTCCTCTGATCATATTCCTATAGTTCCCGGTCCCTTTGTAGTATTGTTTTTTTTTATTATTTATAAAGCAATTTTTCATATTGTTTGTTTCGTTTTTTTTCTGTTTTGCTATGTGTATTTTGTTTTATTTTGTTTATATACGACGTGGTTGGATGGAAGAAGTCACTTACATAGTGATAGGTAATATCGCCACTGCATTTCATCACATTTTTAATGTAAATTGCTTTGTTGATTTTGTTATATAAATGATAAGTTACAAAAAATGGGTCTCTCACTTTTTTCACTTTGTTCTCGAACGTTCTATAAATTAAAACAGTTCGTGTTGTGGTTCATAACTCATGGTAAATTTGACATTTCCAATTCAGCAATGAGATATGCCTTCATCTTTATCTTATTTCTAATGACACGAGTACGAGTAGGGCGACCTATAATTGGAATAATTCCGTTTAATTAGTTCGAAATCAGCGTTGCGCTGTTTTTTTTTTCAACAATTTCATAAATGAAAAACATAATATAATATAATGCGTCTGCAATAAACGTGAATATTATTGTCGGCCGGTGTGGCGTAGAGGTTTCGCTCTTGCTTTTGAGTCACGAGGTTCCGGGTTCGATTCCCGGTAAGGGCAGATTGAAGAATAACCTTTTTAAAATTGTCCTGGGTCTGGGTGTAACATGTATATGTGTTTAGTGCATTGTATATATATGTATCGTTGCGTTAGTAACCAATATTACAGGATTCAAACAAAGTTTGGGACTAGCTCGATCTGTGTGAATTTTTTTATGTATATTATGTTATTATGATATCAGAAACGAAACGAGGCCATGTTTACAATGTGGGATATTATCTCAATTCGGACAAAAATTGACAAAGTGTGATTTTCCTCCGACCATTAGGTATGTTGTGTGTAAGCAACAACAGTTCAAAACTGTTGAATAAAAAACAAATATATAATAATAAGTACACCGTGAGATGAGATTGATAGCGGCCACACAGAACAAGATATGGACAGGATAAACCAACAGATTATTATCTATCTATCTATGAACTAGATTCTGTTATACACGGAAAAAAACGAGTTATTATATTCTATAATAATAAAATTTAATTTTGCTCCCATAATTGAATATTGCTCCCATACAGCATCAGGGTTACTCGTGACACGACCTATCTTAATCTAATCTTGATCTTAAAATCTACGATGCGCGAATGACTATGTATAGTCAAAAATACGTGCATGCCAATCCCGCTGAGAATAGTCGTTTTCAACATTTACATGAGTAATATGGTTGTATAGTGTGATATAACCCCATGAATGATCTAGACAATGCTGTATTGTTGTGAAATTTATCAATTTTTATGAAATTCCTAATTCTTCTAATTTCGTTAAAAAAAAATATCCTACGTCTATGCAACAGAGTGATAGACATTTTGAGTACAAGAAAAATGATCAAATTTGGTAATTAGACACCTAAAAAGAAAAAACGTATTCGATTTTTTAATTCTATTAAATAAAGGTTTTGGCCCCTTGAACTAATTTGAGTAATCTGTATAATCTCTTAAGCTGGAAAGTTTTGAGGATCCTGGTGTAGAAGAAGAAATAGTGGAAAACCTCATCGCTGAATCGAAGATATAGATAAAAAAAATCTACACTCGTAGGCAATATTAATGTGCCATGACCACGTTAATAAAATTCTTAAAGATGACCACTTCCTGAGTAAGAAAAATCGACGTGAATGCGTAGAAAGTGGAAAAAATTAGAGTTTGGCGTTCCATGCTTTTTGTCAACCTTGCAAGAAATGCGGCATGAATCATTAGTAGATTTACGGTATTATTGTGGTATCAATGCAGATGGTAAACCTGATTTATTGGAAGGAAATGCTAAATATAATAAAAAAAAAACCTTCGACATTCTGTGATCGTAGCGAACGATTTGGATTTGTATCAATTAGTAACAATTAATACGAGGAAATTTTACAGAAAATTAAACATTAATTAATTAATCTGTTAATTATATACTAGTTTTAACAAATTTATCACTGTTTTACTATATTTGCAGAATGTTAATCTAAAATATATTCATAAACAGGTTTTTTTTAAAGTATGTGCCGATAGTTTTCTTGGTGTTAATAAATTATTCATTGGAATTTTCAATTACTGACGACAGTCAACTTTTTATTACTATGTCATCATAATATTATATCAGAAGTATTGATATCGAAGATAAAATAATATAAGTAAAACAAACAAATTCTCTCTTTCCATTTGAACGAAACTTAATTCCATTCAATTTTCCAATTCAGCGATGAAATATAACACTCATTCTCTATGTACTTTATCTTATGCACATTATATGATTAGTCATTTGACCACTCCGCTAACTCCGAGAGATGCCGTGATTAGTCCTTTGACCACTCCGCTAACTCCGGGAGATACCGTGATTAGTCCTTTGAACATTCCACTAACTCTAGTAGATGCCGTGATTCGTTATCTTGAAGATGAGGATGTGATCTTTAAAAGTCAGGCAGCGCTAGTTGTCGTGAAGGTTGTAGGAGAAAATTAAAGTTAGTCTTAATTTTTGAAATTAGAAAGGTGAATCTAATTTTATGCAACATTCTCACATTGAACAAATGACCATTGAATAATGACGCCAATAAAATCATCTCCATTGTCATTAAGTATTGAATACAGTTGTCAAAATTATTTATTTTAATATTCCGTTCGTTGCTAACGCCGATGATCTTTTCAAATCTTTTATCATTACTTTCAAACAACTCCGGGTCAAAATACTGCAGTACAATTCATTGATGATATAAAAAAAGAAGAGTTATTCAACTGTTGTTTTATGAATGAGCCTGTCAGAATGTAATCAGTACGCATGCGTATAAACGAATACTCTGCAGTACTGCACTTCTCCATAATATTATAATGCATTGTTAGCGGTGAATTAATTAATTATGAAGTTGAAACGGATTTATTCGAATTATCCGACCTGGTTACCTTATATTATTTTTTTTAACTTCTGCAATTCACAAAGTTTGCTTAGCAAAATAAGTATTATAATTAATTTCTATCAATAAATCAACTATCAAAATACCGATATTATAATTCTATAAGTATATCAGTTCTAATCACATTTTGGATACTGAGCTAATATTTGTCGTATTGAGTGATTGTTTCACAGAAAATTAATAAATTGATTTGTCACTCCATTTCCACCAATCAAAGAGTTAATTTTTTTTTGAAATTTTGATTTAATTGGTAATAGATGTAATCAACTCCACTCTATCAACTCCACAAAGAAATAACTATAAAAAATATACGGTTACCTTTATATATCAAATATTTAGTATTTTTTTTTTATTTCTTATTATTCTATTCATAAATACACAGTATATATTGATATTACAATAACAAAATAATATTAAACATAGTAAAATGCTCCCTCCATAAGCAACCAAATGCTTGTGCGGAGGGTCGGATATCGACTATAATAATTATTAACACACATATAAGAATTAGCTAGAAATATTAATACACATATAAGAATTAGTTAGAAATAGCAAACTTTCAGTTCTTATGTACATTCATCAAACGTTCACCAAAATCTGCCAGCACAATACAAAATTAAACCATTACAAATTATTCACAATGTCAAAACAATATACAAATCAACTGGATCAATTTTTCTCTCATCAACATTAACACAAACACACATATACATACACAGAAATATATTACTTTACGCGATTCAGTACTGAATGGTGACATGTACCTATTTTCTATTCCACAAATAAATAAATATTTCGAATTGTTTAACTATTGAAAGGAGCAAAGACAATTTCATCTCCAATAGTGCGATTATTATGTAGTATATTTCACTTTCTGTTGTATTTCTAAAGCATAATATAAATATACCAAAATTACAAAAATGGCGATTTCTCAATTGTATGACAATTCTTCTTGTTGAGCTATAGAACTAGACAGTTGTTATGACAGTTGTCAGGTGTACTACTATCCGGTTTGGAATCTTGTTGAATATTCGTTATTCGGTATCAATCCATATCACTGTCTGTTTCATCACTATACTTTTTATTGTAAAGGTGAGTACCTACGTCATGATTATTATAATTATAACAACATGAGTTGGGTAGGTACCCATACGTACACCTGCGTGTAGTGTGTATGACAGGTGTCTTGTCCGTAGTGAGGCCTGATGACGTATGAATGGAGAATGCATTTTGAAAAAAAAAAGTTCTAATTTAATATATATACAGTGGATTCCGCTTGATTGGGACACATCGGGACTTGGGCATTTTGTCCCAATTAAGCGGCTGTCCCAATTAAGCGAATTTCGCATTTTCTTTAATTCATTCATTTGGTTTTGGCAACTAGGGCCATTAACCAGTACTACACACATAAAATTAAACAATGCATATTTTTGCAATAATTTTATTTTATAAACTCTTGGAAACTGTAAATTATATAAAGGTTATATAAATTATCATATAAATTAAAAATTTGTAATATAAACTTTTAAGAATAACATTAATTAATTCCCAATTAAAAAAGTAAATGGGTAGGTACATACAATTTGATTCAATGCAAAAATGAGTCAAGTGTAGTCTGTCTTTTGTTTTTGTAACATTTCTTTCTAAATATTTTTTCTTGAGAATATGTGTAACATAATAATATGTGCTGTGATCTTAAATTTACTGTCCCAATTAAGCGGAATGTTGTTCCAATTAAACATAAAAATTAACTATTGTTTTCTTTGTTTGGTTTCTGTTCTTTGAGATTTGTCCCAAATAAGCGGCTGTCCCAATTAAGCGGTGTCCCAATTAAGCGGAATCGACTGTACCTGTTATGTGTGTAAGTGAAATATGTCTCTGTTGGCTAGTGTCGTTGAGTCCATTCTTATTAAATACACTCTTCTTAAACAGTTTCGAAGATGCTATGAATTTTCATTAGCTCCCTTAAAATATATCGTCTTACAAACATGTGATGATTTCTGTATCTGGTATCCAGTATTGAATTTAATTAAATGCAGCGATGAAGGTTGCCACCCATCCTGA
The DNA here is from genome assembly GCA_947579605.1 of Athripsodes cinereus. NCBI lineage: Eukaryota > Metazoa > Arthropoda > Insecta > Trichoptera > Leptoceridae > Athripsodes > Athripsodes cinereus. The sequence continues at coordinate 4,982,195 of OX388313.1, forward strand.
ATATATTATTTTTATTTTTTTTGCTGGATTTTTTATTTTTTAATTTTACTTTAACTTTTTTTAATTTGTTTAACTTTTGCTTTTTTTCTCAAGACTAAGACATTTCTGGTAAGAGTGGAATCTTTGCTGGTCCACATGTTGAGTGTATTGATTGTTAACATGTTATGTTATGACTGTTAGATTCTTAAAAAAATGATTTTTTTTGTTGGCACGGAGAGGACAGCTTTTATGTTTATTGTATGAAGCTGGTCTGCTACCCCACCTGTGGAATATACCTTGATGGTATAGTAGTTAGTATTTAATTAAATTTAAAAAAATATATATGTTTACTGATATTATCGTAAATATTTCGTATGCTAAGTAATTAATAAATTACCTTCTTACATAAAAAGGTTTCGTAACATAAAATCAATATAGTTTAATAGGAAAATACATTTATGTTATAGTCGACTAACTGAATGCCATTTGTATTTCACAATTTTAAAAACTGACAAAGGTAGCTTTACTCAAATGAAGTGTTGAATCAAATAAAGAATTTTTAAGGTGACAACAAACAAAACATACATGAACAGAATTACTATTACAAATATTTGCATAGAGGCGAGAAATTTGTAGGTTCATATAGTCGAACAGTCCATTGATATCATTCAGTATACATACTATTGAATTTAAATAAATACCCGACGTTTGTCCAAGATTTCTTCTATTTTCAATCTAGAATTTACTTCTACTATACAATCACGGCATATCCCACAAGTGGGGTAGCCAGCAGATCAGCTGCATGTAAGAAACAATTAGCTGTCTTCTTCGTGCCAATATAAAATCTGCCTTTTACAGGACACTCAAAAACTTACGGAGAAGAGTGGGAGACCAATTTTTTACCGGGTTCTCTACGGGATGATCTAGAATTTATTGTTCATAAATAAAATGAACACATTTTATTTCATCCTATAAAAAAAATATTCAGAGCGATTTCGGGACAATATTGTGTACTTACCAAATATGTAGGTAATAGGAGAATGCCAAATTCCAGACAGTTGGAAAACTTGGATGTTTCGTAGAATAGTTTTTATCCAACAACGGACGGGAAGAAGCTGAAAAGAAACTGATAGATACTTATGATGTCCTAAATGGATAAGTTCCTACCTAGTCCATGGACTCCTGAAATATCCGCGAAATAGAGTTATTTAAAAAATGTGACGCTCTGAATCCTGAGTATGAGTTGTTACGTGAAGGAAAAATAAATGAAATGTTGTAACTTGAAGACGGTGGTGTAGGTGCCCATAATGTATATGTTCAGATGATGACTTTATCAGTTTTACTTAATTTCAATTTTATTTTATTCTTCTTCTTCTTCTTGTGCCGCTCCTATCGGAGGTTGGCGACCATCTCTTGATACTCTTCACGATCCTGGGTCAGTCTGATGAGGGTTGCTGCATCCGGTTTTCCAAACCACTGCCGAAGATTCTTGAGCCATGATGCTCTTTTGCGCCCCAAACCCCGTCTGCCCTCTATCTTACCCTCTACTATAAGCTGCAGAAGGGCATATTTTTCTCCACGGAATATGTGGCCAAAGTATGCGTAACAAATACAAAGTATGTGTTACATTTATTTTACAAAAATAAATGTAACACATAGACAACCTTATATAATAGGTATTGCTCGATTAATGAATATTACCTATATAGGCACATAAATATTTTTTCTTTAAATAGGAAGCGTTTTTACGCATAAAATCATCAAATAATAGAACCAACAAAACAAACACAACACAATATTATGAACACAAAGACGAATTTCATAATAATATACAGTGTGTACCTACTCAATTATGTAATTAGCTTTTAGAAGAAGGACTATTTTGTTTGGACAAGTGTTTTTTTTATTGTGAGTGGTTACCTCATTATTACCTTTATTCTGCTGTACCTAATACAAATATGGAATTTTAATTTTTTTTTTTATCAATGAACACAATATGATGATGACACCAGTGAATACACTTAACGCAATAAAGATACTGGTAGTTAATTCAGTCCTCTCCGCCCTCACTACAAGAGAAAAATAGTGGAAAATAAATTTAATGATAATGATGATGTTGGATATTAAACTTTTAATATCTTCAACAAATTCAATCATAATGATGATGTTGGATGATTTGTTTCTTTGGCGCCGTCTTATGATCCTTCGACCGTCTCAAGAGCGCTGGTGAAAACGACTGTATTCATTCTCATTTTTTTATTTGATTTAAAGATGTAAGTATTTGGGTTTTTGTTATAAACCCAAATACAGTCTGATACACCTTTCACAGTTAGCCAAAATATTGTGTCGTGAAAGGGGAGTTTATTTCCGGCACCTGGGATCGAAACGCGAACTTCATGCGCATAAAGCCGAGACTCTACCTCCGGGCTACATGGAATTGTGTGGTCTTTTTTATTTGGGATCTCTCAGCTTATCATTGGACGCTGCGGATGATCGAAGCGCTCTGTGAGAAGCAATATCTTGTATATTGCCATCCTTTCTGAATATTTTGCATATCTAGCACGGAGAGAACAATTTGCATGTTTATTACAATTAGTTTGTCCGCTGACTACCGCATTTATGTAGTATGCCGTGATGGTATATTAGTAATCCTATTCTGCACACTTCATCGGGTTAAAAAACTCAATATATTTTTCACCAGATTTCATTGTTTTAGTTCATTTGTGATTTTAATGAGCTTCAGAGACGAAAGTTAGTAAATGTAAAAGTTTTATAATGTTATTCGATACCTACTACATTTAATACAGACAGCTGTAGGGTATCTGAATCTTCTGATATCTGGACACTCTGTGTAGACTACTTCAACAGTATTAAATGGACAGGTGTATGATGTCAAGTTTCATGCCGACGGAATTATAAATACATTTGTAATTCCAGACATGAATTATTAATCTTTCATTAAAAATATAACATTATTTTTTTTTTTTTTTAAAAGATATTTATATGTGTAGAGACATAAACACGATGAGCTGTACCACTCATCACGAATGGTGTAATATTTTGTTGACACAGAGAGGACAGTTTGCATATTTATTACTCGGAGTAAGTTTATTGGCTACTCCACTTACCGAAGTTTCTATAAGAGATAACTTATAGTAGTTAAAAATAATAAAAAAGATAATGAATGGAAATTCAATTTATTTCTAACTACATAATTCTTATACCTATGTGTATTAATATTTTTAGCAAATTCTTATATGTGTGTTAATATTATAGTTGATATCCGACCCTCCGCACAAGCTTTTGGTTGCTTATGGAGGGAGCATTTTACTATGTGTAACATTATTTTGTTACTGTAATATCAATGTATACTGTGTATTTATGAATGAAATAATAATAATAATAATAAAAAAAAAAATCTTCATAGTAATGTGCATAAGTGTCTGTTTATAACGTGCAGTTATGCCGCTGGCTATCCCATTTGTGGGATAAGCCGTGATGGTAAAAGATTATTTTTCTTTTGTTAATGATAATTCTTTGTCACAATTTGATATCTGTTTTTCTGTTTGTAATATTTCAAACATATAAAAAACTCACACCGTCTATTTTTTAAATGAAAATAAAATAGACAAATTAAAATATCTTTAACTCCGTGACGAGGTAGACTACCAATACTAAATGTCTTATTGTTCATATCACAAGGAGGACAACTGGTATATTTATTATATGTGGTTTGTCTACTGACTAACTCACTTTTGCGAGTCGTAGAAATATGGTTTACCTATAATAGCCATTAACACAATTATTACAATAAAAAAGATACGGATAATTTACGGAACACAAACAGCTCTCTATCATATAAATAATAAGTAAAATAAAAGAAAAAATTTAAGGCAAATTTAAAAAAAAGAATTCACCAAAAAATAATACAAATCAAAACAAATTTTGAAATTAGCAACAATCACAGATGAAGACCATAAACAATATTTGATAAAGATGACTTTGAATAATATCACATAGACAATAATGTAAAAAATGCAGGTATTTGTCCTCATGCAGGTATCAGTGCAAACACACTGGACAGCAAATAACTGTGATGCGGTTAAAAGTGGACAATACTTTTGTATAGAAAAGTATTGTAATTAAAAAATAATAATATATTCCACATTAACAATGAAAACAAACTGCATTTACAGTAAAAACATATACCTACATGCACATTAAGAATTTGGATATTAACAATTACAACATATTTTGTGTGATGATGTGTATCTCAAGATAAGAGAGATATAGAGATGTAATGGAGAAGTCATATGTATATCAATGAATTTGAAAAGCTGAGGACGATGATAATGTTGATATTATTTCATTCTCATTATCTATATTGTATTAAAATGTGTTTGACGAAAAGTAATGAATAAGACTCCATTTTAAGTATAATATTAAAACGTAATAATACTCGTAAATTTTTTAAATTACATGTTGTCAAAGTCCTAATGACACCTCTTCATGTATTCAACAAATTATTAGCATACATAATATGATTTTAAACATTCTATTTTATACAGTACACAACAAAATGACCATTATTTAGTTACACTTTACTCGCACGCAAATCTGTGCCTCAAATTAGCAGGCTGCACCTTTCGTCTGGAAGGAGACATGCAAGAATTAAAATTATCATATCATACATCAAGGCTAAAATTACGGAGTGGTTGTTGATACTCTCGAACTTTCAAACGGGAGATTCTGAGTTTGAATTCTCCAGCTGCTGATCAAAATTTCCTAACTCAAGCACAATGTGATGTGTTTTTGTTTAAAATTATTATTATTTTGGCGGTTCGCAATAGTGTTTTGGGTCTATATCGTTGCTAGCACTATTGCGAACCGCCAAAACGAAGACATTCCGTGCTGTTCTGGGCAAAATATTGAAGTATAAAATCAGAAACACAGTAAAAGTTTAGACCTGCCATAACGAAGATATTGTCAGATGGGGCAGGCAAAGAAGACGCTTCTGGAGCAAACATGTAGATAGATGGACTCCCTCCAATAGTCCCGAACATTGTGCCAGTGGGATCTCACCAACCTGGAAGACCTGCAAAGAGATAATGAAATAGTTGCAGCTCTGTGTCCTAGGAACCCTCGACGCCATAAAAACAGATCTAAAGATCTATTAAAAGAGGAAGAAGAAAAATAATATTATTATACTTGTTGGAACGAAGAGGTGTCGTTCAGGGTTGGCAAAAGTTATAAATTCTTAAGAAAGATCAGCCAATAACGAGCATATTAGATTGCTTACAAATTAGGTACCCATGGCTGCTCATCACCGTCGCGGAGGACACGACCGTAAGCAGAAATGGTAAAGGCCGATTAAGAGACACCTACATGGATCAAGTGAGGCAGGACATGAGCTGTCGCACATACGTAGAATTAAAGAGACTAGCATAAAATGGAGAGGAATGGAGAAAAAATTTAAACTCGTTGCAGACCAATCCAAATGATTGTAACCCATTTTATGTATATTATGATATAAACACGATTTATTTTTTATAGAAATAAATATTATCAACTTGTGATTCTATAACAATTAAATTTATTTTCAAAGCTCTGAAATTGTTATAAAATAAACATATAGTATTGTGAAAGGGGGTTAATTGTATATTCGGGTTTCTTGTGAGAAATCAAATAGTGTTCAGAGTTTCATGTTTCAACGGTAAATAAAAATATAAAGGTAGTCATATATGTAATAGTATGGCATTCCATTATATCCAGGAATTTCATCAGTATACAAGTAAACAGAAAAAAAAATTTTGTGAGTAAATATAAATAATATCTCTACTGCATGTTTATTAGAACAATATTTGTATGAATTTAAAAAATAACTCTCGTCTTTATTGCATACCTCAGTTCAAGCTTTCCCAATCTCAGGATAACCGTCGTAGTTATTGAGGTTTTAATATTAATATCGACATATAACAGCCAAGTTAACACATAGAGGTTTTAAACGACTGCTTATTGTGATACTGGAAAATTGTCTTAAATACTGAGTTATTTATGGTATGTTATTTAAATACTGGGCACTTCCTGACATGCTCAATGGCTCCCAGACAGTGTCACTGGGAGGAATTCGTGGAGCGAACTCACCTAGGGGGAGCTGCAAGAGAGGTCGTCGCTTTCTGGGAAGGAATGGGAATATAGATGTGGATTTTAATGTTTTTTGTTATTTATCGTTTGCTGACCGACACGAAAAAAGAAGATTTATGGTAACTTTTGTAGTATTTCTTGGAGCAACATCGGGCTGCCGTCCTCTTATTAATATTCAACAATGTTTCTGGACACTTCAGCACTGCGCTTTGGAATAATTTGTATATGAATAAATACGTGAAAAGTTTTTTTTTAAATCTGCAAATACTTTTTTTTTTGTTTTATTGTATTTTTGTGTTTGTTTCTCTCAGTTAGAGGAACATCGAAGGAGTGTAGTCAAAATAATGTGGGGATTTAGGCTGGGGAATGTAGTCAAAAAATATTCCACATGTGGGGATTTAGGCCGGGCAGTCCTTCCAGGCTGTCTACCATGGCATCTCCCGCGTGAACGAATTTGTATGTTTGGAAATTGAACCGGATAAATAAAATTCTCCAGACTTCTGAGCTATTCGGGCGGAAACATGGTTAATAATACGTAGTTAATTAATCCACAGGCTACCCCAGATGAATGTGGGATATGCCATAATTATTTACGAGTTAATTATCGAGATTCCACTGAACATAAATTTACTTATTGACAGGATATTAACCATACAAATACCATAGATAAAGTTTTTTTTCCATATTTTGTTGATATTTACAGAATTTGTTTATTTATTATATTTGCAACTTTATCATTGAGTGTACATGGTAGATTTAGTCACGATGTAAATATAATATGTTTACTTTTTCGTATGTTTACAAGGCGCAAGCGAGGATACATGGAGTAAACAAATATGAATATTTTGTCGTTTTTATTCATTGACACCTTTATTTAAGGAGCATGAATTATTTCTTTAGTCTTAAACATGAGTTTTTCGTTAAATTTTTAATATTTGTTTAATAATTAAGTATTTTAATTGTTTCAGGTATGTAATGCTTACAAGAAATTACAAACAATTGTGGCGAAAAAAAAACACGGATAGAGTAAGTACCTAACTGGTAAATTTCAATATATATGTTCCTGGTGCATATTCGGTTCTCGGCATCACAATTTTTGTAGCAGCCTCAAATCAGAACAAACATATTGGCGAAGTCCCCAGTAGGAAAGGCTATTCAAATGTTAAATAGTCTGGCTAGAGAAATTGATGTCTTTAACGTGACGTATGCAGAATTTTTAAGGAAAATTGAAGATGAATTCTAGTTGTGTTGTCGTCTGGATATCCTTTATGGCTATCTTCTGGGATCGCATTGCCCTTCAGCCGTAAAAACCCTAGTAAGAATCGTCTTATTGTCAGTTATAATAATAATTATTAAAAAAAAATTGCAGAAAACGTGAGAGATAAAATTTGCTGAAGAAATCACAGAAAATAATTATATAGAATGTTCTATCATTGTATTGTGTTTGTTATGTAGAAATTTAGTTCAATTGAATTAAGTTTTGATTGATAAGATCCATACGTTTATTTTTGTCAATGTATGCGGTTAAATTGTTTGATATTATCATTGCATGCTTTTTACTGATAATAACATGAATGGCAACGTGTTTGTTGGCTTATCAGGTCTTCTCTTATCGTTTGTGTAATGTGATAAATGTGGTAATGTAATTATAGCCAATTTGTTATCATTGCTCATTTACATGTTTTGTGCGTTAATTATTACTGTTATTTGCATAATAAATTTATGTACAAGGCGCCACAAATTGTTCAATGGTACGCTACATCACTGTTATAATTATGTTTGTATGTTATAACTTATAGTAATAAGTCAAAAAATATATTATGTATATGCAAATGCATTACATTTTGCCTTTTAGTTTCACTAATTGAAATTGTTCAACATAGATATGTCTACTATCAATCTTACCTAATTAAATTATTGCAAATGATTAGATGGAAGTGGTAAGATGGTAGAAATCACTAACATAATTAATCACTTATAATCTCGTCACTGCATTTCATCATTTTTTTTTTGTAAATAGCTTTGTTGATTTTGTTATTTATTTATTTATTTAATATGGTACACAACACATGAAAGATATGTAGTTTACAAATATAGGTAAACAATGATAACATTCCAACAGTCTTACATCCAAATAGTGCACACGTAAATGATGATGTGCAAGGGGAATAAAATTAGTAAATTTTATTTTTTTTATTTCACCATTGCTTGACGGTTAGGACGACCAGGCTCTTTCACAACACACTGTTTAAGCAACAATATTAGAGGTTAAGGGATAATATGTGGTGGAGACAGATTAACTAAGTTATTTTTTTGTTAAGTTTTTTACAATATTGTTTTGTTATAATTCAAAGACGTGCGTATTGCTCTATAAAGTTCCAAGCAACAATAGAACTTCAGTTCTTTTCATGGTTTTGAGTGTACGATGAAGGGCAAAGATTAAAAAATTCATGACGAACAACATTTTGAACATCTTCAAATCAGAGATGAGATATGCCATTCGTCCTGAATGCCTGAAACTTTTATTGCCTCGTAGAAGACATCAACTTGTAATAAACATGCAGTCGATCCACAATTACAGAATACCCCAGCTGTGGATATTCTGTAATCGTACGGATTGAAATATGGAAGTAATTTTAAGAGTAGATCAAAATAAATTAATGACGTTTATTTCTTCTATTTAGCGACATTGCTTCTGACAATGAAAACTCGTGCAATGTCAGAAATCAATGTTAAAATAGTGAACTCGGAGTCATTCTGTGTATGTTCATATATCATATTTTTTATATGATACGTAGGTACATATTATTACCTATGTCTTGCGCTGTCTGCCCGCCGGCCGTCTGAATAGTCTGACACGTTTGCAGTTTCTCTGCCAAACATCATCTCTTGGCATGATACCTTTTTATTTCAATCTCTCTACGATTATGCATAACGTAATACTAAAGTATTGTAATATGATTCTGATATTTCATTCGAGCAATTGCGATTGGCCAGTGTTAGATTTTTCTAGTTTGATTTGTGTTTAATTTCTGGCAATAAATATGTCTCCCACTCTTTTTTCTAAGTCAAAGAGCAGCCTAATATCCAAAAAGACATTCTTTTTTTAAAAAGACATATTATTCTTTTTACACCAATATTGTTGGAGTGTGGCCACTAAATTAAGAGTGTTCCCTCGGTATGAAACGCATGATTTTTCGTATTATGCACTTGTAAAATCTAATCCAATTGCCGTATTAATAATCACTCCGTATTAATAATCAGAGGCCAGAGAACAGTCTCGTCCATTCTGAACCAATCGATTAACATAGATACCTACCTTCTTTTATGAAAAGATTTGTCCAGACCATTAAATAATAACTTTTTCAATCACATACGTGAGTATTTTCGGCCTGTGGCCAGTTCAAGATGGCCAATGGCATTTTTATTCTAATGTGCATTTATTATAGATATATTTAAAGAATAAATCATAAATAAATAATATCAATGACAGATTTAGATGTACAAACATAGCATGTAGCATTGTTCGTTATGGCCAATTGTATTGAAAGCGATCGTAAATAACATAATATATAGAAATCGAGCAGCGGTTCGTATTGTCTAATCTATTTTTACCATCAAGACTCCTCCCACGAAAGGAGTAGAAATTGTCATCTCATCATTTAATATAGATGACATTCCATTGCTGAATCGAAGATACTAAATATTATATATTTTTACCAATATTTGCCAATTGTATGATTGAAAATTATGAGAAATTAGTAAGAGACCTAGAATAAAGATTTATGGCACCATTTTTTCAATATCTAAAAAAACCCTTATGTACACATTTCGGAGGCTCCACGGGATTTAAATAAATGCTGGTAATTTTTGCAAGAGAACAATTTGTCCCTTTTATTAGTGTATTGTAATCATGTGATGGGAAGTAAAGTTTATTCACATTCATTTATAAATAATATCAAAACAACGTGTGACGAAATAAATAAACAAATGGACGAATATTTACACATCTATTTAGAGCAAGAGTTGCTGTAGTGTTGGGAATTATCGAACAGACAGTATAATCGATTTCTCTCACTCGAATTATGTCTGACATCGAGTAATTTAAATATGCTCACGATTGTAAATACAGATTGTATTTTAAAAAAAAAAAGATATATCTTGATTTTGTTTGTTAACCCAAATACAACCAAATACAAACTTTAAATACCTTAAGTGATATCTTTGAGTTTATGATTTTTGTCATGTAGATAATATGTCGGATCACATTTTTTTTAATCCCATGCCAAAGTAAGTTTATAGATTTGTACCATCATTTTCAGAGAATGTTCAAAAAGTTTTGCTCTATTTCTGCATTCCGTTTTATTCCTGTGATCGTTTTGATTTTTTTTTATCTCGTTGTCACTAAATTATTTAGCATGTAATCTCTACACATATAGGTATGACCCTCTTTCACAATAAACTTTTACTATAACACTTATATATTATAACGTTTGGAGTAACGTGAAAGCTAGTAATTCAATTTGTACAATCGTTCTGAATGGTTTATAGTTTCCAGTCTGTATTTCCAAGGCAAAAGACGAAGAATAAATGATTGTTAGTAATATTTAGTCACTTTATTACACATTACTTTAAAAAATCGATTACTTTCAAATAATGGTCGAATCATTTTCATTCGACTTGTTACTTAACATCTTTTGTTGAGTAGTGTTTGTTCGATTCATTATAAAATAGGTATATTACTTTAAATCAATGTTCGAGCTATTTCCAGTCGATTTGTTACAAACATCTCTAGTATTGATAAGTGATCGGACCATGTATTTTGGAACATGAGTATATTCGATCGTTCGAAATATTTCATTCGATTTGGTAACTAGACTTCTCTAGAATCGAATAGTGTTTGTTCTATGAATAAACACGCAGCAGGTGTGCACGTTCACGTCATCAATGCGACATTATACAACTGAAGTCAAATAAATGAACTTCAGAAACATCATACATACAATATTATAAATGATTGTAAGATTTGTTAAAATTTTCAGCAGTTGGCACGTAACCAAAAATACGGCGATCAATTATTGCGATTATAATACGTGTATCCAATATTTTTTACAAAGTTGTCACAAAATGTTTATGTTATGATTGAGCTAATAATTATCTTCGCGTTTAAAATGTCAAAGAAACTGATAGATATGATTATGTTAATATTTTTTAATGTTATGTCTTCTTAACTAAACATCTCACTGTTATAATAGGTATATGTAAATATGATTATATGGATACCATTATAATATCTTCTAAAGAATTGGCAGATAAAACCGTTTGCAAAATATTGCTATATTTATGCATATGGATAAAATTGCATTATCAATTTTTAATGTGGCTTAACCCAGGAAATAATAATTGTTAAATTGATAATTTAGCGTATTGGAAGTTACAATATATTTTAACAATAACAAGAGAATAAGGTGATGATTTCTATACATATTTAACAACTTGTTATCATAAAAACTAACACTTTGTTGATAAATAATAACTCCTACTACTCCCTTCTCTACCATCACGGCATATCCCACAAGTGGACACAAGAACTCCCGGCATAGAATTTGTTTCGTATCTACTCTTTTCCATAGGTTTCCGTGTGTCCAGGTGTTCGAAAAAAATAAAGGCATTTTACATCTTAAAATCAGCGATGAGGCTTGCTACCCATGCCAAATGTCTTCTTATTGCGCATCTTATAGGTCTTTTCTTATAGGCACGACGAGGACAGCTTGCATGGCTATTACATGCAGCTAGTTTGCTGGTCCTGGCTGGGACATGTTTTGAGAATGCCTAATGATAGTTGGCCAAAAAGAGCACTGTTCTTCCGTCGGCCTGGGCGTCCTTCTTTCACAATGCACCGTTCCTATGACAACGATATCAGAGCGCAAGGAATGTCCTGGAAAGAGGTGACACAATTGGCACAGAGACGCTCTGAATGGAGGAGACTGGTTTCTGCCCTTTGCTCCCGAGAGGAGCGTTGAGGGCGATGATGATGATGATGAGTTTGCTGGCTAAATTTTTTTTTTATTATTTATTTTATTCCTCTTTCATATCATCACACACATAACAAAATCAAAAAAGCAGTTTGCATAAAAAATAATGTGATGATGTGCAGAGGCGAGGTTATCACATTATAGTGATTTCTTCCATCTAACCACGTCATATTAACACTAAACAAAAAAAAAATAGTAAAAAAAACACAAATAAGAAAAATCTCTACATAAATCAAAATGAAAGAAAAAAATCTGCAATCCACACACCTAACACTCCAAAGGGACTGGGAACTATAGGAACTATAGGAAGGGGTTAGGGGACGGATGCTGAGTTAGAAGACAATAAATATTTCTTGACTGCCTATTTAAATCCATTAAAAGATTGAAATATCCTATGCGAAGGAGGGAGATTATTCCAGCAACGAGAAACTTGTGGAATAAGTCGTGATGTATAGTAGTAGTTATTTCATTCTCTATATGTATGTACAATGTACATACCATCATGGTAGGTATAGTTCTTCATGTGGGGTAGCCAGCGATGTAATTACATGTAACAAAAATTTAAGTTGTCTTTTCCTTATCAAAAACTATACTCATGTGCATATTATTCATCCAGAAGAACTCTCTATGAATAATCTTTATAGAGTGATTTGGTTTCCCTGTTGAGTGGGATATAATATTAGCTATACGAGTGTCTCATGTAGCTGATATATCCCATGAACTTCCTCATTTTATAATTTATGTATTTGTGGAAATACTTTCGTGATTTCACAATTAAAATTTCGTAAAATAAACAGAATTTAATCCAAGTTTGTTATTTTATCATATAAAATTCTTTCAAAACGCACAGTTGTAATAAATTTTAACGTTGTAAGACAAATATTTTAATATACAAACTTATCTGTCAGTTTTGTGGTCATTTAAAATAATATTTTGTTTATTTTAACTATTATAAATATCAAATGTATGTTTGAACTAGTTAGGGATGTAACACAAAATAGTTTAGCCGGATTACCATTTTAAGATTTTGTCGAGTTTGAAGAATTAAGTTATTACAAATCGGTTATACGGTTTAACTTTTGCCATTATTCCATCATAATCAGTAAATAATGATTGAAATTTACACCCGAATTCATAAAAAAAATAAAAACAAAGTTTTAACTTCTAAGTGTTTCGTTTTAAATATCTCCCACTTCAGTGCTTATAAAAAAAGCCTTTTATCAACTAAAGATTCTTTATCGCCATTTTTAAGCAAACTAGGCGAAATATGTATAAAAAACAAAGTGTATTTAGTAGATTTAAAAAAAAAAAAAAATTTCTTCCTTTAATTTTACAGCAGTTTTCCGAATAAATACCTACCTAGCAAATAATTTTCACATTCAAATTTAAATATTTTTACTGAGACAAATATAAACACATTAAATATATAGGTACATACAATAAACACAATTATACAATTTTTATAATATCAAGATTTTACTAACAAAATATTTTCATTTTTGTTTATTTCAGGCTATTTTTTAAATTTATTTTATTCTTCACTGTACATTGGTTACAATATTACAAAATAAAACAGTGTCATAAAAATAACAGTTATACAATTCAATGTACAGAGGGCGAGTTTATCGCTTAAATGTGATGTCTTCCAACTAACCCGGTAATATTAGTTTACAAAATATATGACTCATTCTTTCTAAATTGTGTGACATATTATATGTGAGATATATTTTATTTATCTCTTGTCTTATTTGTAACTTGTCTCAAGAAACCTCTTGATTTTGCAAACTTATTTCATTTTAAATATCGAACAGTTCGTATTCATTTCTACGGCCAACGGAATTCATAGAAGTTTAGCCAATAAGCGAATATATTCAAATATCCGGTAATATTAATCTTAATACTGTCGAAGTAGCAACATCTTTAGTTAAAGAGTGCCAACGGATTTAGTAAAAGAATTCTTAATGACGCGCACTAATCACTTGAACATCAGGAAACATCTTGAAATGTTATATAAATAAAATCAAAGAAATATTTCCTTATGTCAGATGATGTATTGCGGTCCAAATCTGTCTCCGGTGCATCTCTCGGTAGGTACTACTTATATCATATGTACATAATGTTTGATACTAAAGACCGGCTGCAGTTTAGGTAGGTACTAATTAGTTTTGTCTAGAACTTAACCGAAGATAATCGGTCAAGTTAAATATGAATTACTCTTCTTCATACTGATTTTCTTGCGTACCTATCAATTTTAATTAAAATTAAGATCCTTAATAAATCTCAGTTATATTTAATGTCTGAAATTTAATGATTTCAGCTCATTCGTGTTGTAATTTTACGTTTTTTACTGTATTACCAATTTTTAAGAGTTAGTATAGGTTGTTAATATCTATTGATACCCTCATACTGTATCCAATGTAGGGTTGGCAGAAAGGACGGAACGCCACATAGATCTATCCTTACATCGTTATAATTATACTTCTGCAGTTTCTCATACACACACAATTGCTGTTACTCAACACGCGGTCGTCCTTGATCTCTTGATTCGCGTGATCAAGCCACGTGCACTTCCTCACACTTTTGCTTTCAGACAATTATATCCTTTTCGTCATCCTTTGCTCATTCAATCGTTCTAAATGTCCAAACCATCGTAACTTATTTTCACGCATTCTATCCACAATACTCTTATTGCATCCGCTCATTCTCCTAATATCCTCATTCCTCACTCTATCGCGGAACGTTTTACCAACCATTCTCCTCAATGACCCCATCTCCACTGCATTTATTTCATTATCTTCCTTTTTCAATACATCCAAGTTTCGCTCTTTTACATAATAAGTGTCGATACCAGAATGGTTTTGTGCACTAGCATTTTTGCCATGTTCGACACATTGCCATTGCTGTCTAGAAATGCTATATAGAAAGTAAAGATAGAAAAAATAGAACAAATGATATACTGCAGTAATGTTCCGCAGCTAAATATATTTCCTGAACATGTTTTGAGTCTTGAGTCTGGAATTACTAAAGCGAAAAAATATTTCGATGCAACTATACAGAAATTCGGCCTCTATTCTCTGAACAGATACTATTATGATGTAGGTAATATCCCATTTAACACACAAGATAGGCGTGAAAACACGTAGAAAACTACTTAGCATTTTGTCAAAGCTTCTTATTTAATTTTTCTATAAATATTTCAAATAGGACAGTAAATTGTTGTTTTGGGTGTTGAAACATTTATGTAACTTTCGTTGTTCGTTATATTTCTTGTCTGTCATTAACTGACGATGCTTATTATAAATTACAAAAAATGAGATTAACTATTAATCTATATGTAAAGAAATCAATGATGTTCTTTGTTCAGTCTTACATCACTTTTCATTTTTATCAGAGCTCAGTACCAGTATAAAAAGTCTTAGAGAATTTAATACACGCGATCAAACTACCCATGAAACATTTCTCAATTTTAATTAACACAAAGATAATAATATTGTACATATTTGTTACATGTTGTTGATCTACTGATTGTTCTCCTTGCTGGATATTCCGTGATGGTATAGATGAAAAGATGTCACGTGAACACCCGCCCATTCATACACAGCTTCTTTCAGACAAATGCTTTAAATTTATCCTTTCATCTTGCATTTACATTCGTCACATATTCTACACATCTCGACTTATTCTCACACATTCTATCCATAATATTCAGCCAGCATTCGATCATTTTCCTTTTATCCTTATTCCTCACTTTATATCTTGACATTTTTCCGGGCATTCCTCTCAAAGATAGAATCTCTACAGGATTTTCACTGTTAAATTATCTAATCTTAACATCCAGATATATAATTATTATAATAATTCTTTATGGCCCAGTCGTTTCAAATTCTGTTACGACTCAATTATAAATTACATAAATCTTATCGCAGAAAATGGCTCGCCAATAAAGTAAGTTACAGACTTAATTTTCCGTTTTTTAATAACAGAAGACAATTACTTTCTGTAATAAAATTTGCTTGGTGTATTTTTTATTATCTATATAAATATTAAAAAAATACCGGGAGCATGCTTTAAATTATTTTTTATTTTATGTGCTTTTATTCGTAATAAATTTATTATCTCTCTTGCGAAGCTAGGCTGAAATAATATAAAAAATGCAGTAAAAAGCTAAAAAATTCAACGTATAGCTATGTACGAGCAGATTTTTATTATTATTATTGTTGGACATCATTAAAGTGTCATTCACGTACCAAAGCTCCTCAAGGACACTGTATAGTTTATCAATATGTTTTATTATATGAAATTTAAAAAATTAATAGATTAAGTAAGATTCTCGGATACATTTATCTATATTATGTATCCGCGTTAGCAGTTACATACATTTTTTTAATACGATTTTTATTATAAAACATAACAATACATATATTACACATTGACTTAAAAATACACTTTAAATTATATAATTCCCTCTTCAATTTAAAGAATTTGACTTGTGAATGGGATAGAATTACACATACCTACTCGTATTCCTAATTACCTATAGGTACATATAAAAAATAATAAATTCAACTAATACCAAGTTCTATTGAATTACATTGATTTATGTGCATTTCATAAATTTCAGATTCAATTAATTATATATCGACGTCAAGAATAATAAAGACTCCTTCTGAATGTCTCAAGATTAGGTCCCACTCTTTTTAATGAGTTTCGAGTGTCCTGTAGGTAAATGGCGGGTATTTGTAAAACATCACGTTTTAAGACATTTTACATCTTTAATTCAACGATGAGCTAGTATTCTTCACATTCTGAAAGTTTTAAGTTTATTGGCATGGAGAGGACAAATTGTTTGTTTATAGGATAGAGTTTGTCTGCTGGCTACCCCACTTGTGGGAAAATGCATGATGGTATGAATGAACATGTTATTTTTTAAGATTGATATTTTCTTTATTGCCTTGTTACGGTCTGAAATCATTATTGCAAATAAATCATATTATTATTACTGTTCATGAAACGATGAACTGATGCGATATGAAAAATACATTTTTTACTATCTACTAATTGCTTAAACTGTCACAATAAATACTACCTACTCTGTATTTTATCTTTCCAGGAAAATTATGCAAATAAATATGAAAATATGTCAAAGAATGGGAACGCATTAGGGGAATATTATTCTATCAATATTAATTAATTATTCACTCTCTGATTTTAAATTTTAAAACATTGCTTTATTGTTTGATATCGGTATTTATAATTAACATTAAGAGTACGATTTTCTAGTAAAATTCTAAATCAAATTTTTATTTGTCGGCATTCTGATAATACCTACAATGTATGTATCGGCATTCTGATAATACAATGTATGTATCGGCATTCACTTTGTAACATTTCGTTTAAAAATTTTTTTTTTAGTATTGTTGTGTAGTAAAACTTGAGTATATAATTGTAGTGATATATTATAAGTTGGTCAATAGCCTGGAGGTAGAGTCTCGGTCTCATGAACAAAGGGTCCGCGGTTCGATCCCAGGTGCCGGCAAACTCCCCTTTCACGACACAAGCTTTTAACTTTGAAAAGGTGTATAACTGTGAAAGGTGTATAAGGTTGTATTTGGGTTTATAACAGAACCCAGATGTATCTCTTTAAAATATAAAATAAAATACGCACGACCGGTTTTGGGGACTCCGAGTTTGCATCGTCAGGTGCTGATCTATACTGAACAATAAAATGGCATGTTGCAATCCTATAACAGCTTATGATTTTTGTTTGAATATTTTGTACAATTGAGTTTATTATTTTATATTTATTATTTGATTTGATTTTATATTGGCACGGAGAAGACAAGTTGCATGTTTTGTATGCAGCTGGTCTGCTGGCTACCCCACTTGTGGGATATGCCGTGATGGTATAGTAGTAGTAGTAGAGTTTATTATTATTAAACCATTTCAATATCGGCTATATTATGACGAATTAGACGTGGGAGGTATCCCGCTATGTTATTTTTATCATAATATGTCTTTTAATTTTAATATTTCCTAGTCCGTCACAGTTTCTGAGACTCGCTGGCTACGGTAGATTTCCTCAACTTCCTGTTTGTTCACCGGGAGAAGAAAGTGGATAATGAAGTTGGTTTTGTTTTGTAATTATGTAGATAGATAGGCAAAAAGATATTCTGAAGATTATAAAATGCTGTCTGAAAATAACATTCACTGTTCCACTTTAGAATTAGGAACAAATATGAATGAAGACATAATTCGTTTATATCTTCACGTCATTGTATACATGTGAGGTAACCAGCAACTGTATGTATATAATATTTAAGTAGTACCTACTCTTCGTTACAGAGTGAATGGCATACCTCATCGTTGTACAAAAGATTTTAAATACATTATTCGTCATATTTTATCAATACCTAATATTTACAGCAGGACATCTCAAAAACTTAGAGAAAAAATGAGGAACCTTCTCTTTGCTGAAGACTTCATTATATTATCGTCTAGCGCAGTGTTCCGCAAAGCGTGTGCCGCGGCACACTGGTGTACCGTGGTCATCAGTTTGTGTGCCGCGGAAAAAAGTCAAGGTTTTGTGAAAATAATACACCTAAAAATAGCTGAGAGCTATAAGAGCGAGACGCTTTGTTAAATAAACATTGCTTTTTTCTTTGGTGTACCTCTAAAATTTCTTGATTTGATAGGTGTACCTTGAACACAAAAAGTTTGCGGAACACTGGTCTAGCGAACTCATAACCAGATTTGTCTGTACAACCTTATAAAATGCTTGGATTTACAGCATTTTATAAGTTTATTTATTAATTGTATTGTAATATTATTTATCACTCTATACCCTTATGTCGTGTCCCAGATGGGGTAGGCAAAGAAAATGGAACGCCATTTTGATCTATCCTTACATACATCTTTCGCTTCCCCACCATTTATCCAGATTCTAATAGATACCTACATGCACGCCAACCCCTCTTACTCAAAACGCGACCGCCATTGATATTTTGATTTTACGTGATCTAGCCGTGTAGTTTGGACGTCCGCGCTTTCTCACACCTCCTCTTTTAGGTAAAACGTCCTCTTCGTCATTCTGTCGTTGTTAATTCGCTCAGCACGTCCAAACATCTCAGCTTATTTACACGCAATCTATCCACAACATTCCTCTCGCACCCGCTCATACTCAGTCATGATTCTGACAAAAAAAAAAATGAAAAACACGTTACTGTTTTTTGGTCACTGTTATTTCACTCTCATCTACTTTAACTATTATTCTCGCGACATTATTATAGATAATAAACAAACGAAAGTCTCTTAAGTACCTACCTAGTGTATAGTGTAGCGACTATCTATCTATTCACGTGTTAATAGGTAGGCACTTGTGAAATATAAATATATCACAGAGTAGTGACCTATTTAATAAGAAAACATCACTTCACATCACGCACACTATTTACAACAAAGATTAACACAATATATCGCACGCTCGCAACAACAGTGACATATCTCAAAAAATGCTGTTTTGAGATAAGCGCGTTTAAAGTTTTGAAATAAACATTTTGTTAATATATTTTTCATTAATATATCTATCTCTTACTTTTACAGAATTAGAATTAATATTCTCCTTTATTTTTTAAATTTGTCCGTGCTATTTAAAAAGGTTTTATATTTAGAAAATGACATCTGAAGCAACGTAGGTAGCAAAAGTGACGTTTTTGTAAGTAAATATATGAAAAAAATTCAGTAATATTTTTTAGATACCTGTGTCGTGGTTCGTAAATATTTTATTTGCCTCCCTTTTACAGGACTCTCGAAAATTCATGAAAAAGAACGGGAGACGAATTCTTTGCTGGATGGTCCACGGAAAACAAAGGTAGCTCAGCATCTCAAATTCAGCGATCAGGTTTGCCATCCTGAATGTTTTGATTTTTTGTTGGCACGATGAGGACAGCTTGTATGTTTATTATATGCAGCTAATTTTCTTGTAACCCAACTTGTGGGATGTCCCGTGATGGGATAGTAGTACCTAATAGTAGCAGTAGCATAATTGTCTTCATATACCTCTGATAATAATGAATTATCTAGGAGCACGTTCAGAAGGTGAAACTTTTTCAAAGAAGGCAATGATTTTCTTGTTAAATGCCTGGTGAAAGTGGCCCTGTAGGATGTATAAATATACTAAAAATATGTACATATAGATAATATTTCAAACGGGCCTCAATCTCATCGTTTATAATCTCCACCGTCCAACACTATCTTGTGATGTTGTTATCTGATAATTGTTTGTTTTTAAAATAGTACATAGCTGTCACAGGGAACAGGT
Source organism: Athripsodes cinereus (assembly GCA_947579605.1). Lineage (NCBI taxonomy): Eukaryota > Metazoa > Arthropoda > Insecta > Trichoptera > Leptoceridae > Athripsodes > Athripsodes cinereus. The sequence goes on from OX388313.1 coordinate 5,002,670, forward strand.
CATTGTATCTTATTTTATTATATTATCTACTAATAAATATTTAGGCGACCATCTTTTATATATTAGTGCTGAAATAATAATTTATTATTCTTCTTCTTCTTCTTCATGTGTCTTGCCGGGTCCCCCCGACGTTGACGACCATTTGAGAGAAAGCTTCCCTGTCCTGGGCGGCGCGAAACAGCTCCTCCACGGTTCTGACACCGGTCCACTAATTATTAATATTATTATTAATGAAATGAAATAAAAAAAATGGAATAATTCGTTTTCATCGACACCTATTGTACATATGTACATATTACCCCTATTCTATTTAATTTTTAGTGTGCACTAACTAAAATAGAACGATCCAATTTTAGTTATTGCACATTGGTATTCTACAAACTCTAAAATATCATATAAAATACGAATTTTAGTTCAAGTGACCTTAGTTATTAAATTAAGGAACGTTCTTATTTTAATTTGAATCAATATAGAATAGGGGGTATCAATATAGAATAGAACGATCCAATTTTAGTTATTGCACATTAGTATTCTATAAACTCTAAAATATCATATAAAATACGAATTTTAGTTCAAGTGACCTTAGTTATTAAATTTAGGAACGTTCTTATTTTAGTTTGAATCAATATAGAATAGGGGGTATTGTAGTGGGTGAAACAGGCAAACATATTTTGCACACCATAAAATTAAGAAATGGTTTGTGGTGTGAATGTGGAATGTACTTGTAGTGAAATTTAATGTTCCACTGTGTCTTTATTAATCGTGAGCCGGCTTTCGAGAGATTCCGCTCTCATCATCAGGCCAACGTATCAAGTTAGCGTAACATTAACCCGATGATGAGAACGAACGTTCTTGAAAGCCGGCTCGCGATTTATAAGTCACTGTGGAAGCATTGTATCTATTTTATTTTGATTAATTTGACATGAATCTTCACCAAGTTCCGTCAGTCGACAATACTTTCGACTTGTATGAGATTAGATTCACAGACTTTGTGCTTGGAAGTCTCTTTGCGTGGTAATTTATAAGTAAATCTATATTGTCTTGCATTGATTTTCCTTTTTCTCTGCATGCCTACATAAAGCTTTTTCAGTTGCATGTTATCAGAATTCTCTTGATGTATTATGATTTCTGTAGACCATAGCGATTAGGCAATCGAATTAGTCCACAACATCTCGACATAAGTTATGTCTCAATTTAATTTGTTTTGATGCGGCATGGAAATTTTTCATTTCCTTTAAGAAGAACCATAATAAAGAGGCGTTCACATTGTTTCACTTTGGAAGGATCGAAGCTGCTGCGCTTTTTACTCTGTGCTTTCACTACCTTGTCTGTACCCAATGCATGTTATCAGTTACGTATTTGACGTCAGTTGGCTTAAAATAATAATATGGAAAATTTATAAGAAAACATTAATGGCACCGTGAAATAATCAGTGGCGCCGTGACTTTTTCTGAACAGTAATATTTTCATCTAGCTTCTCAATATGGTAGTAGGCTGGTTTTGTCTTAGTTCCGCTTATCAAATTTTCCCAGCAATCGACCCTATGACGCTGAAAATCCTACATACAAATGGAGACTAAAGATGCACATTGTATTGTCGTCTGATAAAAAAAGATAAACCGTATTAAATAAATAATTATATTAATAAAATGCTCGAGAACACACAACAATGCCTCCGTTATTTTTATTATTCTTACTTTTGATTTTAGTTCATAAAGAATAGTGGTAAATTTTAGGAAAACACTTCTTTATGGTTGTTTCGGTGAACGTAGTTTTCATCAACTATAACTATGTCGGGTAGTTATCACTTTCATTTGTCATCCCAAATGCATACTGAAAATGAAACTTCTCTTCACCCTTTTCACTTTCGTTGATACATTTTGGACGATCTCTCAAAATGATAAATGTGAACAACGCCTTAGAAACATACCTACACTTTGACAATATAAAACTTAATTATGTTATGTTTTATAGGTGTTTTTAAAAAGATTAACAGATTGTCCACTTCCTGGTTCGCTTTGGAACATAATTTTTATGGTAGGTTTTTAAAATATTGAAAAGCGTCGTAAATTAAAAATTTTGATGTATTTGGTCTTTATGGTACTTTTATGTCCGATGTTTGGTTTGTGTTTAATTTAAAGAAGGGGCGTTAAAGAAATCTTGCAGATGAAAATACAATTATTTTTTTCGGTTGACGACTGTCATTGGACATTCTCGTAACATCTTTGAAGAAAAGATTATATTTTGTTTATTGTTTATATATTTAGGTAGTTTATTGTTTTGCGTATATATTTAAGGATCTTTTTGATGTATATTTATTTATTTTTATAGTTTTATATACTTACTTTTTTCTTTTTCTTTGAATTTGATGGGTTAGCTGGAATATATCGCGCTACTGCGATAAACTCGCCTGTTGCACAAAATTATTTGCTCAGTTATTGTTTTCGCTTTATCCTGTTCTATTTTTTTTGCGCAATTAAGATTTATTATTATTTAATTCGCATACCGTGTGACTCTAGAAGTTTAATTAGTATATTTTAAGCTTTTTTGTAAGTATATAACCTTCTACTCCCATACTGCGTTGTCTTTTGGAAGAACCATACATAAGTTAATTATTTTTTCTAATTTAACATAAACCGCTAGCAAATAAGTACCGTCTCAAAGTGTTATATTTATATTTATACATATATCTTTGTCTCAATTCTCACATCGCATTCTTAAAGGGGTAAGCAAAGAGAATCAAAAGGTAGACCTCTTTATCGTTAAATTAATAAATGTAAAACACTCATATTTAATACTTCCACTTTGACTTTATTAATCGCGAGCCGGCTTCCAAGAGCTTTCACTCTCATCATCATGTTAACGTTAAGTATTTTTTTTCTTTAAATCTGCCCACAACAGTATTTTTTTTACGCGGCGGTAGAATTGCCATCCACACTTCTCAGCATTATACAACCAAATAAGTCTCCATATGATCAGTCATGGTCACACAAAAACTTAACAGTCTAATGCCGGGAAAAATTCACCTGTCCAGATATACAGGATATCAAAGGATTAGGCTCAAAACGCGGGATCAAAATACCAGCATTGTGCCTGAAATATCTGTGTTCAAAAACTTTTTTACAATATTACAAGTGTTTATTATAATAGATTTTTGAATTTTAATGTACAAATTAACCGGTAAATCCAATTTTTGTAAATTATTTATTAGATTTCGGAGTTACCCCTGTAGCTGACATGACTAAAGGTATTATAATATATATTATATTATATTATAAACGGATCTAGAATGCCAAATATTTTCTTATTTCTCCTGCTAGTTCTGTATATTTACGTATTTTTTCTGCAACAGTTGTTTGAATATTTTGTGTATTTGGGACAGCGATGTCTATAAGGTACGTTATTTTATTACGTTTATCATGTAATACTTAATCGGGTCTATTATGATGTATTTGTTTTTATTGTTTTATCATAATAAAACCTGTAATTTTGATTTTCCAAAACCGGTTCCGGGTTGTATTTATAATAAGGTGTTATATTTTGCGAGTTTAATTTAATATTAAAATGTTGATTTTTATTAATTTAATATTATCTTCCACCAAATACCGTCGGTGGACAATATAAATCTTTAACATTACCAACACTTGCTCTTGATATTATTACCAAATCGTTTATTACGAGACTTACAAAATTATATGGGCTAATTGGAAGACATCGCGCTTTTACGATAAACTCGCCCTCTGTAAAACGATTGTATTTTGTATGAACGTATTTAATCATTAAATTGTTTGCTACCAATGTACAATAAAGAATGAATATTTTAGTATAGAATATGCGATAAAATAATAATTAATTATTATATCGATGCATCTAATAATAAAGCATCAATATGATATAAAATATAGGTAAGTAATGGCTCGAAATTTTATAATAAGTTGGTACGAACGCATTGTAATTTTATAAAAAGGTATGTTAATTATACATAATGCATACTATACTACACACATAGTACACAGGTAGATAGTTATAAATATTATTAAAATATTATATTACAGTACAAGTTAGTAGTTTGGTATAATAATAATTATATAGTATGTATGCACAACCTTGGGGTCATTATCAACACCATCGCTCTTGTACTATGAGCACAGACATCAGCTGGTTGCTTCGATACAGGCATTTTACGTTTTGCAGTATATTATATCAGTAGGCCTAATACTACTATTTTCGGATTCTTTTGACTTTATAAATTTAATTTTATAGATTTCTTTGAACTATGGTAGTTCCATGTTTTAAATTTATATATCATATTACCTCATACAATGGTCAATTGTAAAATAACATCGATTAATATCTTTTAACTTATTTAACTTGATTATTACGTTAAATTGAGGCACGCCACCTATTCTAAATGCCTTATTTTTTATTGTCAAGGAGAGGACGATCTTAATGTTTATTACATGCAATTAATCGGTGTGCGGTGATGGTATAGTAGAAGACAATGTGCTTATTCTATTGTCAGTCGACAATCTGTTGGAGCATGATTTGGTCTATTTTTTTATATACATACATACATACATCTTCTTCCCCTTGTCCTAGTTGGGTCGGGGGCCCATTGCGCCTAGGTACCTCCTCCAGAGATCCCTGTCCACCGCTGCTTCCAGGACCTCTGGCCACTCCAAACCAAGTCTTTCATCACAAAAGTTTGACACCTGCCCTTGCCAGCTTCTTCTAGGGCGGCCCACCGTTCTTCTGCCCTCTCCCACAGCCTCCAAAGATCTAAGTGGTAGTCTGACCTCTGGCATGCGGAGAACGTGACCCAGCCATCGCAACTGCGACCTCTTTATATGCAGGAGTACCGGTTCCACATTGAGAGCCTCACGAACATATGTATTCCTTATACGGTCTCTCAATGACACACCAGCCACTCCCCTGAGGAACCGCATTTCCGCTGCCTGTTACCTGCTTTTTTATATATATTTTTTAATTATAAAATTACTCAAATAAAATAAAAGTTACGAACACCGAAACACCATTGATTGAACATGGTAATTTTATAAAAGTCTTATAATAATATAGTCTCAATGTCACGATCCAGTCTTCTAGGACAAGGTACAGCTTTACAGCTTTTAATATTAAAGGGTATATTCAGTATAATAAACTTTCATAATTAATATGTATATCTTTAAATTCATATGTACTTAAGTTGGTAATTGTAACAGTGTGTTGAATTGTAGGTATTTGTAACAGTATGTGGAATCAAATGAATGGATTTTTTTAGAGACTTTGTGTAGAATATTTCTTATGCCATCTTCACGGTTTTATAAAAAAGCGTTTACGATTAAATAAATGTATGTAGGTTTTCGTAAATTCTTATGATATATGTCATCTTCACCTTGCATACCTAAACAATAATATGTTAAATTTTCAAAATCTTCGAGTTCTACCCCATTTCTTGATACTTTAATACAGTCGACATCGATGATTCAACAAAGATTTAAGAATTTAGGAATATCATGGAAAAAAGTTATGGTGCGTATAAAAAAAGCTCATTTTTTTCCTTTGTCCTCAAAACAAGCGGTGAAGGGCGAATTCAATGATGAAGAGATATATTTTTATAATTATTTAAGTTTTACACTTTTTATCCTTGATAATGTCAGGCAATTAAGCTAGTACATACATATAATAAATAATTGTGATATCACATATTAAAACTAGCCTGTATTTCGTTTACTATTTAAGGCAAAACAGGCTGTGACCAATTCATAAGCGAGTAACGCCTCTTTCACCCTTATAAGGAATGTATTAACTGCAATTATTATTTACTATTAATATTTATAAAGGTAGTATTTATATTAATACAATATGTTGTATGTACTTACTAACCGTGTATTTATAAGCAGTTTTATAGTTTCTAGATAGCCTTTAAATTTTATTATGATAATTTTGAAATGCCCCTGTTCGTTTTGTATTATAATCATTGAGAAGAGCCGAAACTGGCCAATGTACGAATTTTAATGTAAGTGTATTGATAGGTAGGTATTTGGTCGGGTATTATTTAGTGTCTTCATTATATCAAACTTTGTCTTTGATTTTTCGCCCAAAAAACGTATATAGTAAATAAAATCTATCTTTATTATCACGACGTCTCTCGCAGCAGAGTAGCTACCAAATTAATTAAAAGTAATATTAATTCAGGTTGTCCATTTTATATAAGAAAAATTGTTATCGCATAAATTTTTTTAGTTTTTCTATCTAACTTCGGTTTGAAAGCAACTGATTTTCTTGTTAATTTAACATAAATAACAGGTCCTTTTTAAATAAAAGCAAATAAATATATTTTTCCAGTGTTGTGATATCAGTGAAATAACGCTTTATGTACAAAAAATGTTGACAATGAAATACACTTTCTCGTTTAGGTTTGTTAATTCTCCAAAAGCACATATTTGATCCATAGATTTCAAGAGAATTTTAAAAGACCTAATCAGTAAAGTGCGAATGTTATGAAATGGACAATCACTGGCTAAAGTCCGTTTTCGGTCTTCGATTACAATTTATATTAATAATAGTATTTCTGGTTATGAATAATAAATGATTTATCGACACCTTTTTATCTCAATAAGTGTGTATGTTTACATGTTGTACACTTACATACTTATATTAATTTAATGGTAATTACTGGAAAGTAATTATTTGACACCAATATGTGTGAGTCATATAAAAATAAATTATAATTTATCTACTTTTTAACATATCTGACCTTGTTTACGCCTCGTGGGGTCTCAGAAAAATACATGAATAATTTTATTTATTTATTATCAAATGTAAAAAAAGTAATATCAGTTATTTTAGAGGGATTAAATATGTAACAGTTACGAGACATGTTGAATGTTTTTTTAAGTATTCTACAATGCACATCCGTTACTTAATTGAACGAATGATCGCTCGTCAATGGTATAGGTTTACCGAAATCGATAGAGATTTTAATAATCAAGTAACGGATGTGCATTGTAGAATACTTAAAAAACATTCAAAATGTAAAAAAAGTATTATCTATTTATTATCATTGATACTTTTATAAAAATATGGCATCATACAATTGGTCATAAAATAGAGAGTTGGAAGAAAGCAGCTTTCCTGGGTTCGGAACATCCGAGACTGGACCGGGAAGGAAAGTGTGGAAAAACTGTTTCGTGCTGTCCAGGATAGACAAAGTTTCTGTCAGGTGATCGTCAATAACATAATTCTATCCAGTGCATCATTATGGATGACATTATAGTCCTCGATGTCCCGCTTGATCACTTTCATCCACCTGCATTTGGGTCTACCTCTGGACATCCTACAAGTAACTTCTAGTTATTTGCTTTTATTACTCACGTACTCTAGAAATTTCTGGAATTCATATGTTCTCATGTCAACCCACTTAACTGGATCTTCTCTTCGCGATATGAAACTATTGATGGTATAATTCATTAATGCAGGGGCAGTTAGCGGAGGATAAACTACACTTAATAAACATGCAAGTTGTCCTTTCCGTGTCTATAAGAGAAAAGATATTCAGGATGAGTGGCATACCTCATCGCTGAACTGAAAATATAATATTTCTTAAATGTAATGTTTTACGAATACCTGCCTCATGCATGACACTCAAAAACTAGCAGAAAAGAGTGTAAGACATACTTTTTACCGGGGACCCCTCGGGATAGTGCAAAATGTACAATATACACACTGTTGTAATTACTTTATTTTATCCCAATGACGGACGTTCGCTTCATACTTCAACTATTTTTCTGTTTTTTCTTGTATGCGAAGTATTTCATATAACTACATAATTATCAAGATGAGTTCATGTTTATACCACAGAATTCCATACAAAACCTATAGAACCCTGACTCATTTACAAAAGTGAGGCAAAAAATCTATGAATTTTTGACAGATCGGTTGGCGAAAGCGTGTGGTGTTTCCTACATTTTATAAAGTAATTCTGGCATTTTTATAAAAATAAATCATTTTTACATTTATAAAAACGTAATTGGTCATTTTTTGAAGTTCTTGTCGATGTTTTAAGCGATTTACCACACTTTTTTTCGCCAACCGATCTGTCAAAAGTGCCGAAAAATGATACCTCACTTTATTACAATGAAAATACATACGAGTACTCCATCTAGGTATTATATATAAAAATCTATGGTTTATACTGAGTACCTACGTGTACGTATATTTGTTTGATTAAAACTTACGATGTTTGGGTGGTCTAGGAAGGAAGGCAGTGCAAGGCAAGTTGTAACAATTTTAATACAATATGTACCTACATGACTTTATAACATTGCAAACTTTTCAAAAATATAATATTATATTGAAGGTTCAATTCCATAACACAATAAGTCGAAAATTTTGATTTAATTGGTAATACACACAATCAGCTCCACTCTTTCAACTCTACAGTTTTTTTTGTTGGCATAGAGAAGACGGCTTGCATGTTTATTTAAACATGGAGCTGCTCTGCTGGCTATCCTACGTATGGAATATACCGCGATGGTATAGATCATAGGTGGCCAACCTTTTCAGCCAAATTTTAGTAATGAGATTTCCTACCGGGCCGGATGGCTTGGACATGTGGAAAGAATGAATGAGGACAGAATGACCAAGAAAATATATTTGGCTGAGAGGAATGGTACTCAGAGACGTGGACGGGCGAAGATCAAATGGCAAGATTATCTAAAGCAAATCCTACAGGACGGCCACGTGTTGAGTACATTGAACAGGAGAGCAAGCATGAGGAATTGTATGACAGTGACGGAAGCGAAAGATGTATGCAAGGATAGAAGGAAGTTACGCTCGATCCTTTCTGCTTACCCCGCGAGGGAAGCGGCGTGATGGTATGTAGGTATGTATGTACGTTTGCAGTTCATTCTCATAAGAGTCATAATAAAACGTTGTTGTTACAATATTGTAAAGATTTGAATATAAATAATACACAGTCTATACATAATTGTACATAAATGTAATATTATTTATTCCACTGACAGATTATAACATTGTTGTTGGTGTACCTAATAGTAATATTGCATATAAGATTGTTATTATAAACTTTGCCGTCCCACCCAGATAATTGCTTCATAATACAAGTATTGAGAATTACATGGAGAAGATGTATGTTTTACTATATATACCTCTTGTCTACGTTGTACCGCGTATTGCATAAAGGTAAATATGAGGACTTTTAAATTTAGTTTCTTTTTTAAATTTAAGTTTAACTTTAAAATGAAATATGTTTTTATTTATTTAAGTATGTATTTATTCAGTAATACCTATTAGTCTGATCATTTTAACAACATTTTAATAAGAATGAATAAAAAAAAATTATGTTACTTTTACATCTTAAATTTAGCCATAAGGTTTGCCACACATTCTGTATGTCTAAATCATTCGTTTGCACAAAGAAGCGGTTTGCATGTAAACATGATATGATATCATGATATGATAACATGATATGATAACATGATATGATATGATATGATATGATATCAGCCATATTACATACGGCAGATCTGCTGGTTACCCCGCTAGTGGGATATGCCTAGTAGTGTTGTATGTTTTATTACATTTTTTTACAAATCTGAATGTAAACACATAACAAAGGATTTTTCTGTGAATATGTTAGTAATAAATAATCAATTTGCGTAAATGATAAATAAACAAATAACCTCAGTCATAGGGATCCTATGACGCCCTTGAGGTCATGTTATGAGTAAACGGCGCTTTACAAATTGTCCATATATATTATTATATGTGGTCTATTGCAACAAAAGTCTAACCCTCTCATTGTTTGTTTCATAGATTTGAAGTAAAAGAAATCATTAATATTTATCGTTATTTTTTAAATTTATTCAAATCGATAAAATACCAAATTTTGACAAAGAATAAAGAGAAACAATATATCATACAACACGATAAATTTCCCTAATTTTGACAAAACTAAAATATCATCTTATTACTTTGGTTCTTACAGTATCGGAATTGGTTTAGGTTTAGCACTATAAAATAGCACGTTTAGCTTATGTTGCACAAAACAGCTCATCTATAAAGTTATATAAGAAAATGATAAATACAAGTTATATTCTATTTTAAAAGGCAATCCACTCATTTACGAGTTGTCAGGTATAATACACATAGATGTCAAACTTAATTTCTTCTACGCTAACGAGCTTGTTTAGTAATTATTAAAAATAGTTATAATTTTTCGACAATATACATATAGCGATCAATCAATATTTATGAACATACATAACGTGTTTATATTTTCACCATAAAAGTGGCTTGGAATCAAAATTGGACATATCCATTTTTGTAGTGAAATGTTAGTAAAGCCCAAAATAAAATGTATTTTGACTGTTTTCAATATAAGATCAAATTTCTGCTCAATTTTTCATAATAATAATGTTCATAGGATTCGAATGTTTTGAAAAATCAGTTTTTTTTTTTATTTCTCACATAGATTATTCTTACAAAATTAGTTTAAAATATTTAATTTATGGATTTGTCCACTTTCGATCCCAGACGACACATATGCAAATTTAATTAATAAATATTATGTATATCGACATTTTAAAGGTGATCTTGTAATAATTATTTTAAAAACTAAGGCCATAGTTT